>CM032456.1:79530963-79800963 GCA_019049505.1 Pachyrhynchus sulphureomaculatus
ATATTACTGGTTTTTGCTCCTTCTCTAACATTGCGCTGTACAGGGTACTATTTATAACTATTCCTGCTAGTGCTTCAAAATTAATTCCTTCCTAGCCATCCCAGAAGAGAGTGAAATGCATTTTTGTGGCGTAGGATTGAAACTTAAGTTTCTCTTGGCTGTAGAAGATATGTGCTGTACGTCTTATGTGACGATTCGTGCCAAGAAGGCATTTTCTTTGCAGCCATATACCACCAAAATGCACATGCATCATCTTCTGTTCATTATTGAGCATCCACCGTGCCTCCAAAGTGCGATGATTGATAGATAAAAATAGTTTTGATGCTGAATTCCGTATCCAAAACTTTTTAAGAAACACGTCAATCTTCACAAATCATGTCGACATTGCGTCCTATATTCTCATTGGTAATAGCCATAGTGAGATATTAGTTATCAATGATTGACGAATGCTGCTTTTAAGCCCATCTGTCTACTCATACACTCTTCTCTCGCTAATGCAGCTATGTTTATAGCTTTTCACCGGCCTTTTATGAATTTCACCAAATTTCAGGTCCTTTTATTTATTTATTTATTATTATTTCAACTTAATTCAATATACCAAATAGAGCGTATCGTGGGATCATCAAAATAAAAAGACGTACCAAACAAATATTACAAAGTCATTACAACAACATACAAAGTATATAAACTTTCACAGTTCATATAAAAATAAACAACATAAAAGTAAGAGTAAAGAAATTCTATATTTATTACACAAGGTTTTGGTTGGGAAATTTCGCTTCATTAAGAAATTATTCAAGGCTGTTTATAAAAAATGATTTTGATTTCTTTTTAGTATTTTATTTGGAACTATCTCAATAAAACCGGGGCTATTTAATTTATTTAAACATTTTGGACCCATATATTTAGAAATTTTCTAACCAGTCTAGAAAAAAGGAACTGGAAATCATCATATCGGGTGTTACGATCGTGAATGTTCCATCTTCAAGAGAGATTCTTTATAGTATATAAAATTAGAAAATAAAAATATAGAGTGAAATCACTGTCCTTATCGTTTAGAAGAGAAAGTACTCCTTAAATGATGTCATTAACGATACTTTGACAATCACGGCGCCTCAAACTTGTTAAATTAAAATATCCCTTCCATTCAGAAATCCATGCCTTCTGTAGGGATGTGTCAACATTTTGTTAAAACATGCAGTTTCAAAGACTTGCAATTTTGAGGTTTTTAAAACATCTAGGTAACGTTCTATAATTATTAAAATATAAATTATTTCCATTCTTGATAAATTCAAACCAAAAGAGAGTATTAGACATAATAACTGACCATTACGATTTATATACTTCTATATTTTAATTATGTCATACGAGCTGTGGATATAGAATAACCGGACTGAATTTATAAAGCTTTTTGTTTTGGAACTTTGATATTAAAACCCTAATCCTCTTCAGTGTACACTCCTTCCTTATTCCTATACCCCTCATCACACAATTTTCCATTGTTGGAAGCAGTGCTGCAGATTGTCTTGACAGGTTCATTATGGCCTCCGTCGTCTTTTTCTTCACTGCGTCAACAAACTCAAAATGGGTTTCTTTCAACGCACTTTTCACTTTAGGAAACAAAAAAAAAATCACATAGAGTAAGGTCGGTTGAGTAGGGTGGATGCAGGGATTCCATGTTTCGCCAAAAACTCCTTGATTATGCATTATGCGCTGATACGTTGTTTTAGTGGAACATCCAAGACCAATTCTCTCACATTTCAGGTCTTCCTTCTTACACGTTCACGAAGGGTGATCAACTCTTATTTATACTATACTTGACTTACAATTTGACCTTCAGGCGCACAATCAATGTGAACAATCCCACGGATGTCAAAAACACGAGCATCATTGCTTTGAATTTTGATTTGCTAATCTGCGCTTTCATTTGCCTAGGTGAGTTTGGACTTTGTCAGTGCATAGATTGGCGCTTGGTTTCTTACTTTTTTAAAAAGATAGGGTCAGATTCACTGTTTTTTAGGGTGTCAAAGCAAGTGCTCATTCGAGCTTACTTTTGATCGGCATAAAGGATTTTCGGCAGCAATTTTGAACAGACTTTGCTCATATTAAAACTGCCATGTAAAATTTGTCGAACACTTTCGTTGTCAATATTTGTTAACCCACTAACAGTTCTAATACTCAGATGTCGATTTTCTTCAATGATCTTACCGACTTTTTCAATGCTGTCGTCTGTTTGTGCTGTTCTGCCAACCAGACGATCGTCTGCGGCGTCTTCTCTGTCATCGTTTTACCCGCTCGAAAACTCGAACTCGTGTTAAGCAATCATTGCCATACACTTCTGGCAGCAAATTTAATATTTCTGTAGCAGACTTTCCAAGTTTAACGAAAAATTTCACGTTAACTCGTAGCAATACACGATCCGATTTAAACTAGCACGGCAGCCGAACTGGAAACTGCAAGATCATCAGTACGATGGAATAGGTAGAGGGGGTATTCAAGTTCAATGACTTACCATTTCCAACCGCATGGCCCCAATATTATCGGCGTAACAAAATCAATTCGGTTATTTTCTAGCCACACCTCGTATATTTATTTAGTTAGTTATTCTCTATCTCGTTTACAATAAAATATAGAGTCATAATTCTATGAAAACAATTAGTTTACGCTCAATAAACTATCCGAGAGTAGTAAATTAATGGGTCCTATATTACAATAACAGGCAACAAAACCCATATATCAAATTTATTGCTTATGCTAGACACATTATACAAATATTTTACCTAACATTCCTAAAATATTATTAACTACTCAAATATGCCGAAAGCATTGTTGTTATGTTAAACATAATGGTAGACTATATACACATACAATATGATGTTCTACATAGAGAATGTATGACAAAAACTATTGTTGAATAATGTATAGCTTTAGAAAGGCGTGAATTATAATCATTTACGCGTCAAGTCCAAAAAGTGGCATTTTGTCGAGACGTCACCCTAGAAGTGGGTAAGACGCGTTAATTTTTTTTATGGAAATAGCTTTCCGCCTTGGTTGTAAATCGCGTACTTTACATTAATTAATGTGATATTCAGTAGATTGTTGATGATTTGTTAGAATTTATTATAAATTGTTTCTTCTGGATACGTCTTGTTTTAACTATAAAATTTAATTCAAGTTTTACAGGGATTTTTTAGCGCAACGACATTGTAAAAGAGTGAAAATTTCTGAAGCGGAACACCTCCGGCTCGACTTTTCGGAAATCCAAAAACGATGATTTATTTAAATACTACATATAGGTAGTGAATAAAATCAGAAATATTTTCAGTCGATGTTGATTATTATAATTCTTTTAAACAATACAAGCATTAGGTCAATTTTTTTTTCCAAAATTCATAACTCAGAAACTAATTTTTTTATAAAAATTCTGATCGAGACAAAAATGGCCAGAAACATATGACAAAAACTATTGTTGAATAATGTATAGCTTTAGAAAGGCGTGAATTATAATCATTTACGCGTCAAGTCCAAAAAGTGGCATTTTGTCGAGATGTCACCCTAGAAGTGAGTAAGACGCGTTAATTTTATTTATGGAAACTGCTTTCCGCCTTGGTTGTAAATCGCGTACTTTACATTAATTAATGTGATATTCTGTAGATTGTTGATGATTTGTTACAATGTATTATAAATTGTTTCTTCTGAATACGCCTTGTTAACTATAAAATTTAATTCAAGTTTTGCAGGGATTTTTTAACTGAACGAAGTTGTAAAAAAGTGAAAATTTGTGAAGCGGAACACCTCCGACTCGACTTTTCGGAAATCCAAAAACGGTGATTTATTTTAATACTACATATAGGTAGTGAACAAATTCAGAAATATTTTCATTTGATGTTGGTTATTATAATTGTTTTAAACAATACAAGTGCTGGCTCAATTTTTTTTTCAAAAATTCATAACTCGGAAACTGATTTTTTTATGAAAATTCTGGTTGAGACAAAAATGGCCAGAAATATTATGAATTTCAAAAAAAAAAAAATTGCACAATGAAATATTTTTTTTAATGACAAAAAAATCACTTTATTATAAACAAATTGGAATTTAATAAGGTTCTTAACCACTTATCAACAATAGGTTTGGTTCCGTAGATATGCCAATGTTTTCTGCAAAAAATAAAAATCTTTCGGCCCTCATTTGACCTTCAAATGACGTAAGCTGTTATGAGCGAAGGTGCCGCGTTGAGCGAGGCGTGGCGCAGTGCAAAGCGGCGTGACGCAACGTGGTTTTATTAGACGCACATATAATTAAAGATAATTTCATATTTATATAAATACTAGCCGTGCCCGCGGTTCCGCTCACTATTATCGTCACTGCTTATTCTTTATGTTACCTAACGTAATAAAATAGACTCTATAACCTGGCCAGAGAACATAAGTATTTTATAAAAAAAAAAAACACGTAAATGGGATAAGTGGTTCTTAAGAGCTAAACGCACTAACGGACAGACAGACAGAGAGACATTGCGTTTATATATATATATATATATTTTATATAGATTATTATTATTATATAACCTGGCCAGAGAACATATGAATGAATTAAAAAAAAACATGTAAATCAGAAGAGTGGTTCTCGAGTGATAAACGCACTAACAGGCGGACAGACAGACAGAGAGAGAGACGTTGCGTTTTATAGATATTGTATTCTTTGTTACATGATATTGTTTCATAGTTAACGGTTTAGGCAGTGTATTGCAAGAGAGTGCGCTAGCGGCAAACTTTTTTCCGACTTGATTCACTATTATCGACACACTGCTTATTTCTTATGTTACCTAACGTAATAAAATATATCGTATAACCTGGCCAGGGAACATATGTACATTTAAAAAAAAACATGTAAATCGGAAAAAAAAATGAAGGTTCTCGAGTAATAAACGCATTAACGGACAGACAGAGAGACGTTTTGCATTTTATATATATTATAGAAGATTATAGATAACCCGGCCAGAGAACAAATGTATGAATTAAAAAGAAACTCGTAAATCGGATAAGTGGTTCCCGAGTAATAAGCGCACTAAAGGACAAACAGACAGACAGACAGAGAAACGTTGCATTATATATATATATATATATATATATATATATATATATATATATATATATATATATATTATAGAAGATTATAAAAAAACCTGCCCAGAGAACAAATGTATAAATTAAAAAAAAAAACATGCAAATCGGATAAGTGATTCTCAGGGCAAAGCACACTAACGGACAGACAGATAGACAGAGAGACGTTGCATTTTATATTATTATATTCTTTACTACATGATATTGTTCCATATTTAATGGTTTAGACAGTGTATTGCAAGAGAACGCGCTAGCGGCAACTTTTTTCCGACTTGATTCACTGTTATCGTCACTGCTTATTCCTTATGTTACCTAACGTAATAAAATATATCCTATAACCTGGCCAGATTACATATGTGTTTTTTTAAAAAAAAGCAAGTAAATCGGATAAGTGGTTCTCGAGTAATAAGCGCACTAAAGGACAGGCAGACAGACAGAGAGAGAGATGTTGCAATTTATATATATTATAGATTAAGGGTTAACAAAAACACTAATTCTTCGATTAGAAATTGTTTAATTTTCAAGGGAAAAAATTTATAATAATTGATAAATCTTGTCGTATTTTTAAATTAATGGATTACATCATAACTAACAAATCTTTCATCTTTCGAATAAATTTTACAACCCAATTTTTCTTTATGCAATATTTTTTTATTGAAATTCATAATGTTTCTGGCCACTTTTGTCTCAACTAGAATTTTCATAAAGAAAAATCAGTTTTCTGAGTTATGAATTTTTGAAAAAAAATTGACCTAAAACTTGTATTGTTTATTACAATTATAATAATCAACATCAACTGACAATATTTCAGAGTTTGTTCACTACCTACATATATGTAATATTAAAATAAATCATTGTTTTCGGATTCCCGAAAAGTCGAGTCGAGTCGGAGGTGTTCCGTTTCATCAATTTTCACCCAAAAGCTTCCATTCCACTTTAGCATTGAAATTTTATCCAGTAAGCAAAATAACAGAACAATAAATTACAGTTTTTTATTTTTTTCAGGTATCAAGAAGACCGCAAAGCACACGAAGGGCAAAGATGGAAACTGCCTCCCTTGGGGCAACCGATAAGCCTTTTTAGCGCTGGAGACGACACCAATAGGACTATTATAATGCCACAAGATGACAGTGAGTATATGAAACTTTTATTTTTCCCATTTATCTTGTTTGTAATATGGGCAGTTAATTTTTTGTAGTCTTTTTGTTAGGAAAAAGGAGAATCATTATTCCAATTGTACAATCTTAGCTTATGAAATTCTAAATTTTGCTTTACAATGATAGTGTTTTATTTGTACCTCTAATTCTGGGACACAAAAAAACATGTCGGCATTCTTTGAGTTAGCAAATAGCTTAAAACAGAAATAAAAAATACAAAAATATACCTAGTATAAACTTATTCACAATTTATTGAATGTAAACTAATTAATACCATTTTTAGTATCCTGTATTACTTGTCCTTGCTAGGATCAAATAACCGGTCAAGTGCAAGTTAGACTGGCGCAATTAGTGTTCCGTACGTTGACTGCTTTTAGAATGATCAATGACTTCATAAAACACACCTCAGATGGGTTTTCAACAAAGTATTTTACCGATTTTTACTGAAAACTGATGACCTTGAAAATTTTGTTTTTTTATTTACCAGGTGAACTATTGAAGATAACGCACTCGTGATAATTTTCGTTCAATTTACACCCTGTGAAGAATATTCTAGAATTTTTTCAAAATTTTTTGTTCAGTACTTTTCAAGATAAGGAAGGAGGTAGCAATTTCTGGCTATTTTTTAAAAATAATACACAGAAAAGTATGCGCAAGTATTACATTATATATATTTTCAAAACTATTTTTTACAGGCTTTCATTTGACCCCCCACTTGATGATATTGTAATTTTTTTTTTTTTACTTCTGATTTCATCCACCATAACTAACCCCTTAAGTCGAGATTTAACTTTCGAAACTACACGGCTTTGATTAGGCCATCAATTCCTATCTTAGTACCAAATTTCAACTTTCTATATCAAATAGTTTCGGAGAAAATCGGGTGTAACAGACAGACAGACGAACAGACACCGAAGTTATCTTATAAGTGTTCCGTACGGAACACTAAAAAGCAGGGCGGCGTGTTTCTTTTGGTCTAGTACACCCGGTTTTAGTAGGGACCTGTGTCTCGACTAAGTTATTTTAAATCTATAATTTATTTTAAATTAAAGATCTAATTATTAGGACCGTGTACGATTACGAATGAGATACAAAAAAAGTATACATGAGAAATATTAGCTTTACTATCATATTAAGTTTCATGTAAGTAAAAAAACTTTAAAAACAAAGTCGTTTTCCTAAAAAAAAGATATATTTTATGTTAATATATGTTAAGTTATTAATTATTTAAATATGATTTTTTTTTTATATATATACTTATGTACAGTGATACGCTGGTGAATTTTATTATCGATAATTAGTAAATTGTCAAATCAAATTAAAAATAATTAATAATTAGTAAAATGTTAAATCAAATTAAAAAAATATAAAATACCAAAAAAAAAACATTTTAAAACCCGTAACTCTTCTCAAAAACTTTCATTTTAACTAACATTTCTTTATTCTCCCTCTTGCTGTTTTGGGTACTCAACGACTTCTCGTAAGTAATAAGCATATATTTTAACTGTGCCCTTTTAACAACAATGAACTTAACATAATGCGATAATGATATTATTATTATAACGTAAGTAAATTTTTGCAACTCACTGTGCACGTAATTTTTCGGAATAAATTTCAGCTAACGTAAATCTTAGTTCATATAGCTATCTAACTGCAAAATTATTTAGATTCATCAAACCATTTCAAAGTAAGAAATTAGAGCTTACTAAGTTCAAAAGAAATGATAGAGGCGACAGACTTGTCCAATTTTATATCGAGAATGATCTTTTTATTAGCAACACATTTCTCAAACTTCCACCCAGGCGGGTGTACGCTTGAAAATCACCTGGCGATAGGACTATGAACCCGATAGATTTTATTCTCGTTAAACAAAATATGTAGGAATTTGTAAAATCTGCAAAAACCTACCCTGAAGCAGACACAAGATCGGACCACAATCCGGTATTCATGGAGTTTCGAACACACAGGTTTAAAAGGGGTAACAAAAAATAAACAATAAACCCTATAAATATAAATAAACTGAAGAACCCTGTAATTAGAAAACAAATATCAAACCGAATGAATGAGAAATTTTAGAAGCAAATAAGAGCAGAAAACGAAAGTGTCGAATCTCAGTGGGT
Source organism: Pachyrhynchus sulphureomaculatus (assembly GCA_019049505.1). Taxonomy (NCBI): domain Eukaryota; kingdom Metazoa; phylum Arthropoda; class Insecta; order Coleoptera; family Curculionidae; genus Pachyrhynchus; species Pachyrhynchus sulphureomaculatus. Next base: position 79,539,364 of record CM032456.1, read on the forward strand.
TAAGATGAAGAATGAATTAATAGCGGTACAGGAGGAAGAAATGGGTCGAGTAGAAAATAGAAAGAAACAGGAATGGATGACTACTACTAAGTCTGATGGATGAAAGACGATTATAGAAAACAAAAGATGTATCAAAGTACAACGAATTAAACAGAGTAATACGTTGAAAATGTAAAGAAGCTCAGTAAATCTGGTAAAGTGAGAAGGTGGAGGAATTGGGAGGGAAAAAAACAAGAAACAATTCTGGGAAATGAGCAGTGAAATTATACTGGATATTAAGAATAAAATAAAGACATGGGAGCAATACATAAAACAACTTTTCAATGGACGTAGATCAGAAAACTTACAGGTAAACAGAGATAATGAGATAATAATAAAAAGAAGAGAAATTATTCATGCTGTACAACTACAGAAGTATGGAAAAGCAGTTGGTCCTGATGAGGTAAAAATATTTTCGGATGAAACTTAATTTATTAATCGACTGGTAATCTTATTTAACATAAAACTGGATAAATTCCTCTTGACTGGCTAAAGTCGACTTTCGTCCCAATTCCTAAAAAGTCAAAAATCAATGATATGTGACGATTATCGCTTGATAAGTTTAATGTTTCACGTTTTCAAGATATTCCTGAGAGTCATCCATACCAGAATATATAGAAAATGTGAAGCAGAAATAGATAACACACAATTCGGCTTCCGAAAAGGTATGGAAACACGGGAAGCTTTACTGTATTTAAAGGTACTGCTCCAGCGTTGTACAGATATGTATGTAGATGTATATGCATGTTTTATAGATTACAATAAAGCTCTCGACCGTGTGATACAAGAAAAATTAATAAAAATTCTAGAAACAACAAATATTATTAAAAACCTGTACTGGATGTTAAAATTCGGCTGGAAAAGTCTGAACGCATAAAAATAACCCAAGGTGTAAGACAGGCATGCATTCTCTCACCGCTTTTGTTCAATCTTTATTCTGATGCTGTGTTTGATGAGGTCACCTATAAATCCATTGAAGGAATAACAGTTAATGGAAAAATACTGAACAATATCATAATATCAAAGATCTCCAGCAACTGATCGATCAAGTCGTAACAGCCAGCGAAAGATTTGGATTAACTATGAATATAAGAAAAACCAAGTGGATGGTAATAACAAAGAAAAATCTAGCCCCAGAATCCCTCGAAATCAAGGAAAACATCGTAGAACAGGTCTCCACATTTAAATATTTGGGAACCAATATAAATGACAAGTGGGACTCAAGAAAGGAAATATATTCCCGAATTGAACAGACCCAAGTAACATATATGAACATAAAAAAAATTTTTCATCACAGAAGTCTCAGTCTCGAACTCCGAAAGAGAATGGCGAGAGCATATGTATTCTCCGTGCTAGTGTATGGATGTGAAGAGTGCTGGACCCTTGACCCTGGCTCAAAGAAACGACTGGACGCCTTCTTCGCATCTCCTGAGTACAGAAAATAAAAAAACACAAAAATACTAAAAAGAATGAACAAAACGAAGAAATTACTAACAACCATAAAAATAAGAAAAACTCAATACTTCCGACATATTATGAGGAGCCCAAAGTACGTATTGCTACGTCTAATTATTGAAGGTAAAATAAAGGGCAAACGATCGATCGGAAGACAACAGAATTCTTGGCTGAAGGACATGAGGAGGGGGACTGGATGTGCTTCGAGTGATATTTTTCGAGTAGCAGTTTCTAAAGTTCGTTTAGCTATATGGAACACCTCCGGCTCGACTTTCCGGAAATCCAAAAACGATGATTTATTTAAATACTACATATAGGTAGTGAACAAATTTAGAAATATTTTCAGTCGATGTTGATTATTATAATTGTTTTAAACAATATAAGCATTAGGTCAATTTTTTTTTTTCGAAAATTCATAACTCGGAAACTAATTTTTTTATAAAAATTCTGATTGAGACAAAAATGGCCAGAAACATATGACAAAAACTATTGTTGAATAATGTATAGCTTTAGAAAGGCGTGAATTATAATCATTTACGCGTCAAGTCCAAAAAAGTGGCATTTTGTCGAGACGTCACCCTAGAAGTAGGTAAGACTTCTGAATACGTCTTGTTTTAACTATAAAATTTAATTCAAGTTTTACAGGGATTTTTTAGCCTAACGAAACTGTAAAAGAGTGAAAATTTGTGATGGAGATGTTCCGCTCCGACTCGACTTTTCGGAAATCTAAAAACGATGATTTATTTTAATACTACATATAGGTAGTGAACAAATTCACAAAAAATTTTCATTTGATGTTGGTTATTATAATTGTTTTAAACAATACAAGTATTAGCTCAATTTTTTTTTCAAAAATTCATAACTCGGAAAATGATTTTTTATGAAAATTCTGATTGAGACAAAAATGGCCAGAAACATTATGAATTTCAAAAAAAAATTGCACAATGAAATATTTTTTTTAATGACAAAAAAGTCACTTTATTATAAACAAATTGGAATTTAATAAGGTTCTTAACCACTTATCAACAATAGGTTTGGTTCCGTAGATATGCCAATGTTTTCTGCAAAAAATAAAAAAAAATCTTTCATCACAGAAGTCTCAGTCTCGAACTCCGAAAGAGAATGGCGAGAGCATATGTATTCTCCGTGCTAGTGTATGGATGTGAGTGCTGGACCCTTGACCCTAGCTCAAAGAAACGACTGGACGCCTTCTTCGCATCTCCTGAGTACAGAAAATAAAAAAACACAAAAATACTAAAAAGAATGAACAAAACGAAGAAATTACTAACAACCATAAAAATAAGAAAAACTCAATACTTCCGACATATTATGAGGAGCCCAAAGTACGTATTGCTACGTCTAATTATTGAAGGTAAAATAAAGGGCAAACGATCGATCGGAAGACAACAGAATTCTTGGCTGAAGGACATGAGGAGGTGGACTGGATGTGCTTCGAGTGATATTTTTCGAGTAGCAGTTTCTAAAGTTCGTTTAGCTATATAGAACGCCAACCTTCGTGACGAGACGGCGTCGTAAGAAGAAGTTCAAAATATCTGAGCCCTTAGGATCTATAACATTATCTTTATTCTTAGTTAGGATTTCGTCCTGTAATACTTTGTTTGAAGGGACGACATCCAGCAATATGCGGGGAAAAACTGGATTGAGTCAACCCAGCAAAGATCGGCATTGAAATCTTTGGAAGAGGCCTATGTCCAGAAATGGACTTTAATGGGCTAAAGAAGAAGAAGACTAATTTTACCTTCACTGCTAGGAATCCTGGTGGTTTTTCTCTTGATAAGTATCAGAGCTTAGGCACCTGGTATGACCTAGGACTCAAGACCCTGCCCCTCGCAGTTGAATTTGCCCTAACGTCTCCGGGATCACTGGATTGGCTGATACCTTATCCAAAAACTGCTGAATTGTAACAGAGTCTTGATGTCCAGTTCTCTGTGCCGTTGTCCACTCCGCATAAGCCATGAGGCATGGCTTTCTACATGTTGCGTACACGTGAATTCAGGTCTGAGAGCCCCCAAAAGCCCTTTTCTGACCCTCAACTTACATATTACTCTTTTATTTAAAAGCTTGCTAGTACGATTCAGTAATATTGATATAAAGGTTTCGGCTTTACCTGTTATAATTACAGCCCGATCTTTTCATATCAATCTTTATCGCAATGAAGGCCGAAACAAACTTCTAAGAATCAGAAATCCGTGATTCATCTTGGTCGACTTGGAGTAACAAATCGCTGGAGTTTTTGCCGAACTAACCGTGATCCGCCAGTGAGCCAATATGACAATTTATTGAGGGGGCCCTAAAGTACTGGCTACTAACCTAAGGCCTTTTCCTAACATGTCGTCAGCGAACAACGCCAAGTTGGCATGTTTTGCCTGTCGTGTGGATATAACGAGCCGTGGTGATAGAGGAGAGTTTTGAAAGACTCCGGCTTTCGCTGCCTTCTCTTATGAGGTTACACCATCTTATTTAACTTTAACTTTTCTTATCAAGATGAATGACTGGACTAGTTTTGTGAAATGGGAAGGAATCTGAAGTAATTGTCCTTTTTGTCATATTTTGTCAAACGCCTTTGATACATGTAGCATTACTGCTTCTTTTAATTCCACAAATTAAGGCTTTAAATTACAAATAGAATTTTCAAAACCATGTTTGCTTTTTGTGTTACACTTTTTGAAACGTAGAATCTAAGTTTCTTTTAATTTTGTCCAAGAATTTCTATATAGTGGGTCCAAAATAAGGTGCAAATGACGTTATCTAGATACTAACTTGTAACTTAGTTATAATAAACTTTAACTTGGCTTTTGACATTTTCTTGCCTTGGTTTAATAAATTTCACGTTTGCCTTTGATCATTATTTGTCTTTATATAATTTTACAAACATAAAGCTTTTATGATGAAACTTAAATTTAATATCAAAGGTGAATACCAAAGAGTTTTAATAAATACGGCTGGGTATTTAAGTATAAATAATTAAATACTATTTTAATGCGTAGGGAGTTCAATGTTTGAACATCTTCTCTGTTGTTTTTCTAAATAATGTTGAATTATTGTCATTTTTTTATTTATATTGTAAAAGGATTTTACCTAGACAATTTTGAACCTTGTAATACAAGATGGCATTGTGACTGAAATGATTAAAGCAACAGGAGAGCCGGTGTTAACTTAATTCACTAAATATGCAATAAGATCTGGACAACAGGTGAATGGCCTAAATAATGATCCCAATCGATTTAACAACCACTTCACAAGAAAGGCCCACGAGACGCCTGTGAAAATTACCCACCTATCTCTCTTATATGTCATGCAAGCCAAATTATGCTCAACATCATCCAAAAACGATTGAAACCAATTCTCTTGCCTCAGATTCCCCAAGAACAGGCAGGTTTTGTACCTGGTAAAGGCACAAGGGAACAGCTAATCAACGTGAAACAAATGTTCTACGATTATAATGTTCCTGCCGTGTTCTGTTTCCTTGATTATACAAAGGCCTTCGACACAGTACAGTGGGATCACTTATGGAGTATTCTTCAAGAAATAGGGATATCAGACCACCTAGTCTTCTTAATTTACAAATTATACAACAACAATATCGCTTATGTTAGAACTGAGAAAAATCTGTCTAAGCCATTCCAAGTCAGAAAAGGGCTAGGGCAGGGTTATATCCTGTCTAAACTACTCTTCAACATTTATGGTGAAAGGATTATTACCAAAGCGACGAAAAAGTGGAATTGAGGGATATCAGTAGGGGGCGAATAATGGCTACTTCCGAGGAAGAAATGGTTACACTATTGTATCGCATCGAAAAGGTTAGCGCAAACGTCGGCCTTTCACTAAATTGAAAGAAATCTTCTCTTCTTATAGTAGATCGAGCTAAAATATTGCCTTCTCTTAACAAAATAAACCGTATACCACTGAAGAGAGATATTATATACTAAGGCGTCAGAATTTGTAACAAGGAGGGCTGCGAAAATAAATCAAAAAAAAGATGGCGATGGCCAAAACTGCAATGAAAAATTTTAACAAAATATGGAAAGATCACAGAATAAATAAAATAACAAGTCAAGTGCAAGTTAAACTTGCACAATTAATGTTCCGTACGTTGATTGCTTTTAAAATAAAAAAAATTGTGACGGTGGTATAAAATAATCAGCGACTTCAAAAGATATACCCCAAATGAGTTTTCAACAAAGTTTGTTTCCAATTTTTACTGGAAACTAATGACCTTGAATTTTTTTTTTATATATATACCAGATAAATTATTAAAGGTGATGTGATAATTTTCGTTCCATCTACACCCCGTGGAGAATATTCCAGAATTTTTTCTAAATTGTTTGATCAGTACTTTTCGAGATAAGGTGGGGGGACAGCGATTTTTCGCGATTTTTTAAAAATAATACTGAGAAAAGTGTGCGCAAGTATTACATTTTATATATATATATATATATATATATATATATATATATATATATATATATATATATATATATATATATATATATATATATATATATATATATATATATATACATTTTACTTGTGTTTTCATTTTCACACTCGATGACCTAGTAAAAAAAAATTTTTTTTCACTTCCGATTTCACCCCCCAAAACTAACCCCTTAGGTCAAAATTTAACTTTCAAAACTACATGGCTCCGATAAGGCCATCAATTCCTATATTAGTACCAAATTTCAACTTTCTATGTCAAATAGTTTCGGAGAAAATCGGGTGTGACAGACAGACAGACAGACAGATAGACAGACAGACAGACACCGAAGTGATCTTATAAGTGTTCCGTACGGAACACTAAAAAGCTAGTCAATTCACTAATATTCCCATATTCGGAGCCGAAACATGGACTACCAGCAGTATACCATAAAAGAATCGAGGCTGTCCAAACTAAATGCTAAAGGCAGATGCTCAGAATTCCCTGGACAAATGCGCCTATTCAGAGCGATCTTAGTATCCAAAACAATGATTGGCAGTTTCATCAATTCAGAGAAAAATAGCATCATTCTTTGGTCACATAATAAGAAGGGAAAAGTGGAATGATCCAAGGGAAAGTCGACGGCAGAAAAAAAAAAGAGGTAAATCCCCCAACAGATCATGTCTACAATGCACTTGGAGTTACCAGAGATGATGAAAACTGCCGAAGATAAAGAAGCCTGGAGAACTGTTATAAATTCTGTGAAACAATGCAATAGAGGTCATGATGCTCGGAACCAAGCAACAATGTGAGAGAGAGGAGAGAGATAATTTTGTTATAATAAATCTTCATATACCATTTCTTACCTCTTTACTTCATACACATAAAACCTAAATAAAAATTTGCCATATACAAAGTTTGACCAAAAAATTCATGAAACTTAGGAATTTGCGGGGCTGTAGAAATCTAATGGTCAAAATTTTCTTTTTGTTCTGTTAGTACACTTGTCCATCATTTATCTTGATATTGGTGGTCATATTGGATGTTTAGTTTATTGATGAGTGTCGAAAAAATTACACGTGTTTTCGTGTACTCGACGATTTTTTACTTACAATTTGCGTTAAATTTTGCTGTAAGAATGGAATAAAGTGCAGCACCGTATTGGAAATGTTGAACATTATTTTTAACGTGTTAAAACAAGCGTTTAAAAGTCGTACAACAGTTTCCAAGAGGGCCGTAAAGACATTGAAGATGACGTGCACCTCGGACTCCCCAACACCACAACCGATGACAACATCGCAAAAGTGAAAAAAGAAAGATGATTATAGATAATCACCGAGTCACTAGCAGCGATGTTACCGATGATATTGGCATATCATTTCGCTCATGCCAAGCAATTTTTCCCATCTTTTGGGCATAGGACATGTAGCAGCAAAATTTGTTCCGAAATTTTTAAATTTCGACTAAAAGCAGTGCCCAAGGTACACTGAATGTAGGCGACAACGATCCAGACTTGCTCAAATGGGTCATAACTGGTTATAAATTATTGGTGTAGAGACATCACATCGAACCTAAGACCCAATCGTCCAGCGGAAGCTTCCTGAAGAGCCAAGACTGAAAAAAGTTCGCCAAGTTTGATCGAATAGGAAGGGTTCGTTATTCAAAATCTTCTAAAACTCTATGTTCCATTAAAGGTAGGGACGGTATTATTAAAAATATAGTAGCTAATTTCTTAAATTGAATTGTGTATCAGCAACATCTTTTTTTGCTGACATACGTCAGATCAATCGAGTTCAATAAGTTTCACAAAAGCCTGAAAGAAAACATAAGAAAACATATCAGCAAAAATGGAAGATTATTTATCATCATTCCAGGGTTCCGTTCGGACCAGCGTCGTGTATTTTCAAGAATATCCGCATCCTTATTTCTCTTGACTATCTTTGACAAAGAAAAAACGATGCTGGACGACAACAGTCGTCTAATGTATCACATTCAAGAGCAAGTAAATTTTAGTATGACAACCCAAAAGTCAAAACTTTAACACACCACGTCTAATTCGCATTATGTGTTGAATTAAATAGAAATTTTTCGTAAAATTAGTCGAAATATATTGCATAAAATAGAGTTATTGTTACCGATACTATCAATAAATAACATTACTACTTTTTTCTTAGTTATTTTCAGAGTATACTGTGCTGATCACACGTACTGCACCTTAAGGCTTCCAGTTAATAGCACCGCAGAAACGATAAAATTGGTGGCAGCGGACAAACTGAAAATCAGGGAAGAAGAACTCTTACTAGTTGAAGTTAGGTCAAATGGAGAAAGAGTTGTATTTAAGGATAATGATATTAGTATACCAACTGCTCTCTCACTAAATGGAAGGATATTTGTGTCGCCGAAAGAACACTTGGATGCGTTGGTAAGTAATATAATGTTTATTTTATTTTCGGAGAAAAGGGCTGTATATGTGTTAGACAAAAAACTGTAAAACAACTGAATTCATGTCACAGCCACGAGCAAAAATGTCACATATAAAATATTTATAATTTGTCAGTGATTTATGGAGTTACATATATCTCAAATTTTAAAAAATTTGTTTTTTTTTTACGGATTTTTATTCTCTACATTTTCTAAGAATTATTCAAATTTTTCTTTTCAAGAAAATTCCATTCCAATACAAAGTTATAGCACTAAATGTGATCTGACGCCGGATTGGGACCGCTACCTGTTTTCAGACACTGTCTGCAATATTACTCAGTCAATTTTTAATATTTTTAACTTTTTTTTTTAATAAGTACTTTTTCTACAAAATGTCGAGAGGTTTTTTTTTAAATTTTTCTAATAGATAATTTTTCATAAATAATTAAACATAAATTTTTTGGTCGCAAATTACATACTAAAGTTTGAAATACCGTAAATTTTTTATTTTTGAAAAAACCTCTGACAATTTTTAACTACTATATTATTTTACAAGATTAATTTTTATTTTTGCACATTGGATTATTTTTTGTAAAGTTATCCTGCAGTCACGGAGGCGCCATAGTGTGGGCCATTTAAAACACATATTAAAAAATATATATTTTTAAAGTACAGGATGAGTCAACGCTAGAGTAAAGTTCATTATCTCATTTGTTTCGGGAATGACGAAAAAATGTTATATACAGTAGTTCTAGGGAATGTTAAGGCTCACAGTTTAAAATTATTTTTGAGTATACAGGGTACTTCAAAAAAGTGTGGCCGATATAACATTTTTTTTTAAATTTATCATCCTATTTTCTAATTTATCTTTAAATTCTGCATAAAATTTGATTACTTTTTTATTAATAATGTTGTATATCTAAACCTAGTAGTTTTTCTAATATTTCAATTTTTTAAAAAAAAAAAATACTAGTTTGGTAAAAAAATTGCCAGTAGCGCCATTGTTTCTGAAGATGGAATACTCATAATTGGTACGAGCGTTCTATAGAGATGAAAAAAAAGATATATGTAAAGAAATTTGAGTTAGATGCCACAGGGTGTTCAAAATAAATTTATGCATTTCGACTATTTTAAATTGAAAAAATCTCAACTTTTTTAAGTGACACATATTAGTTTTTCTGAGAGATTTGACAAATCCCTCCAACTTTTATTAGATATCTCATATACCTATTTCTAATAGTTTTCGGTTTATTTTGAATTTTTCAATTTTTACCCTTGTTAATACACTTACGCTATTGCGAAAATATAAACAAATAGTTAATAATAATTTTAATATAGTTTAACTTATTTAATGATTATTATGACATAATAAATGTTCAAATGCCCGTCTACTTGAATATACATGTTTAGTCGTTTTACTATATTTTTCTTCACTTTCCTTAACATAAAGGGCGTTATTGTCCTGCACGCATCCCGTATCCTATTTTCCATATCTACTCGTGTTGTAGGAGGATTCATATAAACACGATCTTTAATGTAGCCCCAGAAAAAGAAGTCTAAAGATGTTAAGTCATATGATCGAGACGGCCACTACCGATCTATTTTTATGAGTAACGATCGTTTAAAAATTCCCAAACTTCCCGGTGGTAATCAGCAGGAGCTCCATCTTGTTGAATCCACATTTGTTTCCTTTCAAATTTATCAACTTTTTCAAGAAGCTGGGTTAATTCGTTTTGTAAAAAAATTAGATATATAGGCCCGTTAAGCGGTTCGCGGAAAAAATATGGACTAAAAATAATTCGAAAATTTAATATTCCGCACCATACATTAAGCGACCGATGGTTTTGGTTTTGAACTTCTCAGACCCAAAATGGATTAATTGTTGAATAATTATGCATGTTATGGGTGTTAACTGCTTCATTACTGCGAAAAGTAGCTGGGGCGGCTGTAGGTGGATTTAGTAGCTTACAGTTGTCACTACCGGTCCCAAGCCCGGACAAAGGAGCAGGGTTGTAGCGGTAGGCCAGCTCCCTACCCTATGTAAAAAAAGCCTCTGCTAAAAAACCTAATCCAAAGCCTCGGAATCGAACGGATATACGAAGACGAAAATAGCAAAGAAGAAGGACAACGATATGTGGTACATGGAACATACGAGGTCTCTCCAGGAAAGTAAATGAAGTTGTAAATGAATTAGAAAATCTTCGAGTCAAAATTGCAGTACTGACGGAAACAAAGAAGAAAAGAAAAGGCTCCGAAAGTTGGGGGCATTACGATCACTTTTATAGTGGAGTGCCCAAAGAAGATAGAGCAAAACAAGGCGTATCCATACTAATACACAGAAAACTGAGGAAATTCATAACCACCTGGGAACCGATTAGTGAAAGAATCATAAAGATGAATCTTAAAATACTAGGTAATAACACAACGTTACTGGGGGTATACGCTGTCAACGACGACGATCTGGCTAATAACAAGAATTCATTTTTTGAACAACTAAATGAGGAAATACGCAAAATTGGAACATCAAGAGAGATACTACTTTTGGGTGATCTAAATGGAAGAATAGGAAGGAAAGAACACGATAAAGTGGTAAGAAAATATGGCGAAGAAGTTACTAACGACAACGAAAGAAGAATTATAGAGATATGTGAACAAAACAACCTTACAATATTAAACGGACACTACCAGCATAGGAATATTCATAAATATACGTGGAGACAAACAACAAAAGATTTAAAAAGTATTATCGACTATATGATAATACGACAGAGATCTAGATTAAACTTCCTAGATGTAAGAGTCCAAAGAGGGGCTTCATGTAGCAGCGACCACTACCTCGTGAAAGGAAAGATAACCTCACGAACAACACGGGAAAGCAAACTGGAAGATACAAGTACACAGCACACAACAAGTGAAACAACAATAAGATATAATACAGACAGCTTACAAAATGAAAGTATCAGAAATCTATACAAGAGTAGACTGGACCAAAAGATACAAAGGACGGGATTTGTTAATATAGAAGAAGAATATAAGTATATAAAGGAATGCCTACACGCAGCCGCACTGGAAGCATTAGGGTACCAAGAGAAAGGGAAAAATAGCAAAAACCATATTGGTGGGAAGAAGAAATTAAATACGAAATTGAAGAAAAACGGAAAAGCTATCACAAATACTTAAGTTCAAAGAGCACCAACGACAAAGTAAAATATAAAGAATTCCAAGCTAGAGTACGCAAAATGATTAGTGACAAAAAGAACAACCAATGGGAAAAGACATGCTCAAGACTCAACACTTACATAGGAGGAAGAAAACGCACAGAAAGCTGGAGACTTCTTAAAAATATGAGAACAGAACGGAAAAGAGAAATCTTCTCACCAATAACACCAGAAAAATGGAACCAATATTTTACAAATATGCTAACAGAAGATAGACCAGAGTTCAAAAGTACCCAACATGGAAACCCAAATATAGTTATACAAGGATCCCCAATAAGGATAACAACTTCAGAAGTTAAAGAAGTATGTAAAACGCTAAAAAATGGTAGAGCTCCAGGACCAGGAACATCCCAGGAGAGATAGTAAAATACGGAACTGAAAAGCTATTTAGCGCTTTGAGGAACTTATTCCAAAGATGCATTAACACATCAGAAGTACCTGAGGAATGGAAAATATCATACATATCAACAATTCATAAGAAAGGAGACAAAAATAATTGCGATAACTATAGGGGAATAACGGTTACAGGATCTGTTAGCAGAATATACGGAAAAATACTTAAAAAAAAAGAATAGAAACGGAATACGCGGACGTAGAAGCTGAAGAACAGGCAGGCTTTAGAGCAGGAAGATCCACAATAGACCATCTCTTCTCACTGACACAAATCCTAGAAAAAAAAAACCGCATTTGATCAAGAAGTCCATGTCTTGTTTGTTGATTTAAAAAAGACCTACGACAACGTGCCCCTAATGAGATTGTGGGACACACTACAACAGAGTAATGTAAGCGCCGAAATAATTAAAGCCGTAAAATCCTTATACCAAGACGCAAGAAGTAGTGTGAAAACCAAATATGGTATAACAACGCCAGGGAGGTTTCCGATGTTATTTTGGCCGGTATGGAGGCTTACATCCCTTTTTCGAAGAAATGCCCTTCCAACGGCAAGCCTTGGTTTGACCGAAAATGCAAAGAAGCTGCTGCTTTTAAACATCTTGCATACCGACAATGGCGCGAAAATCCTAACACCATAAATCGTAACACATTTGTTCTTGCCAGGAACAGATGCAAAGAAATTATCGACGAAACCAAAGAGGTACACAATCAACGGATTAGAAACAAACTTCTCGCCTGTCCCGGCAATTCAAGGTCCTTTTGGTCGGTCGCTAAGGTAGTTAGTCAAAATTTCACCAAATCCACCATACCACCACTCACACGGCCAGATAATTCTATTGCAACGACACCTGTTGAGAAAGCGAACTTGTTGGCTGAACTCTTTGCTTCACATTCTACTGTCGATTTCCAAGGAAAAACACCACCTACTATTCCCATAGTGCAGTCAAGGATGCCCGATGTTGTCTTCAGACAGCGTATTATAAAGCGTATTCTGATGAAGCTAGACACCAAAAAGGCTTCTGGCGCTGACGGAATACCTGCCATAGTTCTTAAAATCTGTGCGAGGGAACTAACACCAGTTTTCTGTAGACTTTTTAACCTATCCTACAGAAAGGGAATATTTCCTTCCTGCTGGAAATGCGCTACAGTTCAGCCGATACCTAAAAAAGGCAAGAAGACCTTGCCAAATAACTACCGACCAATCGCACTACTTTCAATAATATCGAAAGTCATGGAAAAGGCTATCAATCAGCATCTTTTAAAATATCTTGAAGAATTCAACATTATTAGCGATCACCAATATGGCTTTCGTAAAAATAGATCAACAGGAGATCTTCTGACTTATGTAACACATGTTTGGAACAATGCAATTGAACACTTTGGAGAATCTCGAGCGGTTGCTCTGGACATATCCAAGGCATTCGACCGTGTTTGGCACGATGGGCTGTTGGCTAAGCTACGTTCTTATGGTATGTCGGAAAAGTTCTGTTTGTGGCTCTCTTGTTTCCTCAGAGAGCGTTCTTTACGAGTGGCAGTCGACGGATTTCTTTCTAACACCTTCACTATCAACGCCGGTGTACCTCAAGGCTCCATACTGTCTCCTACTCTTTTTCTCATTTACATTAACGATCTGCTCGAAAAGACCGAGAATCCAATCTACAGCTTTGCAGATGACAGTACACTTATCTCTTCATTCACTTTGAATGCTCGGACATCGGCTACTCAGACGAATATCCACAGACAGCAGGAAGTCGTTCAACTTAACAAAGACCTGGAAGAAATTCTATCTTGGGGTGACAGTAACCAAGTGGAATTTAACTCTACAAAAACCCAGGCGGCAGTTTTTTCTAAAAAAGTTAACGTTGCTAAACCCGACATAGTTATGTCGGGGCACTCCATTCCTCTAACATCGTCACTCAATTTGTTGGGCGTTAATTTGGGAGCAAATATGTCCTGGCATGAACATGTTGCAGGCATAGCAAGGAGAGCTTCTCAAAAGTTGGGAATATTATTTCGAACCAGGAAGCTTTACACTCCACAACAACTGTTAATTCTTTACAAAGGTCAAATTCGACCAACTATGGAATACTGCTCCCATGTTTGGAGCTCCGCTCCCAAACATACACTGCATTTGTTGGATTCTATTCAGAGAAGAGCTGTTCGTCTGATTGGAGACCCGAAACTGACCGTCGGCCTTGATTCGCTGGAACATCGAAGAACGGTTGGCGACTTGAGCCTATTCTACAAGTACTTTCATGGAAAGTGTTCGAAGGATGTGGCCCGCTTAATTCCTCCCAGAGCGGTGCATGTTAGAAGTACACGTCGCGCTAATTCTTCACATTCGTATGAGGTTCAGCTTGTTACTCCCCGTACAACACTTTTCAAGCAGTCTTTTATATGGAGAACATCATCCCTTTGGAATAATTTGCCCAGGACTGTGTTTCCCACCGAGTACAATCTACAGCGATTCAAGAACAACGTGAATCGCCTTCTCCGCACACGTGTCGCTCCTGTAGCGCTTTAGGGACTTCCCTGTAGCACATGTGCTAGACCCATAAAAAAAAAAAAAAAAAAAAAAAAAAAAACAGGGTTCCCGGTCACAAAGGGTCTCAAACAGGGCTGCTGTATATCCCCAACGCTATTTAAAATCTATTTGGAGAGTGCACTGAAGAACTGGAAAAGGAAATGCAGCAGTATGGGATTACCACTGGATAACGATACTAAATTGTACACGCTATCATTCGCAGATGACCAGGTAGTAATCGCTCAAGACATCGATAATATGGAATACATGACACGAAAACTTATGGAGGAATATGAAAAATGGGGCCTAGAAGTCAATATTAAAAAGACCGAGTACATGTGCGTCGGAGGACAACAGCAGAACTTGAAACTGACCACAGGACACACCATCAAACACTGTGCCAGTTATAAGTATTTGGGAACGAAAATATCTACGGACGGAACACTGGAAGAAGCAATATTCGAGAGGAATATCCAAGGAAGAAAAGCGATTGCAGTGCTTAATAATATACTATGGGACAAAAACATAACCATTGAAAATAAGAAGAGAATTTACAACTCAATAGTGAAAAGTATAATAACTTACAGCTCCCAGATGTGGCCATTAAAGGAAAGAACAGAAAAAATACTAAAAGCTACAGAAATGGATTTCTGGAGACGAGCAGCCAGAAAATCCAGAAAAAACCGCATACCAAATGACACCATAAGGCGAGCTTTAGAAATAAAGCACGATATAGTGGACGAAATCAGAACCCAACAGTTGGTATGGTACGGACATGTACAGAGAGTGTCACAAGACCGACTACCTAAAAAGATTTTAAATTGGAACCCTCATGGAAAAAGAAAGCCAGGAAGACCACGCCAAAGCTGGAGATCAGGAATCCACAAGGAAGTACTAGAGAGAGATCTGGAGGAGGAGGGATGGAGAAACCGGGAGGAGTGGAAATTAGGCATCGGAAGACAGAAGACGTTATAAAACCGATTGATATATATATATGGCTGTTAACTGCTCCATTACTGCGAAAAGTAGCTTCATTAGAAAACATTATTTTGGATAAAAAATTTGAATCGGCCTCTATTACTCCATTCATGATGGTACAAAAGTTTATTCGTCATTCACATTCACGGTCTTAAAGTTCTTGGTGTAGTTCCATATGAAAGGGATAATACTTGTATTTTCTCGTGATGCGATTAACCGTAGATTGGGATGTGTCAGATAAATCAGCTAGTTGACGGCTGCTGACCCGGGGAATCTTCAACATGAAGTAAAATCTCCATTTCTTTTTCCTCATTGGTAGCATTCTGGTTTACTACTTTCCGTTTCCTATACTTAACGCTACCACTACCATCAAACCGTCCCATTAAGCACTGAAAAGATTTTCTAGATGGTATACGCCTATTAGGGTACTTCGCTCCGTAAAGCCTTACTGCCAAAAGACGCCTCGCCCAGTATATAATTCATTTTTAGGAAAATTCATAACTATTACCTTTATACATCACTTACTACAGCAAATTAAACTATTTTTACTTGCTTAATGGACATGTCAAAATTTGACAATGCCTATATTTTTGTTTTGTCTACTATTATAACTACTACTAACTAAAATACGATGTTATAGCGTTAAGTGTATTAAAAACAAGGGTAAAAATTGAAAAATTCCAAATAAATCGAAAACTATCAGAAATAGGTGTATGATATACTTAATAGAAGTTGGAGGGTTTTGTAAAATCTATCAGAAAAAACAGTAATATACAGGGTGTCCCATTTAAAAAATTTGAGATTTTTCAATTTAAAATAGTCGAAATGTATAATTATGAGTATTCCACCTTCAGAAACAATGGCGCTACTGGCAATTATTTACAAAACTGAAAACTAGTATTTTTTTAAAAAAACTGAAATATTAGAAAAACTACTAGTTTAGGTATATAACATTATTAATAAAAAAGTTATAAAATTTTACGCAGAATTTAAAAATAAATTAGAAAAAAAGATGTTCCATTTAAAAAACATTTATATCGGCCAGACTTTTTTGAAGTACCCTGTATACTTAAAAATAATTTTAAAATGTGCAGCTTAACATTCCCTAAAACTACTGTATTTAACATTTTTTCGTCATTCCCGAAACAAATGAGATAATGAACCTTACTCTAATGTTGACTCACCCTGTACAATAAAAATATATAATCGCATTTATTTTGCATTATTCACTTAATAACCTTTAAAATATATTTTTTTAAATATACATACTTTTTGCAGCGCCCAGGTGTATGTACCCCCGTGAGATCATTGAATTTTAAAATTGTCAATGCAAAATTTTATTCATTTAACCTGAAATGACTTGAACTAACCTAGCCGATTCTGAGAATATGTAGCCCCTCTACCATACTTTTTTCAGCTTCGATTTGCTCAGGAGAGTTACCAAATAAATCTACCAAATTAACTTATTGGTCCTATTGATTAAATCGATTTTTAAGTAGTGGCTGAAGTTACAATAGATGCTTAAATCACATTTATCCAGTCCAACTGAAAAGGTGGAAAGCGACACTTAAAAACTCTTCTATGATCAAAATAATCTCTATAGGTTTCCATGTCAGCAGATTTTAAGTTTACCAAAATAATGAGGTTGTTCTTTCATCCACATTCTTTAAAAGAAATATTAGACTTCCTTAGTTAAAAATACCAGTTAAAAATTGTCGAAGTGATTTATTTCTATAATACTTCCTTCACAAATACTCAGTGTTAAAATAAATAGTGAACTTGACTTTCTCATACTAAACATTGCAACTCAATATTTCTGCTAAAATTGAAACTAATAAAAAAAAAATTACGTAATTTTTGGATTTATTTTTTTCTCCATAACAAGATATATTTAAGACGACTCCCTTTTACCCCCCACCACCCTTTATATGTTATGTTTGAAATAATTATGGTAAAATTTTGATCATAATTGCGCCAAAAAACCAGGAAAAGTTCTCATAGTATCATTGTATCACCATGTATTTTTTTAGCACCATTGCTTAAAAACTAAAGGCCAACAGAAAGGGGACTGATAGATAGAACGACCGACAGACCAACACAAATTTTAAACCATGTTCTTTGTAATGAAACGCAGAGAAATGCAAAAATCTCTGAGGATGATTTTTTAGCAAGGAGAGCAAAAACAGATTGATTCGGGTTTATTAATGCTCCTAAATATTACAATTAAAAACTTTCTCTGATCTTTTAGTAGTAGGATAAATATATTTTATTAATATATCATGTCTGTTGTCTAGAGAAAATCCATTTGTTGAGAATTTCTATCATCTCTAACAATTTCCTGAAAATAACGACTATAAAATACAGGCAGAATAAATATCCTCGGTTCTGACGTCACTTTTACGGTGTAGTATACTACACAAATATAATGAAAATAATTGGTGTAGCAACAAAATAGTATGGAAAATTAAGTCTATCATTTATCTTTTTTCTTGATAATAATAAATTAAGCAATATGATTAATCATCATAATTTTTATGTTGTACTTTTGTTCTTCTTTCTCATATTTTGTCAATGTGGTTCCATGTTTTGACTGACGGGCTTAAGCTAAGTCAGCACAAACGCTATTACCATTGTGTATTAAGAAATGACCTGACAATGTTATATGTTTTCAAAATCACTGACTTCTGAATGTTTTTGTGTATGTTTGTGTTGAGTCCTAATTGTACTAAGTGTGGTGTGAATGTTGTTGGTGTAAGACCTGTGGCTGATATGACGACGGGGACAGTGATGACTTTTTTTGTTTCCATAGCCTTTTTTACGTGGCTTGGTGTGGCTCTGGTGGTTGTGTTTGTCCCACATCTGCGTCGGATGTGTTTGGGATTGATTTCGTTGGGTCCAGGCGGCCAGTAAATTTTACCTTAGTGATTTCCTTGTCAGGTTTTGTGATTTTGTTATAGCAACGCATGACGTATTTGTTGGTTTCTGTGGTACAACTCATGCGTTGCTTTGATTATCCCGCCTTGGCGGTTCATTTTATTTTTCCCAGTCTTCATAGTTCTGGTCGAACTGCCATTTCCCGCGACCCCCTCGACCGTTACGTCGCTCGCTCGATGCTTCTTTTACTGTTATTTGGGATGTTTTCAGTATTCTGTGGTGTCAGAAGCTCAAAGTGTCCCGACATTAAATTGCCTATTAGTAGAAGGTAAATAGTTGGTGTGTTTTTTTTTTTGCTTTTTGTTGTTGGTCTGTCTTGTTTTTCCTTGTTTTGAGAAGATATCAGCACACGCAGCACAACATGACTCAGGTACCTTGGGATTGACAAAGCCCATACTAGGAGAATCCTGGGATTCCCCTAGCCCCTGAGGGGTATCATCATAATTATTATTATTATTTATCATAATTATTATTAATCATTATTATAATAATAACAATAACAATATTATTATAATTTAGCCATACCGCTTTCGCACTCCCTTTATGGGTCACACTGACTCAGCCAAGATATGCTGAGATATCATAATAATTAAGCTTTAAGTGGACCCATTTCCTGTTATCACACCCTATGCGATGTTGTACATTTGTTCTGCATACCATTTGGATTCAGAAGCCTGATCTTTTGTGTAAAACTCTTCGATATACCACCTATTGCAGGATTATGACACTTGTTTGGATACCGTTTATTTTTCATTGTGTTCCTAATTGCGTGTCGAAATCCCTGTACTTCTTAATAATCTTAAAGGACTTCATAATCCATTGTATTTCTATCGTAGGTTATTAATATTTGGGATAGCAAAATCGATTAGCGTCGTGTATCTCGAAGTTTTATCTACTACTAGAATGTATGGTCTATTTTGAGCGACAGTTCGATCCCATTTTTAGCAATTCGGGATTATCCACTAATTCTCAATTGAGTATCTTCAACTTTATCTTGTCCTATTCCTCTTACTCGAACATTACAAGTGGCTGTCGATCTAATATAATAAAATCTAAATTGATCAGTACAATAAAATACACTGGTAGGATATATTTTTAATATATAATTTTTTATTGATTTTGAAAAATTACTTGCTTCACTTGTTAAAAGACAGTAAAAAAAATTCATTTATCAACTCATTAGCAGGGCACAAAGTAATTTACAAGGGTGCTTTTTTCCGTTTATTTGTGGGTTTTGTACCCCTGTTGCAAACGACAAGCATTTGAGACACGAAGCAAAATTGAATAAGATAAATGTGGTGTGAGCACTTAATTATTAAAAAGAAAAAAAATCGAAAGTAACTAATTGTAACAAGAAACTGCATTGTCAGTTAACTAAAAAATACAAAACAATATATTATAACTATAGAGTTTTAATATTTTTGTTTAATTATTAATTAATATTAATATTAACTGACTCCGGAAATCATGTATGCATGTAGATATTCACTTTTTTATGCAAATATAGAAAGCAAGTTCGAAAGTACTCATGCCGACAGACATGCAGGCATGCAGATAGGCAGGAATGCAGACGGCAGACAAACAGACAGACGGATGGATAGACAGACATGCAGTCTGATATGCAGACATCCATTTTATTTTATATTTGTATTTACTTCTATACCTTGTGGAGTGTTAATTAAAAATGCCTTCCCGTTTGGGCGCAATTTTAAACTGTCAAAAAAAAATGCCCGCACGTTGAAGAGCAATTTTTAAACATCTTAGCTTCTTTGCTTTTAATAAATATATTATTTATAAATAGAAGTCGTTATTTGCCCCTTACGTATATCTTAATTTCTGAGAATGGATTGAGTGGATATTAATACTGAAAGAACTAAAGAAATTAGACATAAACTAGCTCAGTTTGTTTGGAGAGATTATGGATAGGAGATAATTTTTGTACGTCTTTTGAAAATAGTCTCTTTAGTTATTTAAAATTTTGGTTGTACAGATTTTGGGCACCATTCATTTTAAAATAAAAAGAATCTAACTAAGAGTTTGGTAATGACAAAATTAAAAGTTCTAACTTAGCTACACTTTAAAATTACTACTACTAAATAAAATCCCTTAATCAAGTAGATGGTACAATTATATAGAGTCTTTAAATCAGGATTCTAATTAAAGGCTTAGCTAAACACGATGTTAAAAGTTCGTGGAATTAACTTCATGAGTTACACGTGCTAAATATACGATGTAAACGCACTTATCAGAAGGAAGCAAGATCTATGGATTGATGTGCTTATGACTTACGGTTTTGCTGTTCCTTTTGGGCTGCTAAACACTTCTTGACCCGAAATATCTGGGAATGAGCAGGATATTTCAAGGAAAACGCCTTGAACTTCAAAGCTAAAAACCGTTTCTGCACTACCACATCACTAATAAACTACTACGGCAACGTGATGGAAAAAAGCTTACTCCGGCTTGATGATCTAAAAAACCCACTGCGGCTACATGATTGAGAAAGCCGTTACTACAACTCGGCTGGAAAAAGCCTTTACTACATCTCGGCTGGAAAAAGCGTTTACTACATCTCGGCTGAAAAAAAACCTTGAACAATGCCATCCGCACGCTTAAATATTTTTCTCCCTTCCTTAAAGTAACGTCTTTAAAACGGCTTCCTTCCCGGATACAAATCTATAGCCATCAGACAAATTCGATGCAAATTAAGAAGTCCAGTAGTCAACCCGCAATGCACACTGTAAAATTTAAATTAAACTGTTCAACAACTTAAAACACTGTTTTAAGCTACACTGCTCAAAAGTTGAAATCACTGCAATAAATATAAAAATGGAGAAAAAATATAAATTATAGGGAGAAAAACAGTGTCGTAACATGATCTTAAAATCCAGGAAAAAATGAATGTTACAACCTTCGTTCCCATCGGAGGCGAATCTATTTTATATTCATTACCAAGGAAGTTTAAACTTAATAACAACTAAATTTCAAGCTCCGTTACGTTACCAGTACCCTTATAAGCGAACGAGCACAACTCGGTACGTCGTTTTCGTGTTCGCCCTCATTTATTGCCGGATAACCTATATAACATCATTTGGAAATTATTTACTTGGGAACTTTTTCACTTAGTGTTGTATAGTAGAATCGTTATATTCATTGAATAATTGTTGCTAATTATAAATACATATATATATATATATATATATATATATATATATATATATATATATATATATATATATATATATATAAAGAGAGAAAGCAAAAGTTGCCATATCTAACAAAATCCTAAGATATGAAAATAGTTGGAGAACTCGGCAAAGGGGCACAACAGATGTTCACACAATATTCATTTAGCCAATATTTCGGTCCTAGACAAGTAACTTGTCATTTCTTTTCAGATCACAGGTGGTTAATTAATTTTGATTTTTCAGCATCCAAGGTTTCTAATGGCATCCTTGCTGTAAATGCCATATTTTTAAATTAATATGTTAGTGGCAGTTTTATTTCAGTGTCAGTCTTCGTTGTGACAATTGTTATTTATGGTCATTCTTGTTAGATTAATTCGCACACTGCATTTTGTGCCCTGATGAAGGTTTCAATCTAGGACCGAAATATTGGCTAAATGAATATTGTGTGAACATCTGTTGTGCCCCTTTGCCGAGTTCCCCAACTATTTTCATATTTTATATATATATATATATATATATATATATATATATATATATATAACATATATATATATATATATATATATATATATATATATATATATATATATATATATATATATATATATATATAAAAAACATATATATATATATATATATATATATATATATATATATATATATATATATATATAATAGCAAAAATTATTCAATGAATATAACGATACCAACATACAACACTAAGTGAAAATGTTCCCAAGTAAGTAAGGTCATTTTATATCTCCGTAACAAAAAATTTTATTTTAAAAGCGATCATCGTACGGAATACTATTTGCGCAAGTCCGAATTGCACTTGGCAGGTCTTTTTATTTTTATATTAAATAAATACTATTTTCTATTAAATATTTAGACCTCAAAAACTTTATTTCCTGCACTGCTGTGGAAGCAGAAAAACCACGAAGTTTCATAAAAATTTTACTTTCTTTAGCATTAATTATATTCTATAAAAATAAAAGTATTTTATTGAAATAGAATTATTTTGGTATTAAAGAAATACTATTTTCTAATAAATATTTAGCTCTCAAAAACTTTATTTTCCACAATGCTGTAATTCGTTTGAAGTTTTAAAAAATAGCAGCCCTTCTAATTTAGTTCTAAGCACCTGACTAGCATTCGAAAGCAGAAACATGCTTCGAGGTTCATTTAATGTTTGATTATATAAACCTAGTTGATTTTATTTACTGAAAAAATAAAAATTGGTTGTAATAATTAGTCGAAAACCACAAAAGCTTAATTAAAACTTGAAAAATTCAATTTTATTCCATATTCGCTAGGCGGGATAGGAATTCTGTTTTGTAATTTGGATAAGGTACGGTACAAAATTTTCATATAAAAGTAGCATAAAATACACGAATAAATAAGAAAAATGTTTCCCTGTCTTATCTTAATTTCTTTGTTTTATTGTCTAGTATAGTGATACCTAAATATATCTCTTAATACTCGTATATAAATATGTATATTATATATATATATATATATATATATATATATATATATATATATATATATATATATATTGATAAAGGTATTGGGCTAACTCTACCAGACAATCAAACAAAGAAATTAAGATAAAATAAAACATAAATTTATTTCTACGTATTAGACTTGTAATTCAGTACAGTACTAAATAATAGTAAAATTGAAACTATGATAAAATTAAAAGGTATACATATATATATATATATATATATATATATATATATATATATATATATATATATATATATATGTATATATATAAATATAGATATATATATATATATATATATATATACATATATATATATATATATATATATATATATATATATATATATATATATATATATATATATATATATATGTATATATATATATATATATATATATATAAATATATATATATATATATATATATATATATATATATAAACTACTGTTTAAAAAAACGGTTTTCATATTTATAAAATATTACTGGCCTTAAGAAATTCTCTCTTCACTCTTACTGAAATGGCTCTTCTGCTTAGGCCGGTTGGCTGAAGTTTTGGTAATAAAATTCCAAAAAGACTGGCAGAAAAATCAGAATAACAGAAGAATCCGAAACAGAAAACAGCTAGTAGCAAGGAAGGTTTTAAAACCTATATAAAGAAAACTATAGTCGAAAGGGAGGTGCTAAAAATTATAGGAGAAAAAGTAGCACTAAAAGTAATAAGTCTATTAAAGTCACAAAACCGGCAGTAAAATCCTGAAGAGAAGAAAAACATTGTACTACCTATAAAAAGGTCTCCGACTTTTAAAATGATTTTGCCTTATGCCTCTACAGCATGTGGCCGGAGGTATATGGTATAGGAGAAATACGATACTACAAAATGACGTCGACCTGCTTTCTGTAAAAAATGGTCTTTTTTTACTGGGAATTCCAGAGTGGGTCGAAAAGAGAAGAAATACAAAAAAAACCACACAAGAACTTACCCAGAGGAGAGTTTTCTAACCCAAAAGTGTTGGAGAAAATTGCGATTTTAGGATGAAGTGTCTTAAAAACAACAGGGGCACATAATTAAGCCAGATGAACTATCGTCCGACGCTCTTTATCAAAAACCAATCCTCTGCTGTAGCAGAAACAGAAAACTTGAAAACATAAAATATTTATAGCCAAACAGATATACTGACTTTATAGTGTACTACAAAAAGGTACTATTACCATACACCCTATTACGTAATGTAAGGAAGCTCAAGGTGAATAAACAAGCCCTTTCAGTTAAAAACATTTATCTCAAAATCTGATGAAATTGACGTGGTCATATTATTACCAGACTTTTGTTATAATCTGATAATAACCCGTAGTGTAATGTAAAAGAAAAATTGTAAAAATAATCTCTACAATACCTCTATGTGTGTATATATACATATATATATATATATATATATATATATATATATATATATATATATATATATATATATACGGAAGCAATTGTGGAAAAAGTATTGTTAATAGCTGCCTTCGATTTTAATATGAAATCATTGCAGCTACTATGTGGCCGACCATGCATAGAGAACTGCTGATCTATACCAATTTTATGTATATACCTATGCTGTTCTTTAAGATAAGTAATAAACAAGGTGTTTTCTCTCATCAATTAAAAATGTCATTACTATACATTAAATATATTTGTTTAAGATACGACATACACAATATATAGAAATATCACTACTTGTGTAACGAAATCAATGGTAGATATGCAAACTTGAAAACTATTTATGCTTATCTTACCCTACCTATTGGAAGTATGGACCAATGGTTAAATTACACCTTGAACGATATATTAGGATAATAGTACTGTAAAATACTCAGCCAATAAAAGAATTTTTAAATCATCACTACCTCCACAACTCTTGGATTGTATTTTTGCCAATTTCATTTGCGCTATATTATTTAAAATATAACTGCTATCTTTTTTTCCGATAAGTTTTATCAGTTTATAAATTATATTACCAGATATCTAGCTAAAATAAAATAACCTTTAATATTGTAAACTCCTATATAATCATATACACTGATACGGGTGCTGAATTTATTTGTAAAAATGCACAAAAAAAGCTTTATATAAACATGTAAACCTTTTTCCTCTTGCCTATTCTATTCAGGAGGCAGCAAATTTATTCAGTAGTCGAGCTCTACCGAAACGGTGGTGAGTCTCAGTGGAATTATAGAAAGTAATTGTTGTTTCCCCATATACTTCTTAGTTTCAAATACTGCTTTTTACCAATTTAGTTTGTATACAAAATGTGATGGAAGCTATGTTTCCCTTGGAGAAGTCAACTTCCGCCACGTATGAGTAGAAGAAAACATGACATGAACACTAAATCGCTCTAACAGAATAAAACTGTACTTCTTAGGAATCCAACTTCAGTATTGGCATTTCTAAGAATTACTGAAGTTTTCAGTTAATTTTACATATCTCAACGGCAAATAATTATTCTTAGTTTTTTCGTTGTAATTCTGTTTTATGTCAGCGTAACAAAGAAAACAAACATGTTTTTAATAGACAGTAAAACACAGGATAATTATAACTCTTCAAATCATTTACTTCAATCAATACATCCATCTTCAGCTTCGATATAGTGTTTGAGACGTTAAATTAATTCGTTAAATGAGTTTTTATATCAGTTTTTGATAACATTTTTAATGGTATCGTCTCGGTTTTCTTACGTCGGCAAATATCGGGGAAAGAGAAACGTAGATCTTTGGTAAGATTATTAAGGGTGTCGTATCGTTTTTTTTTTTCCATAGGCAAATTAAGTCGGAGGAAGAAAGAGGTATTAAAATAATCTAAATCAGTTAAATACGGGAAGTAATCTAACACTTAAACTTGGTTTTCGCTCAAAAAATATGTTGCATTCCGATAATCATACCGTATACGACAAATTCTCGTCACCAATAGCTTCAAAAATATTGTACAGGGTGCGTCAACAATAGAGTAAAGTTCATTTTCTCATTTGTTGCGGAAATGACGAAAAAATGTTAAATAAAATAGTTTTAGGGAATGTTAAGGTGCACAGTTTAAAATTATTTTTGAGTATACAGGGTACTTCAAAAAAGAGTGGCCGATATAACATTTTTTTTTTAAATGGAGCATCCTATTTTATAATTTATTTTTAAATTATACGTAAAATTTTATAACTTTTTTATTAGTAATGTTATATACCTAAACCCAGTAGTTTTTTCTAATATTTAAATTTTTTAAAAAAAAATACTAGTTTTCAGTTTTATATTGTATATTATTTTTTCTGATAGATTTTACAAAACCCTCCAACTTTTATTAAGTATGTCATATACCTATTTCTAAGAGTTTTCGATTTAATTTGAATTTTTCAATTTTTACCTAGTAGTTTTTTATTTCAACTTTTTTTTTAAAAAAAAATACTAGTTTTTAGTTTTGTAAAAAAATTGCCAGTAGCGCCATTGTTTCTGAAGGTGGAATACTCATAATTGGTACGAGCGTTTTTATAGAGATGAAAAAAGAATATATGTAAAGAAATTTGAGCTACATGCCACAGGGTGTTCAAAATAAATTTATGCATTTCAACTATTTTAAATTGAAAAATCTCAACTTTTTTAAGTGGCACATACTGTGTATTATTAGTTTTTCTGATAGATTTGACAAAACCCTCCAACTTTTATTAGTTATGTCATATACCTATTTCTAATAGTTTTCGATTTATTTTGAATTTTTCAATTTTTACCCCTGTTTTTAATACACTTACGCTATTGTGAAAACATAAACAAATAGTTAATAATAATTTTAATATAGTTTAACTTATCTAATGATTATTATGACGTAATAAATGTTCAAAAATATGCCCGTATACTTGAATACACATGTTTAGTCGTTTTACTATATTTTTCTTCACTTTCCTTAACATAAAGGGAGTTATTGTCCTGCACGCATCCCGTATCCTATTTATGCATCCATATCTACTGGTGTTGTAGGGGGATTCACATAAACACGATCTTTAATGTAGCCCCAGAAAAAGAAGTCTAAAGATGTTAAGTCACATGATCGAGGGGGCCACTGAATGAATCCATCCCTACCGATCCATTTTTATGAGTAACGATCGTTTAAAAATACCCGAACTTCCCGGTGGTAATCAGCAGAAGCTCCATCTTGTTGAATCCACATTTGTTCCCTTTCAAATTTATCAAGTTCTCCAAGAAGCTGGGGTAATTCGTTTTGCAAAAAAATTAGACCCGTTAAACGGATATGGACTAATAATTCGAAAATTTAATATTCCACACCCTACATTAAGCGACCAATGGTTTTGGTTTTGAACTTCCCAGACCTAAAATGGATTAACTGTTGAATAATAATGCATGTTATGGCTGTTAACTGCTCCATTACGGCGAAAAGTAGCTTCATCAGAAAATATTATTTTGGATAAAAAATTTGGATCGGCCTCAATTACTCCATTCATGATGGTATAAAAGTTTACTCGTCGTTCAAAATCACGGTTTTGAAGTTCTTGGAGTAGTTCCATATGAAAAGGATAATACTTGTATTTTCTCATGATGCGATTAGCCGTAGATTAAGATGTGTCAGATAAGTCAGCTAGTTGACGGCTGTTGACCTGGGGATTATCTTCAACACGAAGTAAAATCTCCATTTCTTTTTCCTCATTGGTAGCATTCTGGTTTACTACTTTCCGTTTTGTATACTTAACGCTACCACTACCCCCCCTCCCGCCTCATCCAGTATATAAACCATATGAATGAATTCATTTTTAGGAAGATCCATAACTATTACCTTTATACGTCACTTACTACAACAAATTAAACTATTTTTACTTGCTTAATAGAGATGTCAAAATTTGACAAAACCTACATTTTTGTTTTGCGTTGGCAACTATAATGTTATAGCGTAAGTGTATTAAAAGCGAGGGTAAAAATTGAAAAATTCAAAATAAATCGAGAACTATTAGAAATAAGTATATGACATACTTAGAGAGTTTTGTAAAATCTATCAGAAAAAATAATAATGTGCTATTTAAAAATTTGAGATTTTTCAATTTAAAATAGTCGAAATGTATAAATTTATTTTGAACACCCTGTAGCATCTAACTTAAATTTCTTTACATATATACCTTTTTTTCATCTCTATAGAACGCTCGTACCAATTATGAGTATTCCATCTTCAGAAACAATGGCGCTACTGGCAATTTTTTTCAAAACTGAAAACTAGTATTTTTTTTAAAAAAATTGAAATTTTAGTAAAACTACTAGGTTTAGGTATATAACATTATTAATAAAAAAGTTTAAACTGTGCACCTTAACATTCCCTAAAACAATTGTATTTAACATTTTTTCGTCATTCCCGAAACAAATGAGATAATGAACTTTATTCTATCATTGACTCACCCTGTACATAGTTGATTTTTGAATCCGCAATTCACTTTTATTTAATTTTACTGCCGATTTCGAGTTTTTTTGAAGAAATCAAGCACTTTTTGAATGGTAATTTCGCTCAAGAAAAATATTTATGCCCGTATGCTTTTTTAAATAAGGTGTCTTTCCTATATAAAGCATACAGATATCATTTTGATATTTCTAAATTATGATATTAGGTGACAGGTAACCTAATATACAGTCAGTCCAAAAAGTTGCCATACACCACCTGCTTCCTATACTATTTTTTCTGTTATGTTTAATTGGAACTATGAGAAAAAATTAATATTTGAAACTTAACCAACGAGGATTAATATTAACGGAGCATTTTATGTAGAAGTTACATCATTGTTATAAAAATGTAAACCAAATTAATGTGAAAAAGTCTCCATAAACTCAAGAACTGCATTAAAAAAAACACGTTATAATCAGCCGCATTTTGTCAAGCTATCTATTGCTCGCTAAACTGAAAACAAATGAATAATTTTCGGCCATACTTTATAATCTGTCACTTATTGCTACTAATTTTACAGTGGGTTTTCAAAGTAGTATTAAAAATAAAGGGAGATAAATTGTGAAATTCCATTTCAAGTTCGAAAGAGCATATTTGATTTGTGGAAAGATGGAAAATCGTACAGAAATCTAGAAAAAATTGTTAAAAAGTCGCATGCAGTATTCAGTATTCAGTATATTGTAAACCAGTATAAATCAACGGGTTCCTATAAATTCCACCACGCTCCTTTCGTCCCAAGAAACTGACTCCACGTGACTAAGCCAGTATTGTTAGACAAATAATTATAGATCCCAAAAAAAGTGCACCAAAATTAAAAGAAGAAGTAAGGGAATTATTTTCGAAAAATGTTTGTTTCCCAGCAGTGAGAAATTGTTTACACAGGGCAGGCTATACGGGATGTGCAGCCAGAAAGAAGCCGTTGGTTTCGGAAGCTAATCGCAAAAAGCTGTTAGCTTTTGCTAGAGAATACCTTACTAAACCTTCTGAATTTTGGGAATCCGTAATCTTTAGTGATGAAACTAAAATTAACCATTTTGAATCTGATGGCAGAACTAAACTTTGGAGAAAGAAGAATACCGCATTCGACATTAAAAATATTTGTTCCACGGTGAGACAAGGGAGTGACAGTGTTCTCCTTTGGGGATGCATGTCCACTGAAGGGATTGGAAATTTACATTTTATTAATCATACTATGGATCAGCATGTTTATGATTTTGAGAGACAGTTTAAGAGAAAGTGTCCAAAAATTAGCACTCGAAAAAAGACACACTTTCTAACAGGACAATAATCCGAAACATACATACATAATATGCAACAGCAGCTTCATACACCTCCGCAATCACCTGATGTTAACCCCATCGAGCATTTATGGAAGGAACTTAAACAGAACAGAACAGAATATTGAACGAATGGGAGACATGCCAGCAGAAGTTACTAGAAAGCTGGTTGCAAGCATGACAAAAAAGTTAGTTCAGGTTAGGAGATTATCAAGGCCAACGGCGGTCTCACTAAAGATTAATTTAAACGAAGTTGTTATTTTCCGTTAAACTCCGTCAAACTATTATTGGTAATTGTTAAATGTATGGAGGCTTTTTTGACATTAATTTTGTTTTTATAACAATGATGTAACTTATAAATAAAATGTTCCGTAGTTGTTTTTAATGCTATTCCTCATTGATAAGTTTTAAATATTAATTTAGACATGTTTTCGCATTGTTCTAATTAATTAACTAAACATAACAGAAAAATACTATAGAAAGCAGGTGGTGTATGGAGACTGTTTGGACTGACTGTATATATGCTATTTCGGACAATA
This sequence comes from Pachyrhynchus sulphureomaculatus, assembly GCA_019049505.1. Taxonomy (NCBI): domain Eukaryota; kingdom Metazoa; phylum Arthropoda; class Insecta; order Coleoptera; family Curculionidae; genus Pachyrhynchus; species Pachyrhynchus sulphureomaculatus. The sequence goes on from CM032456.1 coordinate 79,569,739, forward strand.
TCTTAAACACTGGATTTGGAAATGTTAAGCTTTTCTACCTCTAATCTGCATGAAAGATGACGGTCAGTTTGCAGAAGATGACGAGTTTTCACAACATTTGCCTCGCCGGACTTGTGTTGAGCATCATCCTCGAGCGACTCCCGTTCATCCTTAGAGCGTTTAAATCACTTGTAAACAATCAGCTTTTTTCAAAAATTCAAATGTCTCCGTAGCTGTTTAACCAGTTTCACATGAAATTTGATCACTGCTCGCTGCTGTATCACACTTCTTTAGCACAACGACTACGACACATACAGTTCGCACGTCTACTACTCAGCACCGATTGATCATAACTGGCTAGTTGAATGCAACTCTGTGGTTTCAGATGTAAGTTCAAACTTTTATTATTGTTTACGAGATGGCGCTGCTTAAAGGCTGAGGAAAAATTAGTCCAGGGACGTTTTGAACAGACAGTATATATGTGTATATATATATATATATATATATATATATATATATATATATATATATATATATATATATATATATATATATATATATATATATAGGTATGGTGGTCTACGAACGCCAAGTGTAAGGGTATATTATATTCCGAATCTGCGACATTTAAAACCAGAAACACAACGGTTTTTAGTGTTAATACACCTACTTAATATTATTTAAAATATAAAGGTATATTTACAATACTTAAAAAAAAATTACCTTCTTCTATTTTATTTTAGACTGTCCTTCCTGAGCAAGAAGAATCAACACAAGGGATCGAAGGTGATATTGAGATGTTTGGAACAAAGGAGCTAGCTTATTACATGACACTTTTTGACTGGGATTTATTTTGGTAAGATATTAATGACAATACCCATTTTTATTTATCTTTAATTTATAAAGTATACAATCGATCTTTATTTGGCCACAATTAATAAATAATAATAATTATTATTACATAGAGTCACAGAACATTCCAGATAACTTAAATTTACTTTTTACTGTACTGGCTAGACAAAACAATGCTTTTAAAGTTGCCTGCATATTTCATTTACTGATTTTTAAATTATAATCTAGTGAAATAGTTCACAGAACGCAACATATATAGGAGTATTAGTATTAATATGTCTGATTATATTGATAATGCTTTAGTAAGCACAGTTAGTAGCCCTACTGCCTGCGTCTTGACAATCATGGGTTTGTATTCAATAATGCGATAAAATTTAATTCGTAATTAAATATTTTTCATTATTCCAAATACACTCCTGGACAAAATTAACGCAACAATATATTAAATCATACAAATCTCTATAATGAATTAATTTTAATAATTTTTTATGAGTATTGGTTACACTGAAAACTTATTCGGATACTTTAAAGGTGAATTAGCTACTAAATTTCTCTATAAGATTGGAATTAAAATTATTCTTAAGACCTAATAACAAAATCGTTGAAATTATGTAATAATGAAAAAAATAAACTGGGACAATATTAGCAAAATTAATGGTGTAACTGGGACACTAGTAGCGTGTGTTGCCTCCTCTACTTCGGATGACAGCGTTTATGCGACTAGGCATGCTTCTAATTAAATTTTGGATAAAATCTTGAGGAATTTGCTCCCATTCTGTGATAACTGCATTTTCAAGTTCCTTCAGGTTTCTAGGTGCAGGTATATGACGTTTCACATTTTTCTTAAGGTGATCCCATCCATGTTCTATCGGATTCAGATCCGGGCTTTTTGGTGGCCATTGCATAATCGGTATATCAACTTGATTAAGATAATCGAGTACCTCCCTAGCCACGTAAGGTCGAACGTTGTCTTGCATAAACAGGAAATTGGGCCCCACAAAATGACCGAAAGGCATCACATGTTCTATTACAATATTCTCAAGATAGTAGTCAGCATTCATGGATCTCGTACGGACAGGAACTAACTCTGTGCGAGCATCAAAGCAGATGCCACCCCAGAACATAACAGAGCCACCGCCGAATGGAATCCTTGCAGAGATATTGCAAGGAGCAAACCTCTCTCCTGGTCTTCGCCATACTCGCTCACGACCATCTGAATGTTTTAGACTAACCCTAGTTTCATCTGTGAAGAAAACTAGTTTCCAATCATCCACAGACCAGTTTTCGTGATTTCGAGCAAAACATAACCTGGCAACTCTGTTCTCTCTAGTAAGCAAGGGCGCAGTGGCTGGTCTCATACTGTTTAATCCAGCTTCATTTAACCGTCTTCTAACTGTTTTAGAAGAAATTGTGACATTGCGAACAGCTTCGAGTTCATTTCTTATTATAGAACTAGTGACAGTCCTGTTTCTTAAGGGGACCCCGAAGGCCGAAAATTTTAAAATTATCATATTTTTTTATTGCTTTAAATCAAAGTTCAACCTTTTCTGCACAATTTAAGATAATTTTCATCAATTTATCTTAACTAGAAGTATTTTTTTTTAATATTTAAAAAATTTAAGAAAAAAAAAAGTTAATACTTTTCACTTCACAGATAGTCAGATTTACACGTTTACAACCAAACTGGCAGGTTTCCAAGGTTTCCTCTAGCAATAGAAAAAAATCGATGTTTTCTACGCTAATAATCGATAGTTTCGGTAGGTATTGAAACGCCGAAAAACAAGAAAAAGGTCCGGTCGTGGCGTTGTATCAGAGACGAACCCGCGCTCATTGAAAATCGCTCGTCCTGAAAAGTTGAGGTTTTTGACCTTTCGGTACACGTTTCTCAAAATGTAAACACCCAAACCTTACTAAACTTTGTGGAAATATTTAATGATGTCAGAGGATTATTTGCCCGCAATTTTACGTTCGTTGATGTAGTAGAAGGCAAGAAAAAAAATCATGAGTGAGAGAAAAAAAAGTACATTTTTTAAACTCAAATTAAAAAAAAAGTAACGAGTATATTTAAATGAAATTGCGAACACTAATACAACAGGATACCCTTAATCCAGTAAAAAAAAAATACATCAGTAACCCATTTAGAACCCGAGGAACGGTACCGAAAGTGAGCAACCTCGCTCATAAGGATAAGGTAGCCTTCGGGGTCCCCTTAAAGCATATTGTCTTATAAAACGTTCATCTAGGTCGTTAGTGCATCGTTTTCGCCCTTGCCCTAGCCTTCTCGAATATGTTCCTACTTCATTCAAGCGTCTTACCATACGACTTATTGTGGGAACGATGTTTGCCTAACAAATTGGCAACATAACTCTGACAATATCCCTCGTCCAATAAAAGTGAGGCTCGCACTACCTCGTGTTTAGTTAAATTCCTTGTTTGATTGATTTATCTAATTCTTCGGGGTCAAAAATAAAACAGTTTACCACAAAAACGTATTACTTTGAAAAAGGAAACAATTTATAAGCTTACTTTTAAAGAAAATCTATCGCATTATTACAGAAAATTGTTTATCTTCTAAAAAATTCTTTAAAACTGTAAATCTAAACGAATTGTTTTGATTTCTGTCATGAACAACGAAACAAAGTATGCATAGCCTACTATTCAAATACTCGATAAACTTTAAAACTGACATAAGAAAAAGATAAATTAATTTTCAGATTGTTGCGTTAATTTTGTCCAGGAGTTTATAAATGATTAATCACTGTTTGAATAACATTAGGAAACTAATTGTTTTAGCTTAATAAAAACATTGGGCAAAGCCCTCTAATCGAGTATATATATATATATATATATATATATATATATATATATATATATATATATATATATATATATATATACCCGATTTCTGTCTTTTGTATCCCATCTAAAAATACTATTCCGCTAACTCTTCAAGACAGGCGTTTGTTTCATCAATTACCTTATCGTTTGTGCCTAATTTTTTTTCACCGAGCTATTTTTTTATATTCGGAAATATGAAATAATCGCTGGGAAGCTCTGGCGAATATGGTGAATGCGGAAACAATCCGTATCCCACGACGTGATTATGCCGCCTGCATCTCAAAACACTGTAGCCATAATTGTTTACCGATAAAGGCACATTGGCTTTTTTTGGCGCCGGTTCGCCACAGAAAACCCACTGTTTGGCTGTTCTTTGGTTTCTGGTCTTCTGCAATAGATCCATGTTTCGTTTGATTGCACGTTAACATCGCCAAACATTCTTTTGAAATTGACACACGTGCATGGTTATTGTCAATTGTGAGCAACCGCAGCACCCATCTTACGGAAAGCTTTCTTATATCCAAATGAGCTGTTAAAATGTTCTACATCCATTCAATTAAGATGCCCACAGTCTTAGCAAACTCATGCACTTTCACTCTCCGATCATTTATCACTATATCCTGGATTTTTTTCAATTATTTCTGATGTGGTAACCTCATGTGGACGACCTAGACGTTCTTCATCAAAAATGTTTGTACAGCCACGTTTTAATTCTGCTGTCCAATATTTTATGGTCTATAAGCAAGGTGCAGGGTCCCCATAAGCTTAACTTTTATCTCATTATTCTTTTTTTTTTTTGTTTCAAAAACAAATATTTTCACTGCTCGATATTCAATTTTTTCCATTCTTGTACAATCACAAAATCACAAAATTTATTCTATTTAAAAGGACTCAAAAACTAAATCACGCAACGATGTGAAAATTTGACAGGATTCTTGTGAAAAGTTATGTTTAAGAAGAATCTAATTTTTAAGGCAACATGTTTTAGGGCAACTTTTAGTTGAAATTAAACATTGGCATACCAAACATACGTCTAAATTTAAATAATAAATTTCATAATTATTCAAAAAGAAAAAATATAGAAAATAATTGCTAGAATGTCACGGAAAATGTGCATTTTCACTTTAAATATCATATTTTCGTAACAGTTCTTTTAACATGTAATAGTTTCTAATGGATCTTCCAGATTCATTTTGATTTTGACTCCTTTAATTCGCTAACTATTTAATATTTTAGGTGTGTCCACGAATACGAACTACTCTATCATACATTCGGCAGGCATCACTTCGGTCAAATCACGGCAAATTTGGACGTGTTCCTGCGACGCTTCAACGAAATCCAATTTTGGGTTGTCACGGAAATATGCATGATGAGTAGTTTGAGTAAAAGGGTTGGCGTGTTGAGGAAATTTATTAAACTGGCAGCATAGTAAGTATTATTATTTTAGTTAATTTACACAACATATTGACGCGTTATTGTGATAAAATTACAATCTACACTTTTGCAATATTACATGGTTTACACTCGTAGACGTTTAGCTTTAAAATATTAATTGTTTTTTGCTTATTTTGCTTTTGTTAGCTCGTTATTTGCTTCAGTAAAATAAAAGAACTGAATTTTTATTACTGAAACGTTTTCTATTATACTAAGAGGGACCATTAATTTCCCGGACAAGTGTTGTAAAAGTTAAATTGAGAGTTTTTTGTACATTTTCTTTTTTTACTTTCCTTACTAAAGAAAAGTTTTGTATTCGTAAAAAAATCACAGTTGGAGTTGTTTGCTTTTCTTCACGTTTTAGAGTTCCCAGATCGCGAAAAACATAATCCGTTGGTCTGTCTGTCAGTCAGCTTTTTGGCTCGAACGAATGGGATATCAATCTCAAACTTGGTACATAAATAACATCTAACAAAAAGATGAAGCCTGTAGTTTCTAAACGATATCCCTTCAGGTCAAAGGGTGGCGGTGGATAAATTTTAAGAAGTTTTCATAGTAATACGGAAGGTTATTCTAGTTTTCTGTCACCCAATAAACAAATTTTATGCATAAATATTTATAGCAAAACATATAACGAGCGACGATAGAGAATAGAGGGGGTTGCTTCCTATTTATCGTGTTATGTATCCCTTTCTGTGTTTTTTGAAGTATCCAAAAATTAGTTTATTCGCGTTTAAGTTTAGCCCAGGAAGGCGGAAGCGCTCTGGGTAGTTTAATATTGTAAAGTTTCATTATGGGATATTTACAGGTTTTTATCGGCCTTTTCCCGGGTTTATGGAGTCGAGGAATTTTTTTTTTAATTACTTTTAATGTCAATGGGAGAAGGGGGTGAAAGGGGTAGAGTAGTCCAATATTGTATTGTTTCAATAGTGTTATGAAAAATTTCCGAGGTTTTTGGTTGCGATAATGAACTAATTTTAAACATAATTATTTGTTTACTATATATAATTATGTAACGTACGAACGGTGAGAAAGGGAGTGAGAAATATTAACAGAGGTAGACGGTGAAAGGTGTGCGGTAGAGGGTTAGATAGATGGTTGCGCATATATTATATTATACCTCTATTTCAGTGTCATTGCTTTTTTATTATTCCCAATTTTAACAGAAATAGTATTTACAAGGAATTGAGATATGGTTACAGAGTAACCTAAAAAATGTTGAGTTAACTTACCTTTAGCACAGTGGGTAAATTTTTGTTTTTACGTCCCATGTTAAAGGGAAACAATTTTTGCTTTTCTTTACGTTTTAGTATTCTTAGATCGCGAAAAATATATATCCAAATTTCCATCGGTCTGTCTATCCGACTGTCAGGCTGTCGATCTGCGGTATCTCTTTCTGTTGAGATCATAATACTCGAACAAAATAATAAATTATTTAAAACAGTGATGAATTCTATAGGTCCGGAGCGAAATTGTGTGAAGAAAAACATAGCATACCTTTAGGTGCCAGAATCCCGACCTCAAAATACCAAACGATGCATTCCTCGTAGAGATTTGTTTGCACTACTAGAAAATACAGCAGATGCGAATTTACACAATTAAAGTCAACTAGTATTGCTCAAAAGCCAAAGTTTTTAAATCAAATCAATAAATTGTTTTTCTGAAGACGTGTCATAAATCGCGACCTAGCACTGATTTGTTGCCGCTTAATTTTTTATTATGCAGATATCTTAAAACTAGAGAAGTAATATTCCTCGTTTCCTGGAATAATTAAAACAAAAAATATATAATACGAAATGGTCGCGATCAGAGAAACGGAAACTTTCACGGCCTTGTTTATATAAGAAATTGTCGTTCTTGAGCTTAGACTGTATCAAATTGGAGTAATTTTTCTACGTTTCGTCTACGATTGCACGAGGCATCTTCAGAGATCTTTACTTTACAGATTAAAACACTGAATTATTCATTTACATTACACTTTCAGTGTTCTAATCTGAAATAGTAAAGTTCCGGAAGAATGAATATGAAATATAAATGAATAATTCAGTGTTTTAATCTGAAAGAGTAAAGATCTCTGAAGATGCATCGTGCAATCGTGGGCGAAATGTCGGAAAATTACCACAATTTGATATAGTCTAATCTCAATAACCACGATTCCCCTTTTATCACTCTCTAAGAAGAGTGTCACTAATTTTATTATTATTATTATTATTATAATTTATCGATTTTGGCATGAATATTTTGAAACTAAAGTTTGTCTTTTCGGAGATATTTTCGTCAAGAAAATTGCTCTTAGTCACTTTTAAAGTACTAAAAATAACATAATTACAAAATAAAAGGACAAAATTAAGCAACTCTAAAAGCTCATTCAATGAAGTTTACAAATTTCTTGTTGGTAAACTTAATCTGGAAACTTCTTTACCCGTCCAAAATTCTTACGAAATTTTCATTTAGTTAAAACAACTATAATGAATCTTGAATATCTTGGGAAAGTGCCTACTTTGATGTAATAACTCGTCGGTAAATAACTTGTTTCGAAATTATGACAAACCTTGCCGTAACTTTTACTACTGACTTAAACTTCATCAGCTGAGTGTAAAGTTTATTATAATTTAACTTAGGTCTATGTAATTTCCATTTAGTAGCTAGGGTGTTAAATGTTTAATTTTAGTAAGGATATAAATATTTTTAAGTTACCACTTAATATAACTTTAACTATGGTAGAATACTCAAATGAACACAACTCTAACAGCTGAAAATATGTTTTGGACTTATCAACTTATTTTTATTTTTTTGCAAATTTATTCTTGCTGGAAATGCACAGGAATGTTTCAGCTAAGCTATGTTTTTTTCATTTTAAACTACAATTTTCTACTTCACTTCAGGTTCAGGCAAGCCAGTAAAATCCGCAAAAAAACATATTCAGTAGCTCGAATTTATACTTCTAAACTAATAGACGGTAAACGATTAAATCACTTAAGGTTCACAGGTGATGCCAGTCTGATTACCAACACAAAAGAAGAATTACAAGAAATGCTGATGGAATTAAAAAACAAGTCTCGAAAAATAGGTTTAATAATAAACTTCACCAAAACCAAATAGTCGAACGACAAAATTGAAGATAACAGCCAGGAACTATTAACAGAAAATGAAAGAATAGGAAAGGTAGAAACATTCATGCAAATATCAAAAAATAATTTAAAGGCTGACTTGGATAGAAGAGTATCGTTAGCTTGGTCTATATTCGGAAGGTTACAATCCACATTTATATTGGATATCCCAAATACAATAAAAGCCAGAGGGTTCGATCAATATGTACTGTCGGTATTAACATATGGCACTGAAACGTGGGTTTTAAATAAAAGTTTAATATATAAACTCCAGGTAACCCAAAGAGCAATGGAGAAGAGAATACTAAATATTAGACTCCAAGATCGTATTCCTAACATCGAGATACGAAGAAGATCAAAAGTGACAGATGTAATACAACGAATATATATGTTTTTTTTTATAAGCGGAGGTCTTATAACCTTGGCCGCTTCCCGCACTTCATACGCCATCTCTCTCTGTCCCACCATTCGTTTTCTTTTAAATCTCTGGAACTCATTGCCTTCTCAATATTTTCTCTCCATGTCGTTCTTGGTTTTCCCTTTTTTCTTTTCTTCCACGGTACATATCGCACAGCCTTCTTCGGCCTACGTTCTTCTCCCATGCGCATTACGTGACCGTACCAGATCAACTGTCTTTTTCTATTCGATCTATCACTGTCTCTGTCATCTTTGCTCTTTGTCTGATTTCTTCATTACGTATATGATCGAATCTTGACACTTCATAGGATCGTCGCAAGTAGTCCATTTCAGCTGCTTTTCATCTCTCTCTATCTCGAGTATTCACTTGTAAGCATTCTGAGCCGTAAGTCAGTATAGGTTCAACGATTACCCTATATATCATTGTTTTCGTTTTTAATGTAATCTTCGATGATCACAGTAGCGAGTTTAGCATTTGTATACATTTTTTTCCCTGTGTTAATCTGTTCTGAATATTTCTGTCTGTGCTTCCCTTTTCTGTTATTATGCTTCCTAAGTATTTGAATTCTTGGTAACCTTTCATTGTTCCTTATGGATGCTGGAGATTGTTAGCCTCACTTCCAACGTTCGGATATTCAGTTTTGTCTATATTGATGTTTAAACCTCAGTTCTTTAATTCATCCTCTAGTTTTCGGTACATGTATTGGATGTCATTGTCTTCGCTCGCAATGATTACCTGATCTTCCGCAAATAGAAGTGTATATAGACAATCATTTTCAATTTCTATTCCCATGTTTACATTTTTTCATCCAGGAATCTAGAGCTTTTTAAATAAACATTTTAAATAACGTAGGAGAAAGGCAACATCCTTGTCTAATCAGATCAATAAATAATTTTTCTGAAGACGTGTCATAAGCCGCAACTTAGGACTGATTTGTTGCTGCTTAATTTTTTGTTACGCAGATATCTTAAAACTAGAGCAGTAATATTCCTCGTTTACTGGAATAATTAAAACAAAAATATATACCATAATACGGCAACATCCTTGTTTCAAGCCTTTGGTGATGTTGAATGACCCGGATATATTATTTCCTATTTTGACAACTGCCTTTGCATCTTTATACATATTGCATATTGCTGTTACGTATAGTCTACTAAAGTCACTTGCATCTAGTATCTCAAATAATTTGTTCAGAGGAAAGGTATCGTAGGCCTTTTCAAGGTTGACGAATATAAGGTGGGTATTCAGATTTCTAGGTGTTCTTGTTTCTATTATCTGATTAAGAGTGCCGCTTTGTTCCTACATTTCTGTCAATTTGCTTTCTATTCTTTCTTTCACAATTTTGCCGTACAACCTTCCTACCGAGGTAGTTACACTAACACCTCTATAATTTCTACTTTGCCTTTTGTCGCCTTTCTTATAAATAGGAGTGATATATGCCCAATTCCATTCCGCAGGCACATCGTCTCCGAGTCTTAAGCATCTATTGAAAAGACACACAAGCATTTCCAACAAAACCTCTGGGGCATATTTCATCAACTCTATAGGAATGTCTCCTGGTCCAGATGCTTTTCTCTTTTTCATCTTTCCTACTACCGTTTTAAGTTCTTTTAAGTTGATGGGCATTTCGTTTTCGCCATCTACCGTTATTTCTTTGGCGTCGAACTTGTATTCATCTCCGGTTTCTTTTAAAAGATTAGAGTAATCGTTTTTTCCACTCTTGCAAAGATATTATGGGTATATTGCTGGTCTCTTTCGTTTAAGTTTTTGATTGTTTTCCAGGCCTCTGAAACTCTGGTATCACCCATATACATTTCGATTTCTGCACATTTATTTTCCCACATTTCATTTTTAAGTCTTGCCTCCTCTTTCTTTACCTCTCTGTCGTGTCTTCTATACTTTTTGTGGTCTTCATTATCATTTGTCGTGATCCATTGTTAATAAGTTTTTTCTTTTCTTTAACTTTATTTGTGATGTCATCATTCCACCACTCTACATATTGTCTATTGTAAGTTTCTTTGTATCCTAAAGCTTCTCCTGCAGCTTGATGAATATACTTTTTAAGGTGTGTGTAAAGTTTTTCTGCATTCATCTTTTCTATCCTGATTTATTGCAATGCTGCTGCTAGTCTAATTTGGTATAAGAATATAAGAATTGTACAGACGCCTGTGTGAGGCTTTCTATATTAAATTTCTTTGGTGTTAATTCTTGTTCTTCAGCTCTGTTGGTATTGCAATTTTGTCGTTTGTAATTAATTATTATTTTAGCAATGATCCGATCCGCATTTTGGTCCTCTATACACCCTTACGTCATTTGTTTTAAGGTTAGATATTTGTCTCTGTATAAAGTAATCGATAATTGAACATGTATATTAAGGTGGAATTGGGTGAGGCATATCGCAAGGATAAATGATAACAGATGGACATGCCGTATGGTCTAATGGAGGCCTAGAGAACATAAAAGATGCAGAGGTAGACCACAGACCAGATGGACGGACGACATAAAAAGATTAGTGGGACTCGATCGGATGCAGCTGATTGAAGACAACTTGGGGAGGCTTTCTTCCAACTATAGATGGAATAAGCTAATGATGATGATGATGATGATGACACTTCTATATTAATAATACCTCTACACGTCTTTAATACACGTCCAGATAATAGAGAAAATTACAGGGAATGAAGCAAATTGCGGATCTTTAGAAATGATTACTAATATTACTTCATTCATTATTCATAAAAACTTCACCGCAAAGCCCGTTATACCTTTCTGCTATAAGCTCGTAGAAACAGCGCGGAAATTATCATCTGATTGTTGATTGAAATGTCTAATGAATGGTTAATTTAAGTAATGTTTCCAAGTTTACCTCCCGACTAATTGTTATTCGTAAATGTCACCAGCTAAGTGTTACAATTATCTCGCAAATACTAGATGTCTCGAAAGGAATGAAGTAAAAGTTTCTTGGAGGCACTCATGTTTTGCTCTTTACTCGAAATTTACGTCCACAAGTAGTGATTCATTTTATTTCAAATATACAGTTCTTAGTATATAACGAGTAGTTGAAAGTAAGATTAAAATCTAGGCTTTTTGCTTCAAGCAGCTTATATTAGAAGGGCAAACGAAAAGAATATAACATAAATAAAATGTGAATTTTTGCCTTAAGCTCTATTAAGCTTATGGTACAAAAATAAGACGAAACACCTCAGTAAATATTTTTAGAAGCAATACACCAAACCCTTATTAAAAATGGTGGTATGTGATAATTAAGAAATATGTATGTGGCTATTAGTAAAAAACACATTTTTTAATCTTTACAAACATTAGATCTATTTAACACAACAAGACTTAAAACATAGTTATTTAATTTTATTAGTTTAAAATTTGTAAAAGTTAAAATAATTTATAACGAACTAAATAGTGACCTGTAAATATAACTCTTCACATACTTGTGTGAAAATTATATTATTTACACAAATTTACACAGGGAAACAATTTGCTAAACCATTTTAAAAAGTCATGTTTGTCTTTCTACATTTTTTTTTGGAGTAACATTTATATTGAATGATATTTTTGAACCCTGGTAGGTACATATATTATTGTTGTAACTGACTCAATCAGGTCAACTTGTTACAAATCATTTAAACTTCATTTCCATACAAAAATATCTTTTCACAATCAATGAGAGATCTTTATATCTCAATATTTATCTTGGAGATGTTATTTAACGTTATTATATAATTTTAACATATAAAAATCAATCGTGCAATATATGCCTAGAAACGTATTACATTTTTTCTTATTTTATCAAAAATTTACTAAAAACTTATTAAAGCATAAAGATGTTAACCAGTATTTTAACTTATACAAACTGATTCTTGCATTAAACACAATTTTCTTTTCGACACCGAACTACTATGGCGTGTATCCGCCATATAACTACTATGTATTGAATATTGAAAATATTGGATATGAAAAGGGACATCTTCATTTAATACTCAGTATACTAGGTAAAAGTCTTTATCAGTATTTCCCCTCTCTCTCTCTCTCGCAATCCTTTCACCCCAATATCGGTACCACTATGCAGTTGCTACCTTAACAGTCATTCTCCAGGTATCTCGATCCTGCGCGATCCGACTTGACTCGTGCATACTCATACCAAAGAGAGATCTTACTTGGTCGGACCATCTTGTTGGAGACCTTCCCCGTTACTACAGGCTTTTCCTTAGCATCCACTTTCCTAATAATGTCACCAAAATATTTAAGGTACTGTCTATTAATTCTATTTGAAACTCAGTCATTTATACTAAGCTCCTCAAGAATAGGTACATTAGTACAGTGTTCGTTATATAATATAGTAATATGAGGATTTTTCAATATGCCTACACCTCAAACGCATCGATTCATCTCTTGTCATCTTGTTTAATGGTCCGTGTTTGCAATCCGTAAGTTGCTATGGGGAACGTAACGCTGGACAGCAATCTCAACTTTGTGTTTTTTGCGACAACCGGATCTTCCAAACCTTAGTGAGTTTGATCGTTTAGTTTTTAGACATAGCCAAAGGTCTTCTTACTTCCGCTTCACAGCCACCGTTGTTAGTTATGAGAGATCCCAAATAGTTGGAATGCTCTATTAATTGTCAGTCCATAGTTTTTGCTAGTGATTTCCAGGCGCTCCATAACTGATTCTAGGTTTTGTATTGAAATTGCAAGTATAACAGTTTCATCCGCATATCTAAGGTTACTTAGTCAGTAGTTACACAATACCAGATACAACAACATAACTTTAGGCATAAATTAATATGATAAATTGATAATAATCGAAGGTATCCAAAAAATTTATTTGGTTTATTATTCGAAAGCAATGAGTGAGAGGGACTTCGGGGATCTTTCGAAATTTGGCCACTTTGGAGCTTTACACCGAAGTAGAGCGTGTCACTTGTGTGCGAGAGCCGAAAATTTTGTATTCAATATCATTTGACCAGCTTAAATGTAGCCTTGAATGTTCAACAACCAAGTTTAAAAAAATTGGGGAGGTATTAAAGCTCGACTAGGGTGACCAAAGACACCAAGGAACAATTCAAACGAGTTTTAGTTTCTGAATATCAACACTCAATACTCAAAAGATTCGTTTAAAAGCCTTCCTTGTAAAGACTGTCTCGACTTCAACAAAGTACAGCTTGTACAGGAAATCAAATCGAACGATACTGATCAGAAGCTCAGCCTCGATAATTCGAAACTTTTAACATTTACCAAGGCAAGGATAAAGCATATTTTCAGCTTAACGGTCACAGCTTTAAAATTAATCTCCATTATTGGAGTCCAACAAATCCAATATTAAAGCATCAAAAGCCTTCATATTACCCAAAAAACTGACCACAACGTTGGCACAAGATAATTAGCCCATACTTCTTTCAGGATGACACACAAGCAGCAAAACAATTGTTAATACGGGGAGATGTGTACAGATGATAGAAACTTCTTTATACCAACTTTGTCATGTCTTGTTATGTCAACAATGTTGATAGTTATAAACAGAGAACCTGGTTTCAGCAAAATGGGGGAATATTACACAATTCAAGCACATATTTGCCAGTCATAGAATAAATTAATTGCCAAAAGAGATGACGCAGGATAGCCTCCGCTTAAACCTGAGTTGGGATCCAGAGATTTTTATTAAGGAGGCACCTCAAAACTAAAGTTAACCATTCTTGCCTCGTTGAACAATTAAAAGTAAATATGCGACAAAAATTTACAATGGTTACGGAAACAATGTACCAAGTAGTGATTAAAAATTTCTCTGCTCTCTTACAATGCCTGGAATGTAACAGTTCACATTTAGATGTGCATAAGTTTTAAGAAGTAATTTTCTGAAGGTTGTAATATGATATAAAATAAAGATTTTGTAATTTAAATTATTATCGGACACCTTGTATAAATCGTTTCCTACGCAGCGAGAGAAAGTAAGCAACTGGAAATATACATAAAATAGACTTTCTTGATTGGCAGGGAGGAATTTATTACGGATTTTGATCTCGACAGTGGCTTAGATTTATCGAGTTTTGAATCTGCATGGCAAGATTTGTGGAAGCAATTTCTAGTGGATTTATTAAATTTCCACGCTTAATTTAATAGTTTCAAGAGATTTAGTTCCACCGGAGTGAAGAAATTTTCTCGTTCCATCTATAATTGATTAAGGTGCGGTTAAATGCGTTTAAGGTGCAGGCCGATGTACAGTTCAAGAAATATGATATATGATAAAGGAGAGATGACCAAGAATACATTCTCAGGATTGTTGATGTGTACGTAAATAACTGATATTTCATAAGGAACGAAAATGCTATAAAAAGAAATTGTAAGGTTCTCAAAAATTTATATAGAACTTTAATAAAACAGTATATACCAAAATGTAAACTAACAGTGTATTCATAATTTAATACATACAATACGAATTCAACGATATAATATTTGATAAGGTCGCCATTTACGATTCTGTGTTAATCAATAGACAAGTGAACCATAAGGATAATTTTGAGAGATTTGCTCTCACCCGAGTAAATACAGGAGAAACATCGATACTTTGCAATACGTGCAATTAAATATATTTAGCCTATAGATCTATCCATAATTTATGAGATATTTGACGATGAATGACATACGTTGGAAAAAGGTGTACAAGTATGAAATGCGGATTTTTTTTCTAAAAAAAAACATGTTAAATTCGGAAGAATGATAAAAAGTGCTTTATTCAAAGTATCGCTTGTTATACATTTTTCTCATCTTTCGGGCAATTTGTGAATACCACGCCAGTAAAAATCTTCCCCTTTTTCTGCGAACGATTCATTGAGCCATTTTTTCACATCTTCGTACGAACCAAAGCGCTGCTCAGCAAGTGCGTGACCCATCGATGCAAACAAGTGGTAATCGGAATGAGCCAAGTCTGGTGAGTAAGCCGCACGGGGTAGAACTTCCCAGCTGAGTGCTTCCAACGTGTCGCGAACTGGTTTTGCCGTACGTGATGAAGCATTGTCATGAAGAAAAATGACTTTGTGTTGCCTCTATCGGTATTCTGGCCTTTTTTTCAAGCAGCGAACGGTTCAAATCGGTCAATTGTTGTTGGTAACGTTTAGTATTAACCGTTTCCCCAGGTTTTAACAGCTCATAATAGACCACGCCCCTCTAGTCCCACCAAACATAGAGCATCGTCTTTCTGCCAAAGCGATTCGGTCTTGCGATCGATGTGGATGGTGCGCCTGGGTCTACCCATGATTTTTTTGCGCTTGGGATTCTCAAAATAAATCCACTTTTCATTTCCTGTAACAATACGATGCAAAAAAGACTTCCTTTTGTACCGAGCGAGCAAAATGTCACACGTGTTTTTGCGCTTTTCCATTTACCTGTCGTTCAACTCATGTGGTACCCATCTACCGGTCTTCTGCTGAATCTTTCCCATCTCTCGTAGCCGATTGGAAACAGCTTGTTGACTAACGCCCAATTGCTCGGCGAGTTGTTTTTGTGTTTGCGAAGCATCTTCGTCCAACAATGCTTGCAATTCCACATCTTCGTATTTTTTTGGCGGTTTTCCACGTTCCTTGTCTGCAACATCGAAGTCAACACTTTTGAAACGCCGAAACCATCGTTCACACGTATCTTGCGATGGAGCATGTTCACCATAAGCTTCTCGAAGTAATCGGTATGATTCAACAGTAGTTTTCTTCAAATGAAAACAAAAAATTAATGCTGTCTGCGAATGCTCTTTGTTCGGTATAAATTTCGACATATTAAACGCAACAACACAACACTTTTCCAATTTGTCACTCGTGCGCGTCTGACACTTGTTGATGACACAACAAAATGGCACCTTTCAGTGTCAAATCTTTATAGCACAAAACTGCACTGGTGCACCATCGGTTGTCTGAAATCCACATTTCATACACCTGGTTAGTACCTAGCCGAAAATATAAGCCCAGGTTGAGAAAGATTACGAAAACCAGTAATGTTCGTCGGTGGTATTTGAATACCAGTTACCAGTTAATGTGGTTTGTTGAGAGAGTTGACTGTGCTGGTCGATAAACTGACTTTAGTTTGCAGAGAGAAAGTATATGAGGTTTATTTGATTGCAGACGTATTAAATATATGTTCGAACTAAAAAAATTCACTTTGAAATTTTGATCCCCGTATGTTGACGCCCTCCAATCAGTCACCGTTCAGACTGGAAGCTATTTTACCTCTAAAATTTTTTGATTCTGAGATTTTACCATGCTATTCTTTTTCCACCGTGAAATCCGACATCTGCCTTGCTTCTAACCCGATACGATGGTAACACACCGGGCGAAGCCTGGTGGGATCTGGGCCTCTAACATCTGATTTGTTCTTTTAGTCACCTTCTACCATAAGCAGAACATACCCGGGGTGGTATTCTGTCCTGTACAAATACGGGTATTAGGGGAATAACAACAAGTATCAGGAATAACGAATCCCAGAAAAAAATGGCTTAAAGCTATACAATATTAACAGCGTCGTCTATCTAACCCAGATCGACCGTCTGCATTATGATAATGCATATCCCGATGTTGAGTGTTTCGTAATCGAATCCATCACCAATGAGGGATTCTTCCTCATCCACCTTACTCTTCAACCGACAACGTTTACTGCTCTCTGAAACGTGCTTTTATACAAAATTTATAGAAGATTTTTTCAGTTTTACGTCATATCAATTTTCCGTCAAACTATTCAACGTAACAAGAAGACTTTTTTATTTTACACTTTATCAGATTCCTTGTAAGTATTTACATAAAACCGAATAACAAAGCACACCACAAAACATAAAATAATATAACAAATCGTAATAATCAAACATAAACCCCTTTTCCACCTAGTGGGTTAAAGTAAACAAATTGAGAAATACATGAAATAAACGTTTTGTGATTTACAGAGTGGGATTTATTATGAGTGGGTTTAAGATGTTCTATGTATAATTTAAGAGATTTTTTTTATGGGTCTAGCACACGTGCTGCAGGGAAAAAGTCCCTGAAGCGCTACAGGAGCGACACGTGTGCGGAAAAAGTGAATCACGTTGTTCCACCGGAGTGAAGAAATTTTCTCGTTCCATCTATAATTGATTAAGGTGCGGTTAAATGCGTTTAAGGTGCAGGCCGATGTACAGTTCAAGAAATATGATATATGATAAAGGAGAGATGACCAAGAATACATTCTCAGGATTGTTGATGTGTACGTAAATAACTGATATTTCATAAGGAACGAAAATGCTATAAAAAGAAATTGTAAGGTTCTCAAAAATTTATATAGAACTTTAATAAAACAGTATATACCAAAATGTAAACTAACAGTGTATTCATAATTTAATACATACAATACGAATTCAACGATATAATATTTGATAAGGTCGCCATTTACGATTCTGTGTTAATCAATAGACAAGTGAACCATAAGGATAATTTTGAGAGATTTGCTCTCACCCGAGTAAATACAGGAGAAACATCGATACTTTGCAATACGTGCAATTAAATATATTTAGCCTATAGATCTATCCATAATTTATGAGATATTTGACGATGAATGATATACGTTGGAAAAAGGTGTACAAGTATGAAATGCGGATTTTTTTTTTCTAAAAAAAAACATGTTAAATTCTGAAGAATGATAAAAAGTGCTTTATTCAAAGTATCGCTTGTTATACATTTTTCTCATCTTTCGGGCAATTTGTGAATACCACGCCAGTAAAAATCTTCCCCTTTTTCTGCGAACGATTCATTGAGCCATTTTTTCACATCTTCGTACGAACCAAAGCGCTGCTCAGCAAGTGCGTGACCCATCGATGCAAACAAGTGGTAATCGGAATGAGCCAAGTCTGGTGAGTAAGCCGCACGGGGTAGAACTTCCCAGCTGAGTGCTTCCAACGTGTCGCGAACTGGTTTTGCCGTACGTGATGAAGCATTGTCATGAAGAAAAATGACTTTGTGTTGCCTCTATCGGTATTCTGGCCTTTTTTCAAGCAGCGAACGGTTCAAATCGGTCAATTGTTGTTGGTAACGTTTAGTATTAACCGTTTCCCCAGGTTTTAACAGCTCATAATAGACCACGCCCCTCTAGTCCCACCAAACATAGAGCATCGTCTTTCTGCCAAAGCGATTCGGTCTTGCGATCGATGTGGATGGTGCGCCTGGGTCTACCCATGATTTTTTTGCGCTTGGGATTCTCAAAATAAATCCACTTTTCATTTCCTGTAACAATACGATGCAAAAAAGACTTCCTTTTGTACCGAGCGAGCAAAATGTCACACGTGTTTTTTGCGCTTTTCCATTTACCTGTCGTTCAACTCATGTGGTACCCATCTACCGGTCTTCTGCTGAATCTTTCCCATCTCTCGTAGCCGATTGGAAACAGCTTGTTGACTAACGCCCAATTGCTCGGCGAGTTGTTTTTGTGTTTGCGAAGCATCTTCGTCCAACAATGCTTGCAATTCCACATCTTCGTATTTTTTTGGCGGTTTTCCACGTTCCTTGTCTGCAACATCGAAGTCAACACTTTTGAAACGCCGAAACCATCGTTCACACGTATCTTGCGATGGAGCATGTTCACCATAAGCTTCTCGAAGTAATCGGTATGATTCAACAGTAGTTTTCTTCAAATGAAAACAAAAAATTAATGCTGTCTGCGAATGCTCTTTGTTCGGTATAAATTTCGACATATTAAACGCAACAACACAACACTTTTCCAATTTGTCACTCGTGCGCGTCTGACACTTGTTGATGACACAACAAAATGGCACAGTGTCAAATCTTTATAGCACAAACTGCACTGGTGCACCATCGGTTGTCTGAAATCCACATTTCATACACCTGGTTAGTACCTAGCCGAAAATATAAGCCCAGGTTGAGAAAGATTACGAAAACCAGTAATGTTCGTCGGTGGTATTTGAATACCAGTTACCAGTTAATGTGGTTTGTTGAGAGAGTTGACTGTGCTGGTCGATAAACTGACTTTAGTTTGCAGAGAGAAAGTATATGAGGTTTATTTGATTGCAGACGTATTAAATATATGTTCGAACTAAAAAAATTCACTTTGAAATTTTGATCCCCGTATGTTGACGCCCTCCAATCAGTCACCGTTCAGACTGGAAGCTATTTTACCTCTAAAATTTTTTGATTCTGAGATTTTACCATGCTATTCTTTTTCCACCGTGAAATCCGACATCTGCCTTGCTTCTAACCCGATACGATGGTAACACACCGGGCGAAGCCTGGTGGGATCTGGGCCTCTAACATCTGATTTGTTCTTTTAGTCACCTTCTACCATAAGCAGAACATACCCGGGGTGGTATTCTGTCCTGTACAAATACGGGTATTAGGGGAATAACAACAAGTATCAGGAATAACGAATCCCAGAAAAAAATGGCTTAAAGCTATACAATATTAACAGCGTCGTCTATCTAACCCAGATCGACCGTCTGCATTATGATAATGCATATCCCGATGTTGAGTGTTTCGTAATCGAATCCATCACCAATGAGGGATTCTTCCTCATCCACCTTACTCTTCAACCGACAACGTTTACTGCTCTCTGAAACGTGCTTTTATACAAAATTTATAGAAGATTTTTTCAGTTTTACGTCATATCAATTTTCCGTCAAACTATTCAACGTAACAAGAAGACTTTTTTATTTTACACTTTATCAGATTCCTTGTAAGTATTTACATAAAACCGAATAACAAAGCACACCACAAAACATAAAATAATATAACAAATCGTAATAATCAAACATAAACCCCTTTTCCACCTAGTGGGTTAAAGTAAACAAATTGAGAAATACATGAAATAAACGTTTTGTGATTTACAGAGTGGGATTTATTATGAGTGGGTTTAAGATGTTCTATGTATAATTTAAGAGATTTTTTTTATGGGTCTAGCACACGTGCTGCAGGGAAAAAGTCCCTGAAGCGCTACAGGAGCGACACGTGTGCGGAAAAAGTGAATCACGTTGTTCTTGAATCGCTGTAAATTGTACTCGGTGGGAAACACAGTCCTGGGCAAATTATTCCAAAGGGATGATGTTCTCCATATAAAAAACTGCTTGAAAAGCGTTGTACGAGGAGTAACAAGCTGAACCTCATACGGATGTGAAGTATTAGCGCGACGTGTACTTCTAACATGCACCGCTCTGGGAAGAATTAAGCGGGCCACATCCTTCGAACACTTTCCATTAAATACATGTAGAATAGGCTCAAGTCGCCAACCGTTCTTCGATGTTCCAGCGAATCAAGGCCGCCGGTTAGTTCCGGGTCTCCAATCAGACGAACAGCTCTTCTCTGAACAGAATCCAACAAATGCAGTGTATGTTTTGGGAGCGGAGCCCCAAACATGGGAGCAGTATTCCGTAGTTGGTCGAACTTGAGCTTTGTAAAGAATTAACAGTTGTTGTGGAGTGTAAAGCTTTCTGGTTCGAAATAATATTCCCAACTTTTGAGAAGCTTTCCTTGCTATGCCTGCAACATGTTCATGCCAGAACATATTTGCTCCCAAATTAACGCCCAACAAATTGAGTGACGATGTTAGAGGAATGGAGTGCCCCGACATAACTATGTCGGGTTCGCAACGTTAACTTTTTTAGAAAAAACTGGGTTTTTGTTGCGTTAAATTCCACTTGGTTACTGTCACCGCCAAGATAAAATTTCTTCCAGGTCTTCGTTAAGTTGAATGACTTCCTGCTGTCTGCGGATATTGGTCTGAGTAGCCGATGTTCGAGCGTTCAAAGTGAATGAAGAGATAAGCGTACTGTCATCTGCAAAGCTGTAGATTGGGTTCTCGGTCTTTTCCAGCAGATCGTTAATATAAATGAGAAAAAGAGTAAGAGACAGTATCGAGTCTTGAGGTACACCGGCGTTAATAGTGAAGGTGTTAGAAAGAAATCCGTCGACTGCCAGTCGTAAAGAACGCTCTCTGAGGAAACATGAGAACCACAAACAGAACTTTTCAGACATACCATAAGAGCGTAGCTTAGCCAACAGCCCATCGTGCCAAACACGGTCGAATGCCTTGGATATGTCAAGAGCAACCGTCGAGATTCTCCAAAGTGTTCAATTGCGTTGTTCCAAACGTGTGTTACTTAAGTCAGAAGATCTCCTGTTGATCTATTTTTACGAAAGCCCTATTGATGATCGCTAATAATGTTGAATCCTTCAAGATATTTTAGAAGATGCTGATTGATAGCCTTTTCCATGACTTTCGATATTATTGAAAGCAGTGAGATTGGTCGGTAGTTATTCGGCAAGGTCTTCTTGCCTTTTTTAGGTATCGGCTGAACTGTGGCACATTTCCAGCAGGAAGGAAATATTCCCTTTCTGTAGGATAGGTTGAAAAGTCTACAGAAAACTGGTGTTAGTTCCCTCGCACAGTTTTTGAGAACTATGGCAGGTATTCCGTCAGCGCCAGAAGCTTTTTTGGTGTCTAGCTTCATTAAAATACGTTTTATGATACGCTGTCTGAAGACAATATTGTGCATCCATGACTGCACTATGGGAATAGTAGGTGGTGTTTTTCTTTGGAAATCGACAGTAGAAATGTGAAGCAAGGAGTTTAGCCAACAAGTTCGCTTTCTCAACAGGTGTGGTTGCAATAGAATTATCTGGCCATGTGAGTGGTGGTATGGTGTATTTGGTGAAATTTTGACTGACTGCCTTAGCGACTGACCAAAAGGACCTGGAATTGTTGGGACAAGCGAGAAGTTTGTTTCTAATTCGTTGATTGTGTGCCTCCTTGGTTTCGTCGATAATTTCTTTGCATCTGTTCCTGGCACGAACAAAGATGTTACGGTTTATGGATTTTCCCGCCGTTGTCGGTAGGCAAGATGTTTAGAAGCAACAGCTTCTTTGCATTTTCGATCAAACCAAGGCTTGTCGTTGGAAGGGCATTTCTTCGAAAAAGGGATGTAAGCCTCCATACCGGCCAAAATAGCATCGGAAACCTCCCTGGCGCGGTCAGATGGGTCTTCGGATCGAAAACAAACGTCTAACCAAGGGAAGTTCGAAAATATTCCATGAGACCTTCCCATTTAGCAGATTTGTAGTGCCAAATCTTGTGCGGTTTAGGCGCCTCTCTGTCTCTGATTGGTAGGATACTCGATGCCGAAAGTAGTTTATGGTCAAAAGAACCTAACGGCGGACTTACGCTGACCGTGTACGTCTCTGGATTGGTGGTTAAAAACAGATCAAGAAGACTGGCGAACTCCCCTTCGCGATCAGGGATTCGTGTTGGTTCGTCAATAAGCTGAGTTAAACCACAACTGATTGAAAATGATTCGGCTTCACGACCTTGCTCGTCGGTAGTATTTGAATATTTAAGTCAGTTCATGTTGTGTACATTAAAGTCACCCAGGATGGCAATTTCGGCATTTGGATAGTTAATTTGTAAATGATCGATGGTGTCTGCAAGAGAAGCGAAAACTGTTCTAAAGTTAGTATCACTTGGTGGTCGATAGAGGATACAAATGAACCTTGTGGTTGGTTGAGTCGTTATTTTTAACCACATAACATCAAATTTTGGGGGCTCCAGAGCCTCTTCTCGTTGGCAAGAGAGGTCGCTTCTGACAAAAAGACAGATTCCAAAGTTACGCCTAAATCAGGAATATAAGTCGTACCTAGGATAAAGATAATTGACTGTGCTGGTCGATGAACTGACCTTGGTTTCACAGAGAGCGAGTACATGAGGTTTATTTGATTGCAGGTGTTGGTGCACTGAATTTATGTTCGAGTTTAAACCTCGTATGTTGCAAAAATCCATTTTAAAATTCTAATCTCTGCATGTCGACGCACCTGAACTAGCCCCCACCCGGACATCCGAACGGGGGGTTATTTTACCTCCGGAATTTTTTGTATCCAGGTGCCAGGTGCCAAGAGATACACAGTCGTTAGTGTATTTACAGTTGCAAGAATTCAACAAATTTCTATTGGAAATGACTGATTATTTCTTAAAATCTAACATATTTTATTAAATAATAGTAAAATAGATAGAGAAATATAGTTTATCGACTAACTTTTATAAAATTGTAGTAAGTCAGTACAAATATGTGTACTATAAAACGTAAAAAAAAAATACATACAATACCCTATATATAACAAACAAAATATCTATACACCAAAGCCTTAATCAGACCAAAGGCGTTGGTGTATAGATTTTTTTTACAGAGTTTGTTAATGTATCACATAAATTAATTTTTAAAAGAATTTTAGATGATTTGACTAATTTATGATACCCATTGATGAAACCGAATTGTGGCGGTCCGGGGCTCCATGGCATAATACTTGCTTGCGGTGCAAAAGGTCTCGGGTTCCAATTCCGGCAGGTACATATGACCTGGCCACGTACATAGATAGTAGTTGTATAACGTCCGTGGCAGCACTACTGCGTTGTCTGAAAAGGTGCCGTGAAATACAAAAATGTATGTTTTGACACTTGGACAACGTTGATCGACGATGCCGACATCCTCAGAATATGAAAAAGGGTAAAATCCCTACTCAGGTGGGGAGGTGAACGATAAAAAAAGAGAATTACAAGTCGGCTTAGAGATGAACATCACAAAAAATAAATTTAAGACGAACGAACAAACAGCCGTTAATGACGCAATATCTATACACTGGCCACAAGTGGAAAGGGTAAATCTATATGTATCCTTGGAACAGCAAGTTACAATAGGAAAAATGAATCAAGAATTGAAAGCCAATCAAAGAATCCGCCTTGCATGGCCTACTTATTGTAAATTGAAACAAGTCTTTCAGTCCCAACTGCCTTTAAAAGTAAAAAACAGCCTGTCAAGTAAAAACGTGTCCGCGATAATTCATTTTTGGTAGATGCGATTCTAGCTATTCAACAAAAAATCGGTAAAGGGAACCTTTGTCTTAGTAAAAGTATCAGTCCGAACTCTTGTCGAAATCACGTAAAATCCAAAATGAGTCACTTGTTTGCGCGTCAGTTCGAGGCGTCTCTTTTGTTGGCATTCAAAGAGACCTAAACTGATAAATTCTTCGGCCGCTCGGTAAGCAAAGTCACTCCGCATCGTGGGACCCGAAATTGACACTGCGTCAAGGAGCGGCAAAATTAAGAAAATCGGATTTGAATGTGTCCCATGAGATCATTCGACAACATCTTCCTGCTCATGATGTCAAATTCCGAAGCACGTTGAAGAAACCTTTGCTCGGTGAAACTCACATCCCGAAGCGGCTCGCTTGGGCCCACGATAATATACTAGAGTGGACCTCACAATCGCCGGACGCCAACCATATTAAAAACGTTTGATCCCTTGTAAAGAGGACAGACTTTGAGGACTATGACTCAGTTGTCTCGCGAGATTCGAAAAATTTGGAGATCATTACCGCGCGAGTATGTAGAAAATCTCTTCGACCGCATGCCTCGAAAATGCCAGGCGATTATTGATGCAAGAGGCGACTGGACAAGTTACTAAGGTAATTGCGCCGTTGTTAGCACACCAACGAATACATTGATGGCAAAAAGTGTTCTCGAAATACATTTTTTCCAAGAATACGAGCGGTCACGTTCTTACTTGACAGACTGTATATAATTTAATTATGAGAGTAATAACATAAGGTAGGGAAACATGGATTCTGACAAAGAAGTGTTAGAAAGTTACAAGTCCACCAGAGAGAAATTGAAAGGAAAATGCGAGATATATCACTCAGGGATCGCAAACCAATTAGAACTGGGCTGGTCATGTGGCCAGAAATACTGATAACTGGAGCGGAAAAGTGAGTAGATGGAGAACATGAGGAAAAAAAACACTGGAAGACCTTAACAACGCTGGTACAACGATATTAGAAAATCAGTAGGGCTCAATTGGTATCAAGTTACTGAAAGCAGGGACATGGAGACAGTTGAGAGGCCTATATCCAAAGGATAAAGAATGACTAGAAGAAGAAGAATTGATGATTTAGTAAAGGCAACGTTCCTATTATTATAGAGATATGAAAAGTTCACGCAATATTATTTTTATATCGATGCATTTCAAAATGTATCAAATATGGCCTACCGTGATCTGATAGACAATAAGGGTAATTATTCGACCAATATCTTCTCAATACAGGCAAGACATTTATACAATTACCCTATAGATAAAAGCCATATGACATAGGTGTTAAGAGTCACCAACCACTTTCCCCAATTTTCTTAATAGAAAAATACCAGAAGACGTTTTGGCTTTTAAATTCGCAGTCTGGTAATCATAACTAAGTTTATTATCTATACTTAAATCCATTACCTGAACATTAACTTTATTAGAAATGTTTTCACAAAAAACATGTAATATCTCCAGTCTTAAATATTTAGTTTGAGATTATTTTGGGCAAAAAAATCTCAATTTTACCTATAACCTAATCTATTTTAACCTCTAGACTTTCTATAGAATTAGCTCAATATATTCAAGAACTATTATCTGCATAGATTTATCTGGATGCAATCTCTTACACAAAAATTAAAGTATAAAAAGATTTTTATTTTTTGATAGAAATTTTGCTGCTGTAGATGTAAATGCTGACAAATTTTCTCACTAAACAACCCTAAACTTGCAACAAATGCTTATATAATAGTAACATACCACATGATATAGATAATACTATATATCACCACTACACCAAATACTTTATTTTTTCACTCGACGTGCGTTTCGCTAACCATGTTAGCTTCATCAGGAGCGATGATTGACTAGAGTAGTCAATCATCGCTCCTAATAAAGCGAAACGTGCATCGAGAACAAAAATAAGCACAGATAATCTCCTCGTTAACGAAAATGTTTGTCTTTCAAGCCAATTTTTGAGGTTAGGAAACAAAAATGTCACTTGAGGCCAAATCTGGAGAATAGAGCGGGCTATTTCAAAGTCCAGCTAGTGCACTTTTGACATTGCAACAACCGATGTATGAGTCCCAAAAACAGTTTCCAACACTTTTCCTGCAGATAAAACTGTTCTCGTTTTTGGTACACGTTCACCCTCGCCATAACACTGTTTTGACCGCCGTTTTTCCTTCAGGGTGTAATGATCGATCCACGTTTCATCTACAGGCACAATACGACGCTAGCAATCCTTCAGATTACGTTGCAACTTTTCCAAACGTAATTTTAAAAGATCATTCCTAGTGCATTTTTGGTATAGTGGTGAGATATACTAAGTAGTGTCATTGTGCCAAAGATTCCACATTCCCAACATAGATGATATAGATAAATCAATTCGTTTAGTGCTCGGAACCATAACTGAAAAAAACAAACCATTTGACCTATCTATCATTTTTAGAGATTCTAAACCAAAAAATTATTTGCTATTTCCAAAAAGTATAAAACGAAACAAAATAAAATCAAAAAACATATTCAGCCATTTAAGCTATTTAATAATGTTTGTCGAAATAAAATTTATATTGGTTTTTGAAGTTTCTGTTATTGCATTTTGTTGCAATGTTGTAACCCATAATATGTGTAATAAACTAAAATGAATAATAAAAAAATGTAAGTATTAGTTTATTATGGTATATCTCCATCAAATTTTTGCTATGTATCTTACACACTTCTTTGTTACGAGGGTAGTTTGAAAAGGTCTTGTAAAAAGTAAATAACATTCTCTTGCAAAAACAAAAATTTCTTTTTCAACATTGAGCTCAATATATACAGCGAGAGTCCAAAATTGTTTACATGTAGGTTTACAGCACAGATAATCTCCTCAACGAAAATGTTTGCCTTTCAAGCCAATTTTTGAGATTAGGAAACAACAATGTCACTCGAGGCCAAATCTGGAGAATAGAGCGGGCTATTTCGACATCCAGCTAGTGCACTTTTACCACTGCAACGACCGATGTATGAGTCCCAAAAACAGTTTCCAACACTTTTCCTGCAGATAAAACTGTTCTCGTTTTTGGTAAACTTTTACCCTCGCCTGAACACTGTTTTGACCGCGGTTTTGTCTTCAGGGTGTAATGATCGATCTACGTTTCATCTACAGTCACAATACGGCGTTAGAAATCCTTCAGATTATGTTGCAGCTTTTCCAAACGTAATTTTGAAAGATCCTCCCTAGTGCGTTTTTGGTCTGGAGTGAACAAACGCGACTCTCATCGCGCATTCAGCATTTTCAATTTTAGAACTTCATGCAGGATATTAAATACCCAGTGATATATGTCTATCATCTCAGCAACCTTACACAGCTTAACGTGACGATCTTCTATCACAATACCATGAATTTTATAGATCATTTCTTCAGAAGAAACCTCAGTCGGGGGTCCTAAACGTGCAGCATCTGCAATGCTCATACAACCACATTTAAATTTATTTATTCAGTATTAAATGATCTTGAGTGCTGGTGCACAGTCCCCATGTACTTCCTTCAGTTCAGTTTCTCTCTTTTTATTTCTGCACAATACTCGGTTTTATCCATTTCGACGAATTGTGTAACACCGAACACTTACGATAGCTACCAACAAATAACTGCGTGTTGCATCTGTTTGAAACTTTGAACACGATCATTAGAAGAATAACACTTACCAACAGTCGTGCACCTTAACAAAACTTCCCTAAATTTACCAGACTTATCAATCCCCCCTCGTATAAAAATAACGATTTTATTCTATAGCCGAAGTGTTTTTCCGAATTGTCTTTTACTTTCATTTACATAAAGCTCTATGTAAATATTCTTTTAAATAATACAGTCCAGGTTAATATTATAAATGAACTGCTCACTACGTCAAAAAATAACCAAATATTAACACGTACGCTGAAAAGTTTTTGGTCTAACACATAGATGTCGCTCTTTTTAAAAAATCCATATAACTTTTAGGAAGTACCAACCTTCAAACAATACGTGTCAAAATTTCATGACTTTTCGATGATTAGTTTACAACTTACAGTGGTTTTAGTGACGCTACTTTTGATATTTTCAAAACAATGTTAAAAATCGAATTTCGTGTGTTGATTAAACCCTGTTTTCTGATGGAAAAAATACCGTTCAAGCAAAGTAATGGCTTGATAAGTGTTACGGGGACTCCTGGAAAATCACTCATCATTTACTGGTATGCTCATTTTAAACACGGTCATACAGATATAAATAATGCTGAACACTTTAGTCGTCCAAATGAGGTAGTTACACTGGAAAACATAAAAAAGCCACAAAATTGTTTTGGATGACTGTAAAGTGAAATTGCGTGGGACAGCTGACACCCTAAAGATATCAAAAGAACGTGTTAGTCATATTTTGCATAAATATTTGGGCATGAAAAAGTTCTGTTCAAAATGGGTTGGTCACAGTGGACCAGAAACAACAACGTGTTGATGATTCTGAGCGCTGTTTGGACCTATTTAAGAGCAATAAAAAGGATTTTTTTATTCGATATGTGATAATGGATGAAACATGGATCCACCACTACACACCGGAATCAAATCGGCAGTCAGCTGAGTGGACAGCAGCTGATAAAAGCCGCCCAAAGGGACCAAAGACACAACAGTCGGCCGGGAAGGTTTTGGCCTCTGTATTTTGGGATGCTCACTATACTGAGAAGGGAAACCATCAATAGCGAATATTATATAAAGTTATTGGTGCGTTTGAAGGCAGAAATCGCAAAGAAACGGCCCCAAATGAACAAGAAAAAAGGTGCTCTTTCATCAAGACAATGCACCGTGTCACAAGTCAATAGTTACGATGGCAAAATTGCATAAATTAAAATTCGAATTGCTTCTTCATCCACCGTATTCTCCAGATTTGGCCCCCAGGGACTATTATCTATTCGCAGACCTCAAAAAAATGCTCGCGGGAAATAGATTTGGCTCCAATAAAGAAATTATCGCTAAAACTGTGACCTATTTTGAAAGCAAAGACAAATCCTCCTACAAGAAATATATAGAAATGTTAAAAAAGCGTTGGACTGATTGTATCGCACTTGAAGGAGACTATATTGATGAATAAAGCCGAATTTTGCAAAAAAAAAGTGTTTTAAGTAGCTGGACCAAAAACTTTTTAGCCTACGTATTAGCTTCTAAGGCTCTTTTCTCGAAAACAACTTTTTAGGAAATATAGTAAACCGATAAGTGATCCTTAAACCCTTGTCAATTACTTTTCCAGGAATACAAGATTTTTTTCAATTTTACCTTAT
Source organism: Pachyrhynchus sulphureomaculatus (assembly GCA_019049505.1). Classification (NCBI taxonomy): domain Eukaryota; kingdom Metazoa; phylum Arthropoda; class Insecta; order Coleoptera; family Curculionidae; genus Pachyrhynchus; species Pachyrhynchus sulphureomaculatus. Next base: position 79,599,519 of record CM032456.1, read on the forward strand.
GCCAATATACTTTATATCACTACCTACTTAGACGTAAAAATATTGGGTCTAACAAAAGGAATTTTCTACTTATTCTATCTGATTCTTTGTTAAGTTTTTACGCAATGCCAAATAAGAAAACAAAATGGGGAACATAAAATAATATAACAAATCCGTAATAATCAAATATAAGCCGCTTTGGCACGAACCAAGTGAAAGTAAACAAATTGAGGACGATATGAAATAGACGTTTTTTGATTGGCAGGGGGGGATTTATTACGGATTTTGATCCCGACAGCGGTTTGGATTTATTGAATTTTGAATCCGTATGACAAAATTCGTGAAAACAATTTATAGTGGATGTATCAATATATAATTATGAATTTTATTGTATATGGTTCTCACAGGAATGGAGGTAGCAGAAATATTTAGATTTTAATTAATGTGAATTTAAATGCAGTCTTACTCTACTTATAGTTAATAAGTGACGTGCTAAAAACGTTCAAACAAACTGTTCTGAACACATATTTTGTTATAGATACTATTCTTTTGGATTTCTCCCGTGTCGATTAAAAAGTGATGCTGACGTTTCGCCGAACATCTTCTTCAGAGCTTACCCCGAAAACTGACATTTTCGGAATCTATCACGAAAGTGATTTAATTCCGCTTATAAACGCCTTTGACATTAGTGGATCCATGGTGGAGAGTGCGGTGTTTTATGGATAATGTGTTCCAGACTGATGAGAGGTAAAAATGGTTGAGGTTGTTGGGATGTGTAGATATTTTGATGCACTACAAAGATTTTTAAATGGTCAAAGAGAATCTGGGGCCCTATTTCATGGTGCTATTCTGCAAGTGCTAAAGTGGAAATGTTACGAAGATTTACTGCCCTTTACTGCTTCTTAATTCTAGTATATATTTTTCTGCTCGTTTTGCCGATACAGGTTTTACTACAGCTATTACTACAGCACAAGCATGTAGAGAATCGTTTGTTATTTTATAAACCCCAACCCCTTCCCGCAATCCGGTCCACTAATATAAAAATGAGCGCTAGTTTCCAAAGAAGGCAATTCTCGGAACAAGCTCGGAAGAACCCGGCAGGATGACGCGCGAATGTCACTTTCTTAATCGACACAAAAGAAATCCAGGATAATTATACATTTTTACTAACTACTGTTATCGTCACTGCTCCTTCCTTATGTTACCTAACATAATAAAAAATATCCTATAACCTGGCCAGAGAACATATATATTTTATAAAAAAAAAAACACGTAAAAAGGATAAGTGGTTCTTGAGTGCTAACCGCACTAGCGGACAGACAGACAGACAGGCAGAGAGACGTTGCATCTATAATATATATAAAATGCAACGTCTCTCTGTCTGTTTGTCTGTCTGTTCGTTAGTGCGCTTATCACTGGAGAACCACTTATCCGATTTACGTACTTTTTTTTTTAAAACATACATATGTTCTCTGGCCAGGTTTTAGGGTATATTTTATTACGATAGGTAGCATAAGGAATGAGCAGTGGCGTAAAATAGTGAATGAAGTCGGAAAAAAAGTTTGCCGCTAGCGCATTCCCTTGCAATACACAGCTTAAACCATTAAATATGGAACAATATTATGTAGCAGAGAATATCTATAATCTATAATATATATAAAATGCAATGTCTCTCTGTCTGTCTGTCTGTCCATTAGTGCGTTTATCACGCGAAAACCACTTATGCGATTTATGTGTCTTTTTTTTAAATTCATACATATACGAGTATTCTTTGGCCAGGTTACATAATAATAATAAAATGCAACGTCTCTCTGTCTATCTGTCTGTCCATTAGTGCGCTTATCCCTCGAGATCCACTTATCCGATTTACGTGATTTTTTAAATTCATACGTATGTTCTCTGACCAGGTTATAGATATATATTTTATTACATCTATAATATATATAAAATGTAACGTATATCTGTCTGTTTGTCCGTTTGTGCATTTATCACTGGAGAACCACTTATCCGGTTTATGTGCTTTTTTTAAACATGCTAAACCATTAAATATGGAACAATATCATGTAGCAAAGAACATCTATAATATATATAAAATGCAACGTCTCTTTGTCGGGTTATAGATATATATTTTATTACATCTATAATATATATAAAATGTAACGTATATCTGTCTGTTTGTCCGTTTGTGCGCTTATCACTGGAGAACCACTTATCCGATTTATGTGCTTTTTTTAAACATGCTAAACCATTAAATATGGAACAATATCATGTAGCAAAGAACATCTATAATATATATAAAATGCAACGTCTCTTTGTCTGTCTGTCTGTCCATTAGTGCGCTTATTACTGGAGAACCACTTATCCGATTTAGGTGCTTTTTTGTTAAACATACATATGTTCTCTGGCCAGGTTATAGGATATATTTTATTACGTTAGGTGACATAAGGAATAAGCAGTGACGATAATAGTGAATCAAGTCGGAGAAAAGTTTGCCGCTAGCGCGTTCTCTTGCAATACACTGCCTAAAGCATTAAATATGGAATAATATCAAGTAGCAAAGAATATAATATATATAAGATGCAACGTCTCTCTCTCTCTCTGTGTGTCTGTCCGTTAGTGCGTTTATCACTCAAGAACCCCTTATCCGATTTACGTGTTTTTTTTTAATTCATATACATTTGTTCTCTGGCCAGGTTATCTATAATCTTCTATCTAGAATATATATAAAATGCAACGTCTTTCTGTCTGTCTGTCCGTTAGTGCGCTTATCACTTGAGAACCACTTATCCGATTTACGTGTTTTTATAAATTTAAACATATGTTCTATATAATTCGATATAAGCCTAGATATTGGGAGATAAGGAGAAATAATAGGAGAAAAGTCGAGATAAGGCTCGATAATGGGAGATAAATATAAATAATGGGAGATAAGGAGAAATAATGGGAGATAAGCAAAGATAAGTCTAGATAATGGGAGTTATGGTGAGATAATGGGAGATAAGGAGAAATAATGGGAGATAAGGAGAAATATTGAGAGATAAGTCGAGATAAGCCTAGATAATGGGAGATAAGGTGAGATAATGGGAGATGAGCAGAGTTAAGCCTAGATAATCGAAATTATGTAGAGATAATGGGAGATAAGGAGAAATATTGAGAGATAAGGGGAAGTAATGGGGGATATTTTATTACGCTGGGTAAATTAAGGAATAAGTAGTGACGATAGTGGTGAATCAAGTCCACGCGAGCGGAGCCGCGGGCCCGGCTAGTTTTATATATATTAAGTTAAGAATTTTAAAAAAAAAAAAAACATGTAAATTGGATAAATGGTTCTCGAATGGTAAGTACACCAACGGGCCGGCAAAGAGACAGAGATACGTTGTATTTTATATATTATATAGATTATTATTATTATTATATAGCCAAAGAAAATATGTATGAATTTATAAAAAAACACCTAAATCGGATAAGGGGTTCTCGAGTGATAAGCGCACTAAGAGACAGACAGACAGGCAGAGAGACGTTGTATTTTATATATATTATAGAAGATTTTAGATATCCTGGCCAGAGAACAGATGTATAAATTGGAAAAAAAAACGTAAATCGGATAAGTGGTTCTCGGGTGATAAGCGCACTAACGGATCGACAGACAGACGTTGCATTTTATATATATATATTATAGAAGATTATAGATAACCTGGCCGGAGAATAAATGTATGAATTAAAGAAAAAACACGTTCTCGAGTGATAACCGCACTAACGGACAGACAGACAGAGAAATGTTGCCTTTTATATACACTATAGAAGATTATAGATAGCCTGGCTAGGAAGAAATGTATGAATTTAAAAAAAAAAAACACGTAAATCGGATAAATGGTTCTCGAGTGTTAAGCGCATTAACGGACAGGCAGACAGACAGACAGACAGACAGAGAGGCGTTGCATTTTGTATATATTATAGATTATATATATATATATATATATACTATATATATATATATATATTACAGATTACAGAACAAATGTGTGAATTAAAAAAAAAAACACGTAAATCGGATAAGTGGTTCTCCAGTGATAAGCGCACTAACGGACAAACAGAGAGACGTTGCATTTTATATATATTATAGAAGATTATAGATAACCTGGCCTGAGAACAAATGTATGAATTAAAAAAAAAAAAAAACATGTAAATCGGATAAGTGGTTCTCAAGTCATAAGCGCGGACAGAGAGACAGACAGAGAGATGTAGCATTTTATATATATTATATTCTTTTCTACATGATATTGTTCCATATTTAATGGTTTTAGGCAGTGTATACACGCTAGCGGCAAACTTTTTCCGACTTAATTCACTATTATCGTCACTGCTTATTTCTTATGTTACCTAACGTAGTAAAATATATCCTATAACCTGGCCAGAGTACATATGTATGTTTAAAAAAAAAAGTACGGAAATCGGGTAAGTGGTTCTCGAGTGATAAGCGCACAAACGGACAGACAGGCAGGCAGACAGACAGAGAGACGTTGCATTTTATGTATATTATAGATACTAATAAATAATGAAACTGCTGATATATTTAACTGTACTGCTGATTCATCTGATGATTTTTGCCAAAATATATTTTAGTGGAAGTTAATTATTAATCCATCTTTATCTGTTGCATTTTCTTTTATTTACTTTTATTATTTACTATAATTGTGACATCAATTATTAGTTTTTAAGCATTATTTCTATCTCTTTTCTTATTGGTATGAAGACCCTAAATATTGTTATAAACAAAACTATCAAGCCACAAATCTTTAGTGATTGTAGTGGAGTGATGTCCATTAATCTGGATGAACAAATTTCACAATATTATTTTTGGGATATATATTATTATTGAACGCTCCAACATCGGCTACTCATGCAAATATCTGCAGATATCAGGAAGTCGTAACTTAACAAAGACCTGACAATAATCGACTACAATTTAACGCTACAAAAACACACTGCAGTTTCTTCTAAAAAAGTTAACGATGCGAAACCCGAAATAGTTATATCGATACACTCCATTTCACTAACATCGTCATTCAATTTACTGGGCGCTAACTTGGGAGTAAATATGTATTGGCATAAACATGTTGCATATATAGCCAAAAGAGCTGCTCAAAAGCCGGGATTATTATTTCGAACTAGAAAGTTTTACACTCTATAGCTATTAATTCTATACAAAAACTCAAATTCGATCAACGATGGAATATTACTCCCATATTTGAACTTCTCCTCCCAACCATACACAGGAGAGAGCTGCTCGCCTGCGTGTACACCCAGAACCCACCAGCAACCTTAATTCCTTCGGGCATCGAAAAACGGTGGGCGACTTGAGTCTATTCTACATGTATTTTCATGGAAAGTGTTCGATGGATGTAGCTCACTTAATTCCTCCCAGAGCGGTGCATGTCAGGAATACAACTTGCTCTGATACATCAAATCCGTATGAGGTTGAGCTTGGCAGTCCTCGTACAGCCCTTTTCAAGCAGTGTGAATAAAAGTGAATCGGTTTTTCCGCAAACGCATCATTCTTGGACCAGTTTAAGGATTTTCCTACAGCACTTGTATTATGCCCATAAAAAAAAGTATATATGTAATTTGATTACTACTTACCATACTAGTAAGTAGGTTGTCAAGTGTCATTAAGAAAAAGAATCTTTTATCAGTAGACTAGTATTTCATTACTGCACCTGAACCTTATGAAAGTCAAAGCTTCACTGTACTTTAATCTTTGTACTGCCGAAATTTGAAGAAGTGGCTTACCTTATTGAGTACTATGACGGCCCGTGGCCCCGTGGCTTAGTACTTGCTTGTGGTGCAGAAGGTCTCGGGTGCCAATCCCGACAGGCCAGTTACTTATTTATTAATTTATTTAAGTACATTTCACCTGGCCACGTACATGAATAGTAGTTATTTGCAGAAATGCAATAACGTCCGTTGTAGCACTACCGCGTTGTCTAAAAGGTGCTGTGAAATACAAATTGCATGTTTCGGCACTTAGACAACGTTGACGGGTATTACGACCTCCTCGCCGATATCCTTATGATATGAAAAACGGTAAAATCGCTACTTAGTAAGTACCTCAACACGCTATAGCTTTATACACGTTCCAGACTCCGACACAATTCACTGGTAACCTATGGCTAAGGCAATTAGTGCTTCACTAGCTACCAGCAATAAAGTTTGAAATTAATAACTGTTATTTTTATTATATCGTATTCTGTATGTCAACACTAACCTATATTTTTTTTTTCAGCTGCAGAGAATTTCAAAATCTCAATGCCTTCTGTGCCATTGTCATGGGATTAAGCAACGTAGCAGTCTCCCGTTTATCTAATACCTGGGATAAATTACCATCCAAATTTAGAAAACTTTTCACCGATTTTGAATCCATGATTGGTAAGTATTTTAAATTAAATCTTCTACTGTACTTTTTAGTTAGTAACTATCAAGGAAATATTTAAAAGAAATTCATAATAATTTTTTACTACTATTTAGATCCCAGTAGAAATCACAGAGCATACAGGGTGAGCGTAGGTAAATTGCAACCCCCAGTCGTACCGTTCATGCCACTTTTATTAAAGGATATGACCTTCACCCACGAAGGAAACAAAACGTCTCTTGACGGGCTGGTTAATTTCGAAAAAATGCATATGCTTGCTCAAACGATGAGGACCATACGATTTTGTAGAAGTAGACATTTAGGTAAGCGGATTCAATTAATAAGTTTTGCAATATCATGTTTTAACCAACCGCCTTTTAAGTTTTTACAAACGACCACTTGATGGCGCAACTGAAATGTGACATTACTGTTAAAACAGTGGCAGCCCAGAAATTGGCCGAGTAGTTTTTTACAGTGAGCGATTTAAAAAAAACAGTTTTGTGAACAAATGGATATTTCACATGAAGGTTTTCGTTGGATGATTTTTTACGATTTTAGCAAATGTCTAACTCAACAACAATGCATCGAATCGCTTCGTTTAACTTTTGGTAATGAATCACCACCAGAAAAGACTGTTTCCAAATTGGTTTGCAGAATTTTGTTATAGTAGTGCTTCCGTCAGTGAAAGTGGACCAAAATCGGTTGTTGTTCCAAAAAACATCGATGCTGTGCGCAACATTATTGAAGTGACTTACCATAGGATCGAGGGTTCTTTAGGCAGATCGATTTTACATGAACATTTAGCTGTGAAAAAGATCCGTTACCAATTGATTCTGCATAATTTGACCGAAACTCAGAAACGGGCTCTTGTCTATTGGTGTAAGGAAATGCTCAAAAAATTCAACCGAGGTCATGCAAAATCTGTATACAACATCATAACAGGAGACGAAACTTGGATATATTCCTACGAGCCGAAAACTAAACTGTTTGGGTGTTCCAAGATGAACCTAGTCCAACAAAAGTGGTTCGTTCGCGACGCACTTCCAAGAGTATTATTGCTTGGTTTTTTGGTTATACTAGACATGTTGCCACCATTGCTTTAGAAGATCAAAGAACAGTTACTGCCAAATAATATACAATAATTTGTTTGCCAGAAGTTATCGATAAAATCACGAAAAACCACCGAAAACTTCGCATCATTCTTCATCATGACAATGCCAGCTTTCACAGAGCACGTCAAACAATTAATTATTTGACGGAGAAAAACATCGAATTAATGTCCCATTGCCCGTATTTATCGCCTAACGACTTCTTTTTGTTCCTGAATGTCAAAAACAAAATGCGTGAACCATGTTTTTGAGGTACCAACTTCAAAGTGGAAAAAATGTTTCAACAGTTGGTTTGAATGCATGCAAAAGTATATAAATCTTAAAGGCAAATATTTTGTTTTCTTTCATCGTTTTTATAAAAACTTAAAAGGTAGCTCTCATATTAACAATAATAAAATATTTTTTTAAAAAGTCCGAATTAAGACGAACAAAGTAGTAAATGTTTATTTGATCCAAAGAATTACCCATTTAAATATATATATATATATATATATATATATATATATATATATATATATATATATATATATATATATATATATATATATAATAACTAGCAGAGTTCACAACACATGGGAAAATTTTGTATTATTTGAGTATCCAAAAGGTTAGATGACCTAAGAGAAGTGACCGTTGCTTTTCGCACTTTGTAGTCCCAAAACCCCCTAGAACCTTCATTTTTTCAACCGATTTCAGAGATTTTTTTTAAAATAATTTTTGCAAAAATACGAACCAATCTCTCACGAGCTATTTTGAAAAAAATTGCCGGGATTATAGGAAATTTATTTAAAAGGTGATTTTTTCATTATGAAATATTCCTAGCCTACATTCTTGTTCCATGGAATTTTACAAAGTAAATGTATGTTTATTGGGTCGCTAATTACCAATTTGATAGTCATTTTAGCTAAAAGTGGTCCAGTTTTGAGATAATGTTCATTTTTGGCTGATTTTGGTAGTTTTTCTGGATTTATTTCGAATAAAAAATATTTATATTGATATAATGTATGGGATTTTATGTTTTTTAGGTTGCTGATTACTAATTCGACAGTTATTTTGGCAAAAAAGAATCCAGTTTTGAGATAATGGCCATTTTTGGTGGTTTTTCTATACTTATATATCTTATATTTCTATCCTGCTACTTTACCTTACTCTTATGAAAACTATTTTCATGTTTGCAAAATATTAATACACTTTTCGCACTAATTAATAATTATCGATTATTTAGTTATACGTGTACTACTAAATTATTTCAAAATTGATCGAGAACTACCCTTGATCGAAAACTGCTTCCAATTTCTTTTTAACTATGAATTAATTATTATTAACTAATTAAATATTAAACAAACACATAGAAAAATAACCTAGTAAAAATTACTATTCTGATTGTAGTTTAAAGAAATTTAAAATACCTGAATTTACCGAGTAAATTTTTTCATCATCACCTTTTAAATGTATAATCCTGGCAAGTTTTTTCAAAATAGCTCGTGAGGGATTGGTTCATATTGTTGCAAAAATCGTTTAGAAAAAATCTCTGAAATCGGTTGAGAAATTAAGGCTTTAGGGGATGTTGGGACTACAAAGTGCGAAAAGCCCCAATGTGAGTTTATATGGCGAGAAAGAATAAACTGATACGAAATCATGAAAAGTCGGGTAAATTGACAACATTTCGAAACAACTTATTGGGCCCTTTTTTTGAACGATAAAAAAAATTTAATCACTATTTTTTTAAAATCTAGCTAAAAGTTTCCATTTTTTTGCCTAACTAGTTTAATAAGGGGAAATTTAGTTTGCTTCGATCATAATTAGAAATAGTCTTTTATTTTTGTGCCAACTGAGGGAAATAATTTAAAAAATGAGTTTTTTTTTTTAGGTTAATTTTGTTACTTTTATTGTTATTAACGGAATTGTTTAGTACTTAATATGTACTTTCTGAGAGGATAGAACTGAATATTCTAACCAAGCGTTGAAATATTTGTTCACGTAGGTGAGTTGTTAAAATAAAAATCATTGCAATTGCAATTGCAAAATTTACGTTTTAACTTGACAAAGATCAGAAAGCTGATACATTTTAGAATACTACAGAACATTTTTCATTTTCGAACACCGAAATAGCAGTTAGATATAAATCATTACAACAGCTGGCGATCAAGCGTAAATTCATATTTTGAATTATTTCTTCCAATTATCAAAAAAACCAAAGAATATTTCTAATTATGATAAAAACAAAAGAAATTTTCCTTAGTTAAACTACTTGACAAAAAAAGAGAGTTTTTAATTAGATAAAGAAATATTGAATAAAATTGCGATGTTAATTTTTTTATGTAGATGCCCAAAATTTTGCAACTACACTTTAAATTAAATTCTAAATAGTGTTTACTCATTGAGTTTTTTCGATATTCTGTCAGTTAACCCGACTTTGCTTGATTCAATATCAGTTTATTCAAATTCCCCGCCATACCACCGGCCACATGACATCTTATTGGTGGTCTACCCCTATTCCTTTTGTCTTGTCTGGGTCTCCAGTCCATTAGTCTTCTACCCTATCGGTTATCATCCCTTCGGGCTATATGGCCTGTCCATCTCCATTTAGATACCGTAATTTTTTTATATCTATTACTTTTGTTCGTTATCTGATAGTTATGTTTGTTATTCTATCTTTCCTGGTAAAACCCAGAATAGCTCTCTCCATTGCCTGCTGCGATACTCTCAGTTTGTTTGCTGACTGTTTTGTCAATGTGAGTGTCTCGGCGCCATAATTGATTACCGGCAGTACGCATTGTTCATAAACTTTCTTTTTTTAAGCACATTGGCAAATTACTTTGCAGCATATCTCTCAGCTTCCCAAAAGCTGCTAAACCCATACGATGGTGTATCACACGGGTTTGGTTATCTTTACCAGTTTGTAATTCACGACCAAAATACTTTAATTTTGGACGTGCTCCACCTCGCTTTCGTTAAATTTCATATTACTGTTCGTAACTAGATTAGTCATAAACTTGGTTTTCTGAAAGTTATTTAGACCAATATTTGCTGATGTTATTTGCAATTCGGTAAGCATTTGTTCATTATCATCAGCAAAGCTCAGGTGATGTAGGTATTCGCCATTTTCGCCTTTTCCATACATATTTAACACCTCTGTAAAAAGTTTAAGAAAGATCGTACCGCCTTGTCTGATTCCACGTTCCATTCGGTATTTGCTTGTGGATTCGGGGAATCTTACACTTGCTGTTTCATATATATAGAACACATACAGTAATACCCCGCTTAGCGCGACCCCGTTACGCGCGGTTTCACTATAACGCGAATTTCAAATTTCGCGCTCATGTAGTCATTAACTTCTCTATGGTCGCGGGGGGATCCCCGCTTTCTCTGAATATTCTCTTTGAAGAATTGGGAATTCCCTGTCCTTCGACTTTGTTCTATGGGGATTTCCTCGTTCGTTTCGTGTGTTCATTTGTTCCGTAATGTTAGTTCGGTCGGCTGGCAGTTTTGTTTTAATATTTATTGGAGATACATACATACATAATTTAACCCTACGTTAAAAATGCCGCCTGTAAAGAAAAAAGAGCGTAAAAGCGTCACTTTGGAATTGAAGATGAAAGTGTTAAGAAGAATGGAAAATGGAGGCAAAGCAACAATTGTTGGGAGAGATTTTGGACTCTCAGAATCGACTGTGAGAACGATTTATAAAAATCGGGAAAAAATTAAAATCTCCAGCGAAGGTTCAACACCTATAAGTGCAACAAAACTTTCTCGTTCGAGATCATCTATCTTAGAAAGAATGGAGAAATTACTGTCAGTCTGGATCGAAGATTTGAATAAGAAGAACACACCACTAAGTCAAGATCTCATATGCACAAAAGCAAAATCTTTGTATGAGATGCTGAAAACAAAAGAAGGAGAAGGGAGTGCCACTCCGACTTTTGCTGCCAGCAGAGGCTGGTTCCATCGGTTCAAGCAGCGTTCTAATCTTCACAATATCCACATAACAGGCGAGGCGGCCAGCGCGGACATTCAAGCTGCAGCTGAGTTTCCAGACAAGTTTCAAGACTTCGTTAGACGAGAGAAAATTCCTGCTTGTCTCATCTTCAATGTTGATGAGACCGCACTTTACTGGAAAAAAATGCCATCTCGAACATTCATTTCTAAGGAAGAACGTCAAGCCAGTGGTTTCAAAGCTGCGAAAGATCGACTAACACTTCTGCTGGGTGGTAATGCCACTGGTGATTTCAAACTGAAACCTTTACTAGTGTACCATTCAGAAACACCCCGTGCAATGCGAGGCACAGACAAGACAAGTCTACCAGTTGTGTGGCGATCAAACAGAAAGGCGTGGGTTACACGGGAAATTTTTCAAGAATGGTATTCTAATAGTTTTTGCCCATCAGTCAAATCATACTGTGACAGAAATGGGCTTGAACCTAAAGTTATATTACTCTTAGACAATGCCCCAGGACATCCAACCTCACTTGATACGCCCAGAGACTTAAAAGTGTACGTAAAGTTCCTTCCACCAAACACTACGTCAATATTACAACCTATGGACCAGGGAGCAATAGCAAACTTCAAAGCTTATTACCATCGCCGCACTTTTAGCCAACTAATTCATGAAACTGACGGGGAAGGAAGACAGTCTATGCGAGAGTGGTGGAAGTCATACAACATTATGAAGTCTATTCACAACATAGAAGAGGCTTGGAAGGAAGTTAAAATGAGTTGTATGAATGGGGTGTGGCGTAATCTTTGGCCAGATGTAGTGGAAGCACCTAGAAGAATTGTCCAGATGCAGAGACAAGTGCTTGAAGACATTGCTGCAATGATTGAGGGGTCTGAACTTGAAGATGTCACGGTAGAAGATCTCGTAGAACTTGTAGCAACGCACGACGATCCTATTAGCAATGAAGATCTGATCGAGTTACAGAATAATCCTATCTACGATGAGGAAGAACAAGTAGAAGAGAAAGTTTTATCTTCAGGGGAAATACAAAATGCACTTTCAAAAATTTATTCAGGTTTGGACATATTGCAGAGTATAGACAATAATGATGACCGTGTCTTGACCGTGTGTCAAACAATTAAAAACAGTGTTGGGTGTTATGAACGTATTTTACAAGAACGTAAACAAAACGTTACCCAAAAGACAATAGATGTATTTTTCCGTAAAAAATAAGAGTATGTATTGCATAAAGTGTTCTTAGAATTAAAGTGATTGATTAAAATGATTTGTATTTTTTTGTATTAAATTTTGACTATGTTTAATCATAAACCTCGATATACGCGAATTTCAGTTAACGCGATTTTTTTCGGAACGTATCCCTCGCGTAAAGCGGGGTATTACTGTACTACATTCTCATCTCATCTTCATTTTTTTAACACAAAATAGCACGAACTTTTATCGTAAGCTGCTTAAAAAAGTTACTCACTCACTTTTTTGCTATTTTAGTTTTGGATCCACCGTCCCCAAAGAGCGAAGGAGAAGTAAAGTCGTACATATCTTGTTTACGGGTAATCGACAATCAACGTATCTTAACAAGTATGTCCCAGAAATTAGAACCAAGAAGATCTTAAATTTTAATCATCAAATTCACACATCTAAATTCGATCTTATGTTGATAAAAATGCTGGTCGTTTTTATCGAATTTTTCTCTATATATTTTTCATCCCATTAAATTATATATCAAATAGTTATATTTACCTATTTTTATTGTTCTAGCCTGTAAGGAAAACTGTTTATAAATTTTCTGATATTAGAATAGGCCTTTTTAGGTTTAATAAGGCAGTAGCAAATATCTTATATAGTCTTTTTATATATCATGTCTCTTACTGAAATTAATCGAAATCTATTATAGTAAAATTAAAACTAGTAGGTACACTTCCAAATATTATATAATTATTAATTCACTCATAAGTTAACGACAAAACAAAGTAGAAAAATTCATTGTTTTTTTTCTAAAGATTAACTAAAATTAATTTGGTCCTAACTCCTGAACAGTTATTCAACCTGAAGAAGTTTTGTACTTCTTAGGTCTTTTATCTTCTTTCTTCTATTACCTGGTAACCTGCACATCGCAACGCACCCTTTAAATAATATTCAAGCTGTATGTTTTCCAGAAGGCAATTTATTATTCGTAAGACTGGCCCAGTGCTAGGGATTTTAAGCTCCTTAAATAAAATATATAATTACATATAATTAAATTATATATGAACAAAAGAAATATTCAGTTGCAAATTGTGCTACGTGGAAGGGCCAATAGACGCAGGCCGATATTTTAACACACACACACAAGTATCTTTTCTTTTACTATGTACTATAAAAACAAAAAAGACCCACATAACTCACCACTTCTAAAGAAAACGAGATCAAAATGACCGTTATACGGACATATTCACATGATATGTCAAAAAGCGTTTAAAATCAAGGTTGTCCCTAAAATATATATAATTTTACGTTGTACATATTATCATGGTTGCGTTAAATTATGTATGCTTTTTACGACCATAGAGGCCTCTTCTATATTAAGTATAAAACACACGGCAGACCCGTGTCTGCCAACCCTTCTATAATTCACTCTTCAACAATCTTGACAACGAGAAGATATGGTCTTTTGAGGAACTAGGTCACAAAACTACCCTATATCAGGTATACGTAATGTCGCGCCACTTTCGACCACTTGCTTCCTATTAAGTAATGGAGTTATTATACTTTACTTTGTTTTTTCGTTCTCTTATAAAAATCTGAATTACTTTGTTAGCTGCAAATGAAAACAAAAATGAACAACATATTGGTTTCATAGCTTTAAATAATTTGTAAATAATTTTTGTTTAGAACCCATTGTTATTTTAAGTAAATATTACTTTTTATTTTTTATTACTGTCAAAATGAGAATAAGTCATATTTTAGGAAAGATTTATTGTGATTGACGTAGAGTCCCAGAAAAAGTAGAAGATGACTCATGTCTTTTTTTTTTATTTCGACACTCTCATGTGCCAAACTATTAATTTATTTAAAAAGCACTGTTTTTTTTTTTTAGAAAAATTTCGAATTTAAATAACTTTGAAAATTTATTTATCCTTTTATTTATTATACATACAAAAAAGTATATATTATACAAGAGGAAATAATATGTAAAATATTACAAATATGTAATTTTAATATTAATTATTTTTCAAATATGTATCAGTAGCGTTACAGAATTGATTGTTCTTGCTTTTTTAGGATAAATTTGGTTTACTTTTTAACAATCGAACTAAATAAATAATCCAAACTTTTCTAGGCGTGATGGTCCGGATCTAAATAGATAACATTCCTTGACAAAAATAATTGCTACTTGTAATAACGTGAGCGCCACCCAGACAAGACGTTAAGGTGTTTTATATGTTATGAGGATACTATAGCTTTAATATCTGCCACGGAGATCGGTTCCTGCGGTAGTAAACTTTTTTTTCTTGAAAAAAAATGGGATCGAAAAATGAACTCATCGCTGAGTGGCAGATATTCAAGATATAGTTTGGGACTCAAAAATAAGTGAAACAATATTATTTGCTCTAGATCCTGGTTCTTTGAATTTCTACGAATTCTTGAACCTGTAGAGTTTTTGGACCCATCTGAACTCATTTGAGAGCGGAAGATAAATGAATTAGTGTTCGAATACTATAATACGAGGTGAAATCCCGAATATGTGCCATAAAGTCCAGTTCCTACTGTTATCAGCAGAATTTCTGTATTTTTAATGCAAACCTTAAGTTATAAACAAATTGATTGACACGTTAAAGTCGAATTTCTAATCCATTTTTGCTAACAATTTATTAATTTTTGTTACAAATAAATAATTTTTGTCTATAATAACTTAATATAATATTATTTAACTCGCTAAATTTAAATTATCTGTTCATTTTTTCAAAAAATAAATTATTTTATTATTACTGATAATTTATTAGAATTATATTAATTTTTCTTTGGGAATTTAACACAAATAGTTTTATTTAATTGCATATAAATAAACTTATTAGCTATTAATTTTTAATTAATTAAATTGGAAAAAATGGATAGAAATTCGGACAGCACGACAAAATTCATTTAAAAATCTTGGGTAGATAGAGCTCGTAAAAAGCTTAGATTTTGCTGTTATGGAGATAAATTCTGTATCTGTTTATTAGCATAATTGTTTATAATAAATTATTTATAACAATAAAAAGGTTCAGTTTTTGCAAAAACAAATTTAGTGGGTCAAAATATGCCTGGGTAGAGCGTTCATTAAACTTAGATTTCATTATTATAGAAATAAATTATATCAAATTACTTTTTTTTAGATAATTGCTTAAACAATTAATAGGTCATTTTTTCAAAAAACTAATTGAAGATCTGATTCTACGACCCAAAAACACATAAGATACACTAGAGTGGAGCCGCAACGTTCAAAGTTTAAAAAGAACACAGTGAAACCCCGGGTGGCTGATGGAGAATTCGGTCATTAACCGAATGCGGCAATTATTGTACGTTTTAAATGTTTAAAATTTTAATTCTTGAAATTTTCTGAATCACCCTTATTGTCTGTAATGTTAAAAATCAAAAATTTCATATGTACTATCCAATATAGCTACCAAAATTTTTTTTTTTAATTTTCGTAATTAGGGGTTTTGGGGCTTTTGAATATAAATTTTAAATAATATATATAAACAAAATTTAAAGGTTATATATAAAAAAAATAGAGCGAAATTGCACTGCAAATTAAATAAATATATTAATCTGCTTGTAACTGTTTTAATGGTGATTTGAGCGTCTCTCAAGACACTGGCGCATGTATATAGTATTTGAGAGAAAAATAAATTACAGGACGGGCGTGTGCGTTATAAGACAGGCGCGCGCATTTTAATAAAGAACCAGACTCTATGGAAGATAATATTGTTTTTAGTATCTACAAACCTCAACGAACATATTAAAACAAATTACATTCGCTCCTCTATGGGTTCAGGTGGGTCCATTTTTCTGCAAATTTAGACCGTTATAACTTCGGATTAACCTAATATTCATGACAGATGTTTATTTTTCAGTCATATTTCATAGAAATGAAGCTATACCCAAAATATCTCCCACTCAGCGTTGGGTTCGTCCACCAACTTTTTCTTGCGGCTTTAAAGCATATTTCCAGGAACATGAACCAGAGTTGAGGCTTTAAACTATCTGGAGAGACTCAGGAGGGCATAGTTAACAAAGTGATACTATTATCTGCCACTCTTCGATGAGACATTTTGGTACTGAGCTCCCGGCTAATATATGCAATGCCATAACACGTGATTGCGTACGGCGGGAAGCAAGCGAGAAGCTACGTAGCCACACTCATTATACTTTGAAAAACCAAATTATTTCGCGTCTTACTCTAACATAATGCTCTCTCTGTCTTCTCGTAAGAAATACCTTAAATCTAGATAGGACAAGCTACATTTGTACCGTAAGCTTATAGTAAAGGCCAGCTTAAACATACAAAGTTCACATATCTAGTTCATTGAATGAAGAACCAATATACGTAAGCGATTAGTCGAAATTACATTTTCGTATATGCCCTCTGGGTATTTCCCTACTGCCCATTAATGACTAATACGCGTTCGTTATTTAACTGTATCTGAATACTCAGACATCTATAAACAGGTCTTTTTACATATCATCGTGCAATAAATGCAATTAAATATGCTGAATGCACTTGGTCCATTTCTTGTTTTCTAAGAGGTGATGCTGGGCATTACCACCCGGAACAGATCTGTAACTAGAGTGAGAAGTATTTACAACTAATCTGTCTTCCTCTGCTTTGGCTTAGACTAACTCTACCGGCAGCATTCCGCGCTATTCATTGCAGTTGCCAACTGCTGCAAATTTAGGTTATATTCCTACGTCAATACAGCGAAAGTTAAATCTTATTTTCTAGCCTCAGGAGGATTATATGAATTCTCTAAAATACAACAAACATTTAAAGTGTTCCTAGATAAAATATCCATTGGATACATGAAATTGTGCTTCTAAAACAGAGGAGAAAAAATACATCCAGAGAACGTTCTTTCTCGTCCGTGTATTGATCAATATTCGATCTTATCGACGGGTACTATTTGATGTGTGCTAATATGAAAACCAACAATTTCGAATTTTTAAATCTCGACTTTAACTTACAGGTATCTAGATTTTTTTTTAAAAGAAACAACTCTTATTTCTTAGAAACTTGACTAAAAAATATAACACGAGTATTTACAAAAACCAACCTATATTTTATTTGATATTTCAGAAAAAAGAAGCAATAATAATCATAACTTTTTGACACTACATAATCGCCGCTCCTCCCTTAAAAATATTTACACTAACGTAAAACAAAATTATACGCACATTATTTATAAGTCTTCTTAATTTCCATGTCTTGTATATATCCACATAATTACTATCGGACAAGCTATATTTTCTAACTTGTATTTAGAGTATTTGTAGTGCTCTTTATCAAACCAAATCACTATCAAAAAGCTTTAAATTTTCAATAAGATATCTTTCTATTAGTAAGTAACAATTAAGAAATGTTAAAACATAAAAAGGGTTTATTTTATGCGATGTAAAAATTAATTCTCGTCGCTCTCCTTTCAGTGACTATAGAAATTGTTCTAATTAAAATGGTTTTGCCGCTCTATAATCACTTTAATTTACCAGCAGTTGAATTCATTTTGCCCTTACTTGGTGGAATTCCATAACTAGTAACTATACGGTAAATTAAACACTTATTTATTACATTCCTCTTTAATGACCAACACACATCAAACACTTAAATTTTCGACCTGTTTCGCTATCATTGTAGCTTTTTCAAGAATGAATATTTCTCATCTAATATCTAATTTCATTTATTGAATAAACTAAGTAAGGCTATCCCCTATAACTACTATTACATGAGCTAATCTAACATGAGTATACATTTTTGAGTCTTAAAATATTTACATGTCAGTAACTTAATTAACTTTGCCTAGGACAGGGTTTTATATTAATGAGATAAAAACTCAAAATATCTAGAATTATTACTAACTTAATACTAATCCTGGAGGAGGGGATCTGGTGGCGACTCCTGTCGTTAGGCGGAGGTCCGACTATGGGATTGGGGTGGTGGTTAGCTTTAACCAGGAATCTGAACTAAGCGTTGTTCATAAATTTCGGGATTGTTGGCATTTGAAGGGCACTGGGTGCTGAGGACGAATCATGGGGCGTTGACGATGATGCGGAAGGCCTTGTTTTGAACATTCTCGAGGGTGGATCGGTAGGAGCAAGATATTTAACACCATGTCGGACTGGAGTAGGTGAGGTCTGCCCTGATGATCTTTTTGTCAATTATTAGCTTGTTGCGTGTTGATAATTTATTGGACTTGTTGAAGAGGAAGTAGAGATTGTCTAGGAGCTGGTTGGCCTTCATGATGGTGGCTGCGACCGGCTACTTCCGTACTAGCTGCTTATCGTAGAGGCGGTCTAGGTACTTGATGTTCGTGGTCCATTGAAGTCTGGTGGCATGGAAGGTGAGGTTGGCCTCAATAGGTCTGGTGGATTTTTTTGGTAAAGATGATGGCTTGTGTCTTGGCTGGATTCAGTTGAATTCTCGAATGTTCAACCAAGGGAATAACATGTCTAAGTGGCGTTGGAGGTGGCTGGTGATAATACGAGTGGACTTGGTGGTGGCGGTGATGGCGGTGTCATGGGCATACATAAGTATGGAGGTGTGATCCGATTTTGAAATGTCGGAGGTGAAAATATTGAGTAAGTGGGGGAGAGGACGGAGCCTTGGAGGATTCCGGCTTGCATGGCCTTGACTTCAAAAGTGATCAGATCAACTCTGACCTGGATCCGAGTGGAAGGACAGAACCAATTTAGTGATTTTAATATGATACAAATATATATATATATATATATATATATATATATATATATATATATATATATATATATATATATATATATAAATATTTGTATCATATATAGAAATAAATAAATTGAAAAACACAAGTATCTTAATAATAAATGACCGATTAAGGCTAAAACAACTCACCATTGTTAAATTTATTTTAAGAATCACTTTTATTACCTATGAAAACCCATACATACACATATATATATCGGTTATTTATTAAGATACTTGTGTTTTTCAATTTATTTATTTCTAGGAATTTCAACAGATTAGGTGTGGCACCTTTATTTATTTGTTATTTCCGAAATAAATTCTGAATGGAAACTTTCATCAAAATTTTAATTACATCCAATAAAACGGTTGGCATAATGTTTTTTTTTGTAAATAATTGGAGTAGTGTTCTTTGATTTTTTCGAAAACTTCTTCGTGTTTGTCTTATATTTTTGGGTGAAAAAAATTAAACTTTGTAGGTTGGTCAAAAACATATATAGGACAACCAGTCATAAGTTTTTCAAAGAGAATCAAAGACTCATGGTATTTAAAAAGAAAATCAGACTTTCATTTGCCAATCATTTAATTGAAAACAATCCTAATTTTGATAGAAGTTTCTGAGAAGAAAGGCGCTACCCTCTTTCTGCTGGAATTCCTAGAAACAATAAACTGAAAAACGGAGATATTGTGTTTAATTTAGCCTATGCTTACCCTATTTTCAGTTTTAAAACGAGGTTTAACACTTAATTCTAATATATGTACATCAACATTATCGAGAAAAACAGTTCAGACACGATGTCGCTTGAAAAGTAACATTGTAAAATATTTTTTATCATAAGGAATAATTTTTTATTAAAATATCGTTTACTTGAACATGGAGAATAAAAAGAAAGCTGGACTGAGCTCATAGATGACTCACCAGGAACCCTCACCAAATCTTCTCAGCTTCTTTAGACAATGAGAAACAGTTTGGTAGTGCCCTCCTATTCCATTAGACAGTTCCAATTGGGTTCGGCAAGGATTCTCATTAAAAATAAGCCTCAACTTCTCGTCATCCACTGTTTTTGATTAATCAAAGCGTTAATCATCATGAAAATTGAAATTAAACCCTCGAAACTGCTAGGCCCACTTTTCCACATGCACGATTTCACCCTAAAGCCGAACAAGCTATTTCTTTCACCTTAGCCGTGTTTTGCTTTAAGTCGAAATGGGAAAGAAAATATTGAATTTCGAAGGAATGATTTCTTAGGTTAAGTTGACTTTAGAGTCAAGTAGTATTTCTCGTTTTAAAAGCGAGAAATAATTATTAAGCGGGAAAAAAATTCCAATTCAAATGAGTTCTGTAGTGGGTGAAACTAGGGGACGAGAATAAAATTGTATACCTAATATATTATATTTCTTTTTTGTATTATACATATTTACCTTATCAAATTTATACGGTTAACAAAGCAATCCTTAGCACAATAAACACACAAACATTTCACAAATTTTTCAAGAATTTGTATCAACAATATTCATAATAAATACGGGTTTCATGTTATAACAGCAAATATCTATCTATTTTATTCCAAATAATGTTGAAATATTCCGTGTTAATTAGTGTAGGAACAAGTAAAAGCAATAACGGATTTTAATTTTAAGCTTAGCATTATAAAATTAAAGCAAAATTTGGTAATGGTACGGCAAAATATAAACGAGCGGGATATAATATACTGAAAATCTGAATACAATGAGATATAAATAAATATATATAATTAACGATAATTAAAAAAGAATAAAACCGACCAAGTGCAAGTCGGACTTGCGCAATTAGTGTTCCGTACGGTGATTGTTTTTAAAATAAAAAATTTTGTTACGGAGATAAAAAATGATCAGTGACTTCACAAAACATACCCTAAATGAGTTTTCAACAGAGTTTGTTTCCGATCTTTGTTGAAAACTGATAACCTTTAATTTTTTTTATATATATACCAGATAAATTATACTACTCAGTATATATCACCACTACACCAAACACTTTATTTTTGCACTCGACGCGCGTTTCATCAGGAGCGATGATTGACTGATGAAGCTAACATGGTTAGCGAAACGCGCGTCGAGTGCAAAAATAAAGTGTTTGGTGTAGTGGTGATATATACTGAGTAGTATCATTGTGCCAAAGATTCCACATTCCCAACTCAGATAAATTATCAAAGGTAACGCCCTCGTGATAATTTTCATTTAATCTACACTATATGGAGAATATACCAGAATTTTTTGATCCGTATTTTTCGAGATAAGGGGGCGGACAGCGATTTTTAGCTTTTTTTTCCTCCGATTCTCTTCAGATCATCGCTCCATCTCTGTTGGGGTCTTCCTATGCTTCGCTTTTCACCCCATGGTCTCCACCTACTGATCTTGCCACTCCACTTATACGTCGCTCTCGCTACGTGGCCGGCCCAGCCTGAAATGGATTTCAGAGATGTTATCCGTTTGGTGATATAATTCACCTTTGTTTGTTGTCTAATCCGTTTATTAGTTTTCTTGTCCTTCAAAGTAACACTCAACATCTTCCTTTCCATTGCTCGTTGGTGAACTTGTAGTTTTTCTATTGTTCTTTTAGTTAAAACCCATGTCTCGGCTCCATACGTTGTAGCTGGTCAGATAGATTGATTATAAATTTGGGTTTTTGATCTTTGAGGAATGTTTATATTCAGTACATATTTCCATTTTCCATATGCTGCCCATCCCATACGTATACTTCGCGCGAGTATTACATCATATATATTTTTGAACTTGTCTTTTCACAAGCTTTCATTTGACACCTCACTCAATGACCTGGTAATTTTTTTTCACTTCCCCCCCCAAACTAACCATCAAAATTTAACTTGTAAAACTACACGGCTCTGATTGGACCATCAATTCCTATATTTGTGCCAAATTTCAACTTTCCATATCAAATATTTTCGGAGAAAATCTGATACGACAGACGAACCCCAAAGTTAAAAATTGCTACTGTTTTTATACATCTATAAATCAAATATAAAAAATTACCCCCCGGTTAAAAAAAAAGGGAATTGGTTCGTTTAAGTAAATCGGGAAAAATTCAAAGAAAAACGTATATTATTTTTACAAACTATTAACCAAAGGAACACAATGTCTGAAACAAAATTTGTCTAGAATTTTATGAGCAACTCAAAAATGGCATAATAAGTAGATGTTAGCCTGTTACCAAACTTTGCTGTTACCTTTTCTTATCGTTAAAAGTTTGCTGTAACTAGGACATTATTAAATCTAATTAAAACAATTTAATAATATATCAAGATTTGTTAGGACAATCATAAATAAAGATCTTTGCCACTTAACAACTAGATTCCAAGAGAGTTAAAGCAAGATCGATGGTAGATACCTTGTAATAAACACCTAGAGTAAAAGGAATAACCAAAGGGTGATATTTTTTCTACATAAAAAAAAACGCCACCAAGTTTTTGTTGTAAAAGCGTTAACAATTTCAAAGTCACATTACATTTAATTGAAGATCGCCGCTTATGTACAAAAACTGCAGAAAGCATTGAAATTGGGACCAACAGTAAAATAGTTCACTATTTGTGTTACTAGGGGAGGTAGATTAATTTTTTATATAAAAATTTTTGTTCATCGAACATTAATAATATATGGAGGCACTCAAGTCAAACGGTACTTCAAACTGTGCAGGTATGAAAAAAAGGTACTAGCGTGCTGGTTTTACAAGCGGTGCTAGGGAGTTAGTGTGTCCAGAGACAATATAAAGATGGGTTATAATTTTTCTTGCGAACAAATGCGTAAAACCTGCCAGTATCGAACAACTTAAAGTTCAGTATCGTGATAAGACGCCATTAGACATCGAAATGGTGGAAACGTTTTAAAGATGGCCGTGCGTCCGTCAGTGACAATCCCAGACCACAGTAGTTATTCTTGTATATTTTAGCGCGTGGAACGCCTAATTCTGGATAACCGACGTTTAACTGCCCTGTTCTGTGTGATGTCTGTACGTCTCTACGGAACAAATGACGTGGTTTGACCATTAAGTGTATCCTGTTTTTCAACGACGAAGGAGTACATACTGCTCATCACACTACGAGCATTTTACAGCAAACCGGCTGAAGTGGTACTGCCATATTTCTCTTACAGTCGTCAATCCGAGTAACTGCCCTTTGTTTCAACAATTAGAAACCTTGGACTTAATTTATAATTAATAATTTAATATTTACTATATTTCAAGTACAATCAAGTGAAGTTTAAATTCGTGTAAGAATTACAGATTCCTTCTCCGCTTTAATTTTCAGATGGAACTATAGCTACGCTGAAAAAGCGTACGATTTCGATATTGTTAATGGGTAAATATACCTGCCTATGTTTTATTTAGCAAGTAAGATAAAGCCAAATAAATTCGGAACAGGACGAATGGCGAAAGATGCGCGGAGCGGAGATGACAAAGAATAGTAGCTACTTAAGGCGGTTAAGTAGTAAATGGAAATTTCAAATCTGTATGTATATATATATATATATATATATATATATATATATGTATGTATGTATATATATATATATATATATATATATATATATATATATATATATAGGGTGTTATGAAAATCTTTTAATATATGCTTGCTTTTGTACGAAATAGGTCAGACGCAGGCCCCATGTCTGCAGTGTTTACAGCACAATTATAGACTTTCAAATTTTAGGTACAATTCACATAATAACAAAGCAATATGATAATAGATAATACGACGCACACCTAGTAAAAATAATATTCAACAGTAAGTAAGAAGATTTCTTATCTATTATTTCAAAAAACAACCCTTGGTAATACACAAGAGCAAGTGTGTTCATACGCTGGGTCATTTCCACTTACCAGGGACGTTGACGATTCAATTGACCTTATCTGTTTGCTTAAAATAAAATCAAAATTTGAAATAGGTCATTCTAATAACATTTTCAAAATTAATAGAGAACTGTTAAGCGATTTTCTTGTTACAAATCTAAGGGTTTTTTAGTGCTAAAGTGAAAACTTGTATATTGGTTTCATTCTTTAATATTTCCAATATTTGTATGATTTTCGATCGAATAATGATCTAGATCGATACCAGGAATCTGTCGACTGTCATTTGAAATTTTTTAACTGTTGTAAAGTCGCCGTAACAATATTTAGAACCACAATATGGTTTATTAAAATTCCCTATCGAATTATTACAGGCAGAATACAATGCCAGACCAATGTTTTTGAAAAGTTGTTTATTCCGGAATATCATTCTAGTTATTTCTGCAACAAATAAAAAGAACGCTTAGCACTTCCGATATTTACTCGTTATGTTCGAATAAATACTTTTTAAACTACTTGTTTAAATAATGCATTTTTTCCGAACTTATTTTAGAATGATTGCACTGTTATATAGTTATTTTTAAAATGACAAATTTCCTAGAACAAATGAGTGAATATTTTAGCGCACGTATAGTGAATTTATGTTAACAGTTTATCCTTCGGTGGAATTTTAGAGTAATTTAGGGTTGACACGCCAAACTTAATTACTTCTTAAGGTGTGATAAACTAATTTTTCTTATATTATGAAAATAACAATTTTTTTTATAAAATTTGTTATTAGTCTTTGTTAAATGCGTCAACATTGTATAGTGCACGTATTGGTCAACAACTCAGCCATATGGTTAGTTGTTTTGTGTACTAGTGACAGAACGAAAAATTTCTTTAGGGTCGAATTTTTCGGTTATAAACAGAAAGACCAATTGTTAGTATTTTTCTGCAATCCCTTTTGCTATAAGGATCCACCAGTTCCAATATATTAAACGATTTTCATAACACTCTGTACATATATATATATATATATATATATATATATATATATATATATATATAAATATATATATATATATATATATATATATATATATATATATATATATATATATATATATATATATATATGTATGTATGTATGTATGTATGTATGTATGTATATATATATATATATATATATATATATATATATATATATATATATATATATATATACATACATATAAATATATATATATATATATATATATATATATATATATATATATATATACATATAAATATATATAGTAGTAAAGATAATTTTTTTGGGATATTTGTAAAATAAAAATGGTCGACACCTCAGTACTGTCAAAGAATAAAAGGGAAACACAATTAAAAAAAAATAAATTAATAATAATTTTCACAAGGGTGAATGAGTTGGCGAATGAATTGGTGAAGTACAAGAATTATAAATTTTTTACAGAGCTAAATTACACCGGGGGTATTTTCTCACAAAAAATATTTAAAAAAATAAAATTTTTAATAACTTTTTCCTACATTAGAAATTATGTTTCCTTTTATTTCCTCACTGCACAAATCCTTGATTCTTAATTATATAAGGTATTGGTCGTAAAATATTTACTGCATAATACTTAGGAACAAATGCATTTTACTGCCCTCTGGTTATTCTTACTTAAGTTTTTCATAGTTTTAGAAATACATAAGATTATTTTTTTAACATTCATGATTGTAAAAAGATATTTTCGACAGTACCTAGGTTAATTCATGTTAGTTTAAATTAGATAGTCCGAATAAAGAAGAGAAATACCGTTAAAGTTCTTGTTAGATATTACTATTTTAACTTTTAGAAGTCATTTTAAGTGACTTCAGGTTTATAAATCAAACATCGACAAAAATTGTGAAAAACAAATTTCTTAGGCCGCTTCCTGATTTGTCGCTGCCGTATTGTTTTTCTCAATATGCTCGGTACCGATTCGGTAACGAAAACATGCTGAACGCCTATATTTCAATGAAACCCATCTGACTTGCTCCGCGCAAGTCATGCCCACCGAGAAAAAACGATAGCGCACCGACAAATCACGGAGTAGCCTTAGTAGAATTTTTTTATGATCTGGACCTATGATATCTGATCCTCTTGTTCACTTTCGGTCACAGGCTAAATCGAAAGTGGCTTATAATTTAAGTACCAAGAGATATAAAGAAAAAGGAGCTTCAGATTCGAATTTCTCATGTTAGCAAAGCCTTGCATTCTATTTTCGGTTAAATAGAAAGGGTCTCATAATTCAGGAACAGGCGAGAAAAATGCACTCTAGGTTTGAATTCTTTGTGGTCCAAACCGCTGGACACTTACACTTTCTGGCACTCCCCGGTTTTCTGTTAAATCGAAGGTGCCGTATAATTCAAAAACCAAAGGATGTGACAAAAACGAACCGATCCAATATGCTTTAAGATTAAAGGGCAGACATAACGTATGCTACTACTGCTATTGATGTTATCATTGCATTATAACTTAAAAAACAAATATAGATGAAGGAGAACGACCTTTAAATTCAAATTATCCTTTCAGTTTGTCCCTGAATTCTGCTTCCGGTTGAACAATGAAAGGCTCCGATTTGATAATAAAAAGAGAAAGAAGAAAATACGATTTCATATTCGATATATCGAACAATATATAAATGTCCAATTCTCGGTCCTACTTTCTTGGATACTTGACAGATGATGCCTTTGAAACGTCAGAAACCGTTTATTTTATTGTTGCAAGGAATAAATTGGTAAAGGTAATTGACTGTTCGGCTATGTTTATTTTAAGCCATTTAGATGTGAACTATTAAATCACATTTTTGCTTTATTTTTTCATTTATATCATATATAGTCTACATTCTTTGGATGTACACAACAGTTATCACCAATGGTTGGTTGGTTTGTTAGTTGTAGGCGGGGTAGGCGATTGTGCCTGTTTGTACACTACAACGTCTTAGCTTACTGTGCTCTCCTCTCTTCTTACATAAATTTGGTCCCTTTAAAAAGATTAATTAGATTCGTTCTACGTCCTTCATGTGGTAATTTATCGCCAAAATGTAGATCTCCGAGCAGTTTATGTCTGTTCCGTGTTAAAGCTACACATTCTTCTAGGAATTTTTTTTTCCTCTTCACCACATAGTTTGCCTGTCCTCCAACCATTGTGGATACTCGCTTTCTGTAAATGTTTCCTCAGGTGACAGTGGCCGGTGGTCAGTTCCACCAAAGAACATCAGTTGTTACTTTCTTTGAGGGACCGCCAATTATGTCCCTCCGTGTCTTTGACCAGATATTGCGAGTAAACAATCTAGATGTTGCTGATATGGCCATCTGTTGATTGTCATTTTTACCACCTACTTTAATGTACCGAACGCTGATTGTGAGCCCCTATATGGTTTTGTAGCCCCGAATCTTGCTAATTTATTCACTTTTTCTTTACTTTTATCCCCGAATATCATTGAACTCACAGTAGTTCAATCGTGTTATTCCTGGGACATAGTTCTAACAGGTCAAGTTTACACCCCATCATAATCTTGGAGTTAGCCTGATAGGTGTCTAAAGCCTTTAGAGCAGCTTTACTGTCTAAAAGAATATATATTTCTTGGTTGCGGCAGTCCCGCCTAATATTCTCGTGAACACATGCTTTTATCGTGTGAATTTCTGCCTGGAATATTGTTGCACTTGTCCTTAGTGGAATGCTAAAGTTCCACTTGGGCCTTTCTGCATATATGACAGCGCCTACTCCGCTCAAAGGTTTTCATTTGTCTATGTAATAGACTAAACCCGTTGCCTTTGTCAGAGTCTCCACCTCCGTCCATAGATTTGGATTGCACCCAATTCTATATGGTTTTAAAAATTATACGTTGTCGTATAGTCAGATTGCATATCCAAGAGTGTGTCGGTGATTAGATCCATAACTCTTAGGTTCCCAAATTGTATAGATGATTGTTTCAATAATCCATTTGTCCTAATTCGATGGGCGCCATTGACAGCCTCACTTATATATATCTAGAGGTATTAGTCCTAGAGTTACTCCCATAGCTGTGGTGGGGTTGCTAGTTATAGCCCCGGTAGACCATAAGCACGCCAACCTCTACAGCCGATTATATGCCCTTTTCTCGTTCACCATACTGTAGCCATGGCTGACTTGAGTCAATCACTGCTCCTGATGATGTTAACATGATTAAAGAAACGCGCATCGAATGTGAAAATAAAGTTGGTATAGTGGTAATACATGAACGTAATTCTTTTAATGTCACTATATAAAAATAGTTGTACCACAAAGATAAAATTATAAACACCAGATCAAAACAAGTGACATTTTCGGAATAAAAGTAATATTAAGGGACCTAAGCGGTGCTTCGTTGTTTTTATTCACACTATACATGAGATGATTTTTTGTCACACCTTACTTAGTCTGTAAGTGAAAATATTAACATGTATTTTTTTGTAGTAACTCTTCTGTAGACTACGTTAGTATTAAAATGCAATTTTTTATAGAAAATCGTTTAACAGGATTATGTTTTCATATAAAAGGCTTCTCGAATTTATAAAATAGTAATATAACATGTATTTAAACATAAAAATTACATTATGTCCAAAATAAAAAAAACACTCAAGTGTAAGACGGTACGCTCACATTCTCATTTCCAATTTAGGCGAGTGTCGCTCTATTGGTTCTGATTAGCTGAAGACAGGCAAACCAGTATTGAGCAACAAAGTTTTACTAGAGAGCCTTTATTACCACATGATTAGCGATAGAAACATTAATGCGGAAAAATAACACAACCCGAAAGAAACTGATCTTGGCACTTACGATTTCACCAGTTCGTGTTTTACGAAACCAGTTTAGATATGGGAATTTTATTGGCAAATCGGTGGTACCACGATAGAGACCCTTCGTAAAGACACAGGCAACGTACACAGTTAAAATAGTCCAGTTTTTCATCTCGATCGTGCGTTCCTGTTTTCTGAGAAAACAAGAAATAATTCATAGTAAAATGAACAAAGCTAAGCGCACACTAATTATTAGAGAAGATTTAGGAATAGGGGTGTAGAAAAATAGTTACTTAGACTGTAGCCCAGATTTAAAACGGGTTAGATTACAGACTATGGGACATTAAAGTTTGTCGAACCGGAAACCAAAATGTGGAGTCCCTAAAAAACGTTATCACCCACACAACTTCCTAAATGCGAAATAAGATGCGTTCCATCATCGATGATTATCCTAAACGTTTAAAATCTTTTCACGGGAACAATGATAAACATTTTAGTAACTTTCCATGCTTTCAAAATCTTTAATATTTTCAAATAAATATTTTCTAACTTTGTTGCATTGAGCCTTCATTTTAATATTCGCAATAGAAGTACTGATACAATTTACGACTAAACTGTTTAATGAATAGTTTTTAGCTCAGGATACTGTATTGACTTTCATATTTACGTTGCTAACCATTTGATGGAGAACGTCTGTTATCGAATTATTATATATTAAAAGCTCGTGCTATACTTCTGTAATTCCTGTTTTGCCGACATGCATGGTGCGAATAATTTGTGTCCACTAGAGTCTTAGAACGTACGATCTGAATATTTGGCCGTTAACACTGTATAGAATCATCGATTCGGTCTTGCCTGCATCTACTGACGAGATCCAGTTAATCGAAACGGAATCATTTTTTAGCATTGATGCCTGAAAGCAGTAACTTTTTTCATAAGACAGGGTTGTAATTTACTTCAGTGTAATGAAATAATTTATCCACCCTCAGGTATCATATGTTTTCTGGGAAGCACCAATCCTACAAAATCAAAATCACCACTTCATGCCATGCTGCTGTTCACATAACCTCAAAATATGTCGTTCACCAGACAGCATTGGAGGCACTACACAAAAAAAATGCGTTTGAACCTGTTCAAATGATTTGTTCATGCTACCGAGCTGACATTTACACACTTAATTTAAGGTCTCGTGGTTGCATCTCCCCTCCATTTCACAGCACTGCGTTTAATTAGAGTTCCTTTTCTTAAAATATTCCTGAACGTTTTAAAATTTTATTAGGTTCAGCATTTAAATATCAATTTAAAAAGATCTTGCTCAATTATGAAAGACATACACAGTGACCCTGACCTCATGTAATTTTATGAGGAAAAATAAATATGCCTATTTTTACTTTTTGGGCATATCGATTGTAATGGTAATGGACAAGACAGTCTTCTTCTTTCCAGCCTCCTCTTATCCACTCCTGGATGTAGGCCTCTTCCAAATATTTCCATCTTTCCCTGTCCAGAACCGTCCTGTTCCAATTTTTTTCCTGCGAGATTCTCGATGTTATCTCGCCACCTTCTTTGAGGTCTTCCCACATTCCTCTTACTCTCCCTTTGGCGCTATACTGTAAGCTTGAAGGCCCATCTGTCGTTGTTCTCTCTCGCTACGTGCTCAGTCCATCTCCACATTAGTTAAGCCGCTATTTCCAGAGCGTCCGTCAGCCGTGTTCTTCTCCGGATTTCCTCATTTGGGATTCTATCTCTTAAACTCACTCCGAGCATAACTCTTACCATTGCACGCTGCGCCACTGGAAGTCTAGTCATTGAATTGCGTGTTAGCGACATCGTTTCAAGACCGTACGTGAGAAATGGCAGTACACACGATCGTACGTTTTCCTTTGAGGATATCTCGTGATCTGAAAATAAACCCCAGTTTACCAAAAGCTGCCCAACCAAGACCCACTCTTCGAGAAATTTCGGCTGTTTGGTTCTCCTTTCCTAATAGTATTTTTTGTCTGAAGTATATGTATTCGGATATGTTCTCTAATGGCTGATTTTCAATGGTATTCGTTATTTGTTATGGGCTTATTATCTTTGTCTTGCTCAGGTTCATTTTCAGTCCGACTCGTGACGATGCATCATGCAGTTCTTTCAACATAGTTGTTCATTCATTGAGTGTAGTACCGATTAGAACGATATCGTCCGCAAATCGTAGATGATTAAGCAAGATAGTAACAGAACTATTTATTTTAGTTTTCTAAGGGAGTTCAACCAGAATCATTTTACAATTGATCTACCTTTTGCGCATGTGTAAGTAAACAATTTTTTTTTACTAATACATGTATATGATATTATATAAATGGGCAAATAAAACACTGTTATTATTATTATTATTATATTTCTGTTTTAATAAAACCCTGAAACGAACATGATACATTTTTGGAGCTAACATCGATTAATACTTATAAATTCCGAAAAGCCCAAAATAGAAAACAAATCCTTCAAAAAACACGTTTAAAACTTGTATTGTGATATTATATCGGTGTTTTAAAACCCCTAGATACGTTACCTTTGTAAATTTTTTTATTTATTTCGTAGTTAGTTATAGATTTTTGTTATTTTTTCCATTAAAAGCATCAATTTAGAAATTGATGAACTGTAAGGAAAACTCCAATGCATGCGAATCATGTTTTAGTATATTATACCCATTCCATATGATATCCCGTGTAATTGTAAACATTTATAATATATTTATTTGACTTAATTTTTAGTGTATTATTTCACTTATTGGAACTAATACCCATACTTTAATACGGCCCTCTTATGTAGTATCGGTTACTGTAAAAACCAAGATTTTTTAATATGCCTGCAAAATATATTTCTTAATACGTAAAGGTCGTGTGTCTTTTTTGGCAGACAATACATTGTAGCAATGTCGTACTTTTATACAGATATTTGATAAAGTGACTTAAAAAAATTAAATTAATGAGCCCTGAAAATACCAACAACAGATAGGAAATAACTTCATAGAACGTGTGGAGTAGTATATCTACTTACGCCACACTATTAAGGGTAAAGCCACTCCAGGTCCCAGAAAAAAAGGCTAATTTCGGAAATTTTTTTCAAGAGTATAATAAAAGCAATCGAAGATTTATTTGAAGTACTTTATTAAACAAATATTTAAGTGTACAAAAATATCCTTTTTTTAATCTTTTTAATTCAAAATATCTTGTTCCCGTAGATTTCAACCTAGAACAAAAAACCCAAAAAATTTTCATTATTATATGTCAAAAACTAGTGAATAACATACGAATTTTGAGATAAGTTATAAATTTTTTTATAAACAACCTAACCTGAACATTTTTTTTTAAATGTGCACAATTTTTCGAAAAAACATTCCGTACGTTATCCACTAGTTTTTAGCATATATTAATGAACATTTTTTGGTTTTTTGTTCTATGTTGAAATCAACACACAAAAGGTGCCTTGTCGTCTAAAGCGGCCATTTTGAATTAAATAGATAAAAAAAAATTGTACACTTAAATATTTGTTTAATAAAGTACTCATATAAATTTTCGACTTTTATTATACTTTTGAAAAAATCCCGAAATTAGCAGTTTTCCTGGGCCTTACCATTTAGGATCGGAAAGGAGAACCAGCATGCAGAAATTACCAGGCGGAAAAGGACTGGCATGGGGCGGCTTTTTGGAAACTAAGGCTTATCTTACACAATACTAGGATACCCATAAACCTAAAAACCAAAGTCTAGAATAGTTGTGCCCTACCTGTCCGCACATATGGACTGGAAACAATACGCTTACAAGCATTTGTTAAAAACGTCGCAATTTCACAGAGAGCTATGTAGAGAAGTAGAGAGAAGTATGCTTGGTTACTCCCTAAAGGATAGAATTCGTAACGAGCAGATGAGGAGACGAACCAAAGTCAAAAACTCTAGAGGCGGCAAGGATGAAGTGGCGATGGGCGGGTCATGTGGCTAGATCATCCGGAGACAGATGGGTATACAAGGTCAAAGAATGCACTCAGAGAAACAGAAAGAGGTGTGAGACGTCCACAGAAACAATGGGTCGATGACATAAGAGTAGTACCAGGCAAGCAGTGGTTAAATGTGGCAAAGACAGGGAAATCAGGAAGAGACCTACGTCCAGGAGTGGACAAATATGGGTTAAGGAAAGATAACCTGTACTAACAAAATCGATAAAAATGATATATAATACAGTTTCAATGGTTCACAGTTTAATAATGCAATTATTAGTTATCTGTAGCAAAATTTTATTAAAAACCTCATAAAATTTTTTATTTTTTTAAGGTCACACATCAGTTCCTTCTATCGCTCGTGCCAATAAAAAATCTAAATTCTTGACACAAAAAGAAACATAATAAAACGTTGCGAGATCCGGAAGTTCCCGGTCTAACGCACCCAAATTTAACAGTCCCACCGTCTTTTTCACTGGTCGAGCATTTTATGGAAGATCGACACTGTCACTGCCTCCAGAGCCACCTGCGATTATCTTCTCAACCGTCCCGAAACGAACGAACGAACCTTTTAACTTCATCTTTATATGGGAGAATAGTTTGAAATTACAGGATGCCAAATCAGGTCAATAAGAGGGGTGGGAGATAACAGTCGCGGCTAATTCGTCAAAAATTGTTGCGCATAGAATGACCTGCAGGCCGAAGCATTGTCGTAATGCAAGAGGAAAATCTTCTCGTGCTAAAACTTTAGCTGTTTTTTAATCAATAGAAAGATCGCCAAAGATGCTCTTAATTGTCCGACGACGGTCTTCACGAATGATTTGTTGTCCTTTAGCGATGATTTCAGGCGTGGCTGCAGTTGAAGGTCATCCACAGAAGTTCGACCAGCTTTAAATCGCGAAAACCACTCGAAAATTTGCGTACGGCCCGGTTTCGTCTACAGCTGTTTACCGAATCATATTGTAGGTTTCAGCAGCACTTTTCCCGAGTTTAAAACAAAATTTAAAACACATAAGCTGTTCGTTCTTTTTTCGTATCTATTGTAAGATTACAAAGTGACACAATTAGATTTTCACACAAGCGAATGAACTAACTGAATGAAATAGTAATTTAAAATTTCTCATGTAGCGTTGCTAGAGATGTACCTACCGCAAGCTATCGGCGTGACTTAATACGCGCGTTCTCGTTATGTAGCCTTAGTCGTTGAACTTTTAGATCTTGCGTTCTAGGGACCCTCAAACGTTAGAAAACGCAAAAAAAAAAAACAAGAATGTGATATTTTTTCACAAATACAAGTTAGTAATGAAAGTAACAAAATTCTTGATGTTATAAGAAAAAGATCATGCTCAAGTTAATAAGATTTATGTATTTCTTTGAAATCAGGTAAAAATTTTAAATATTTAAAGTCCATCATTATACAAACTGTTCTCTTACAGGGGAAATCTTTATACACATACAATAAGATTACCTTAAATTAAAAAATAATTAAACATGAACCTAAACAATACAATTCATTAATATTACTGTTACTAGCTTACTGTGCTACAGCTTTCCTTTTCTCTCTGGCTTTTTTACCTTCGGTAAGTTGTTCTCTTTCACCTTTAGACAACAGTGGCAACACATTCGTTACTACACCTGTTCCTAAGGTTACTGATCCATCTCTCAGAGTAAATCTTTGTCCCTGTTCTAAGACCATAGGTTTCATCATTTTTAATATGAGTCTAAAAACATAATTATCTGTACTGTACAGAGTGATAGAAAAATCTTTTAATTTATTTAATCCAGGAACTCAGTAGCAAAAGCAACTGCGGAAAAATAATGATAAACGATGGTCCTCTATCACTAATGAAAAAAATCTACCATGAAGTTATGACTTTTAGCTAATGATTGCATATCGACACGTTCACCGTCTATAAGGCATTATCAAGTGTTAATTATCAATTAAAATAAAAAATGTAAAAAGTCGTAATTAAAATCATAAAATGGCCTATCGTTCTCCAAAGTAAGAGGAACGACGCGTCGCGACGCTAATTTTCTTTAGAAATTTAAACTTTCCCAGGCTTAAATAGTGCGAAGTTTTAGGAATTTGTAAACTTGAGGCCACTCCAGATTTTCAAAAAAATTTGGCTATGTTACCTTGAAGGTCAATTGTATGGTGCAGGCATCGTCGATTAAAGATATAACAATATTTTCTATCGTAGAACGTTACTCAAATTTTCAAATGCTTGTTTTTCAAAACTGTATTTTTCGAATCGGGCGAAATGACAGCTGCCACAAATCTTTATCGATTCGTTGGAATTTTAAGAACTTCTCAGATAAACTATCTAAGGGAAAGCGTACGGATTTTACGATAAGTTATAAACTGACTTTTTTATAACCATTTTTTGTGCAATTTTTGGGTGAAAAATGAACATTTTTTTTTTTCAAATGTGCACCAGTTTTCAGAATAATGATATTTTAAAATTTCCATACGTTATCCACTGGTTTTTGACATATATTAATTCATTTTTTGGTTTTTGGTTCTAGGGGAGCAATCGTTTCGCTCGTTTCAGGCTCCACATAAAAGGTGTCTTCTCGCCTTGGATTCTGAAGCGGCCATTTTGAATTAAAAAGATAAAAAATATTTTTGTACACCTAAATATTTGTTGTACTTCAAATAAATTTTCGACTGCTTTTATTATACTCCCAAAATTAGCTTTTTTTTCTGGGACCTGAAGTGGCCTTATTCCTTAAGAATAAATAGTGAACGTTGTAATATTTATTTCGTGTGGAAAGTGTTATTATTCTTTGTTTAGACCATGTTTGGTTCCGACCGGGTATTTCTTCGAGTTAAGTAATTCCTAAGTAAGTTAAATTAATCTGTAGCATTCTTTCCTTCTAAAACTAGATTTATTAAAGATACAAAAAAATTGATCGTTATTTGCCTAATACTTCCTTAACTAATACAATTTGTAAAGTCGAAAGTTGTTATAGATATTGTAGTATATAATTCAGTCATAAACATTTTTCCAGGTGTCTGGAACATTTTCCATGCCATATATATAATTATCAAAAATTCCATGATCTTCTAAATAAACTTAAAATTCCTGGGCATTTCCTGTTTTAATTTCTTCCTACATATTGAGTGTGTGAATTAATTTTGAGGGATTTTTCAGTAAAAATATCGCTTTATTGTAAAAAAATGGCTACAAATTGATTATTCAAAGTATTTTCCCTCGCTAGCCACTACTTTCTCACATCTTTGTGGCTGCATATGAATACCATATTGAAAGAACGACTCATCTTCTTAAGAATGGAAACGATGTTCAGACAGGCCGTGCGTCATCGATCGGAACAAGTCACAATCAGAAGGAGCAATATCTAGCAAGTACGTCAGGTAAGGTAGGATATCCCATCCAAGCGCTTATAGCGTTTCCTTAACGGGTTTTACAACATGTGGCCGAGTGTTGTCATGTTAAAAAATCACTTTGTCGTGTCTTTTGGTATATTGCGATCGTTTTTCCTTCAACGCTCGGCTCAATTGCATCAACTGTTGTCGGTGACGTTCCCCAGTAATAGTTTCGTTGGGTCGGAGCAGCTCATAATACACTACACCCAGCTGATCCCACCAAATACACAGCATAAGCTTGGAGCCATGAATATTCGGCTTTGGCAAGGATGCTGATGGTTCACCGGGCTTTCCCCATGATTTTTTGCGCTTTGGAATATCGTAGGGTATCCATTTTTCATCACAAAAAACCTTTCCTATTATACCGTTGAAGCAGTTGTTCACAGGTGAAAAATCGCCTTTTAATGGCTCTCAGTTTCAATTCATACGGCACCCAATTTCCGTGCTTTTAAATCATTTCCAGTGCATGTAAGCGTTTGGAAATGGTTGTCCGATCAACTCCTAATGATTCTGCAAGTTCTTTTTCTATTTGGGACGGGTATTCGTTGAGTAATGCCCCCAATTCTTCATCTTGACTTTCTTTCGGCTTGCCTGGACGTTCTTTGTCTTCCGTGTCGAAACCACCAGGTTTTAAGCGTTGAAACCAATACTCACATGTTTTTATCGATTTATCGATATATATATATATATATATATATATATATATATATATATATATATATATATATATATATATATATATATATATCGAATATAACCACCATAGGTTTCCGACAGCAATCGATAACTTTTAGCAGCGCGTTTCTTCGACTTAAACAAGAAAAGTAACGCAAATTGTGTTCTGTTGGCACATAATTCGACATATTCAATGCTCAAAAAATTTTGTTGTTTACACTTCGGCAAAATAACATATCCTAAAAATTAAGGTCTAATGAAGATGCTTCACCATGAATATGACATAATGCAAGTTACGCCCTCTCTTAGAAATCCCTCAAAATTAATTCATACTCCTTATATTTAAAATCTGTAATATTTTGTTAAAACTTACTTTGAATCTTCTCCAGGCAAGACCATTTCCTTATCAGGAACAATGACTTGAACGGCACAATCCCACGTCCGACAGAACATTTGCATTTGAATGAACGATGTGAAAGGTCTGC
The DNA here is from genome assembly GCA_019049505.1 of Pachyrhynchus sulphureomaculatus. NCBI lineage: Eukaryota > Metazoa > Arthropoda > Insecta > Coleoptera > Curculionidae > Pachyrhynchus > Pachyrhynchus sulphureomaculatus. The sequence goes on from CM032456.1 coordinate 79,637,082, forward strand.
TTCTACCACCTTCTTCCTTACTTAAAACATATACTTGACTTTCGATATGATCGTAACTTTTTACCGTGCCTGGTTTTGCCATTACCATACCTTAAAAAAATGCTGTCTACTGTAATACAAACCAAACATGACGTACAACAAATCTGCTAAAGATTGATTTCACTTTTGATACACAGACAGTATGAGTCACCATAATCGGGACAAATTTCAATTGAAATACTCGTACCTCGCCATATTATGGTTCCGCCAGAGATCGCCGTTGGCGTCTGAGTAGCAAACTGAAGTAAATAGGGTTAATCTTAAAATTGCCGCAATGTCGAAAACAAGTACGAGTATAATCACAGAGCCACTATCATCGAAGGCCTTCGCACTGGTCGGTAAGTATCGGAAATAATTTGGTTTTTCGGATACTCGACATCAACTTTTTATGACGTTATAGCCAAGTATAAGGCTCAAGAACAGTCCTACGAAGATTCTGGTACGCCTGCGAGGAAGCGCCACTTGAAAGAATGTACCGTGAGAACCCCTCAAGTCATCAAAAGGACCCGAGCGCGGATTTCGGAGGACCCAGCGCAATCGTTACGAAAATTGGCGTCGATCGTGGGTATAAGCGTGCCGAACATAGGTAGAATTGTAGGAGAGGATAAAAGAGTGGCTCGCTGCAATCTGCTTATCTGTTCTCTGAAACATGAAGCGGCGGGACGCATCGGATTGTTGCTAGAACGAAACTTCCGGCCAATGCCCATGTAATAAGTGTTTGAGATATATTTGAAAGTTCTGAACAACATAGTGAAGCAGTGGATAGAAGATATTGTAAAGGGAAGACCATATGTTTTCCAGGAGAACGGTGCACCGACTCATACGAGCGATTTGGTCGAGAACTAGCTCTCAGACAACATGTTTTAGTCCAAAGGATTCTGACCTCCTAATAGTCCAGATTTGAATCCTTTGGGCTACTACATATGAAGTATAGTTGACAGGGTCACAAACAAGTTTCGTATGACATCAATAATGACCGCTACTGAGGCAGCATCCACCAATATGCGGATTACAGAGGGCTTGCCGGCGCTTCAGACTGAGAATGGAGGCCGTTATTCAAGCTAATGGAGGATACATTGAGTGATTGTTATTAACATAGATTAGCTAAGTACCATGTGAAACGTTTTTACCTGCCCTTAAAAAGTTGTTTGGTTTGTCTGGATTTTGATGATGTATCCTGTATAGTAAATAAAGTTTACTATACAGGATACATCATCAAAGGATACCAGAGTAGTTAAATGATATTGCATATGTTTTTCCTGATTTTTGGTCGGAAACAAACAAATAATGGGTTAGACAGTAAGAGTGGGAGATTAGAGAAATTGTTTCAAATATATCTTGCTATTTATCTATCTGAATTTACGTCTCCTCCATTTTCCTTCATCTTTTCCCTACCACTTTCCTAATGGCATCATACCATTTTAGTGTGACCCTTTCTGGATTTCATTCTTTCTCTTGTGGTTTCCATTCCGTTAATTTGTAATCCATATTGTCCCTCTCATTCCTGCTACATGTCCTACTCATCTCCAAATATGTTATATGTGTTTTTATAGATTATTACAATCAAGAAATCTGTATATCATGTTGAATTGTTGCTATTATCTTAATCTTAACTTAGGTACTGGAATGTGATTAGTAAATGTACAGTAGTAGTAAATCAACAGCATTTTTCTATACATAGTTTTTTTTTTTCTTGATTCTAGTTAAAATATGTAATTTAGAGTGTAATTATTTTTAATCAAATATATAATGATGTACATTCCACAACAACTGTTAATTCTGTACAAAGGTCAAATGCAACCAACGATGGAAAACTGCTCCCATGTTTGGGGCTCTGCTCCCAAACAAACACTGCGTTAATACTTCACATCCATATGACGTTCAGCTTTTTTAAAGCAGTTTTTTATATGGAGAACCTTAGCCCCTTGGAATCATTTGCCCAGAATTGTGTTTCTCAGCAAGTACAATTTACAGCAATTCAAGACCAGCATGAATCGCTTTTTCCGCACACACGTCGCTCCTGTGCCACTTTAGAGATAGGGATAGTACGTGTGCTATGCCTATAAAAAAAAGGACATAGAGTTTGGGAGGGGGAGAGGGCAGGCATTCCATATTTCATGCAACGATTCTTTTTTTTCAGTGTTCCTCGAGTCAAAGAATTTAAAAATTATGTTAATTTTTCCTTATTCAATCTAAACTGAAACTGAAGTTAATAGACGAAACTCTTCTGTAAATAAAAGTTCTTTTTAGTGTTCTGTACGGTACACTTATGGGATCACTTCGATGTCACTCAATCCGTCTGTCTGTCTGTCACACTTGATACTTTTGAAAGTTAAATTTTGGGGAGTTAAATCGGAAATGGAAAAAATTTCAAGGTCATCGATTGGGGTAATGAATAAAAGCTTGTAAAACGAGTAAAAATATATATATATATATATATTTTGATATAATACTCGTGCAAACTTTTCTTTATATTATTTGAAAAATACTGCCAAAAATCACTGGCCTCCCACCCTATCTCTAAAAGTAAGAATCAGAAAATTTCAAAAAAATTCTGGTATATTTTCCATAAAGTGTAGATTGAGTGAAAATTAGTACATTTGATAATTTATTTGGTATATAAAAACAAAAAACACAAACAGACAGTATTGAAAACTCATTCAGGGTGTGTTTTGTGAATTTATTTTAAAAGCAATCACAAGTACAGAACACTAATTGCGCAAGTCCAACTTGCATTTGGCCGATTTTTCATTTGGATAGAAAAGCAACAACAGCCCACCGCTTTTCGGTCCTTTCGGATGCCAATTAAGCGTTCGAATCCTCTCCCAAACGGTCTCAAAGAAAAAGTTTCCCATACGCACTGTTGTCAAACAGATTTTATGTTAAAATTGATTGGAAGATATCTTGTATAATACATTATGGTTACCATAATAAACTACTTTTAATTCATACAGGTGTTTCGAAAAAGTACTAATTTACAACGTCTTACCTCTTTTAACGTCATCTCTTTTGATACCTCTAACCAAAGCACCTAACTGATCACCAGCCTGAGCTTCTTCCAGAATTTTATGAAACATTTCTACTCCTGTGACAGTACTTTTGATAACTTGATTAAATCCTACAAATTCACAGTCTGCTCCTTTCTTTACTATACCTCTTTCCAGTCTCCCAGTCACAACTGTACCACGACCTAAAAAAATATATATAGGGTGTTTTGGAATTCACTGCATGTATTGGAACTGGCCCACCTTGTAACACGACCGATTGCAGAAAATTTATCTTAAATAGCAGATTTTAAGAGTAAAGGAAAAAATCGACCCTAAAGAAACGATGTAAATATTTTTTCGCGCCGTCCACAATATCGCCGATCGTTAACCACAACGTAAAGTCCATAGTGTTACTCAAATTTGACTAGGCTTTTCCCAAACAAATTTAATAAAAAAAATATTATAAAAATTGTTACCTTTAAAATTATTAATTCGTTACACCAACAAGTTAATTACACAAGTTTTATATTTAAATATTTTATTATAAGTAAAAATTTAACATATGCGATTCACTAAAATTTTATTTGCTTCATTATTAAAAAGACCACGATAAAGAAATCGCAAACATTCTAAAACCGACAAAGAATTTTTTGTCGACGTCGGCTGACTTTGTCGGTAGCTTTTTAGTGGCTCTCTGTGCTTGGCGGTGGACAAGTGGCAACGCCCTCTATCAAAACGTTAAATTCACGTCTAGTTTGTTTTTGGAATATGTCGTAGGCAAAATGAGGTAAAAATCAATATTATTGTAGAGTTTTTTAAAGATATCCATAAACTACTATAGTGGTGTTAATGAAGAAATTTGTAGAAAGTGCAGAATATCGCAGCAAGTGTGATAGTTCGTATCATTCGGTACAGTTGATTTAATTCTTAATGTGTTAAGCACAACCTAGGATATTTTATATGGAGATCGACTGCATGTCTAAGGTAAGTTGCAAGGTAAAAATATTAAACAAATACGTTTTTAAATCTACTTCACTTTAGCACCAAAAATCTTACATTTCTTACAAGAAAATCGATTATCATTTCAGTATTAATCTTGGAAAAGTTAAGAGAAAAACTTATTTGAAATTCTGTTTTTATTTTTCCGAAACTTAAACAGCTGTTAACATAAAAGTCACAATCAGCTGTTAAGGGGCAATGATCCAGTTGTTTTCGCGCGTTACCAAGGAATTTTTTTTTTTTTTCAAATAATAGATAAAAAAATTCTTAATTATGGTTAAATATTATTTTTACTAGGTGTTTTCAAATAGTATTTTCATTTTTTATTAGATTCATCTTACCTGAAATTTGGAAATCTGTAATTGTTGAAGAAGATCGTAGGTTTGGCAACACAGGCCTGCGCTTAAGCTAGTTCGTACAATGACGGCCTTTCAGGAGCGGGTAGGTTGGGCTGCTAAAACCCAGCTGTACCCTTTTTTGAATTTTTCAAAAATTTTCGACTTTAAAAAAAAAAGTATTGAATGTGCTCCTAAATAATCCCACGAGTCACCTGTTTCAATGCAGTGAATTTTCAGAAGACAATTCTTTCAGTACTAAACTTAGTTTTTTACGAAGAAGTAAAATATGATAACACAAAATTTGTCAGTTGTCAAATTTGACAATTCACAAAACCAAATAGGATTTTTTTAAATGGCATATGAGCACAACATTAAATAGCATTTTTCATATAATATTTTATATATTCATATTCAGTCGTTACTGATATATAGGTCTTTTAAGTTATTGAACTAAATTTTAACTTTTAAAAGGCTTACTCAATTTACTCTTTTTCTATTTGGGGTTTCCAAAATATTCTGTTACCAATAAATTTAGTTTTTTTGTGACGAGGCCAAATATAACAACACAAGATTTGTCACTTGTCAAACTTGACAGTTTACAAAGCCGAATAGGATTTTTTAAAATGATCATTCAAATTATCGAACAGAATTTTAACCACTAGGGTGATTTACTGACTAGATTTACTCTCATCCTATTTGGCATAACAAGAAATTCTACTATTAGCAAACTTAGTTTTTTGTGATGAAGCCAAACAAAAGTTAAAAAAAGTTAACATTGCTGAACCTGACATAGTTATGTTGGGGCACTCCATTCCTCTAGTATCGTCACTCAATTTGCAGGCGTTAGTTTGGGAGGACTGTATTTCTGACCGAGTACAACTTATAGAGGTTCGAGACCAACATGAATCGTTTTTTCCCCAAATGTGTCACTTCTGTAGCACTCTAAGGATTTCCCTGCAGCACATCTGCTAGAGCCCAAAAAAAAATCATGTGTGGAAGATGCTATTTTTAAAAAATCTAGTTGGCTTTGTAATATGTCAAATTTAAAAAGGGACAAATATTTTTATCATATTTGGCTTCCTCATAAACATTTAAGTTTAGTACTAAAAGAATTTTCTTGGTATATATAATAGAAAAATAGTGAGACACTTAAAAAAATGTCCCGGTACATATGTAAGTTTACGTAAATGATTATGTAACCTGTTGATTAACAAAATTAGTAAGAAAGGATTGTACCAAAGTCTTACCAGGAATAGAATAACAGTGTTCAACAGGCAACAAGAAAGGCTTGTCTAATTCTCTTTCAGGAGTTGGAATGTGTGTATCAATAGCTTCCAAAAGTTTAATAATGGCATCTTTACCAATTTCTGGGTTTTTGCCTTCAAGAGCACAAAGTGCAGATCCAGCTACGATCGGTACATGTTCTCCATCAAAGCCCATTTCTGTCAGTAGTTCTCTGTAATTGAAAAACAAATTTATTTTTAAATATTGTTCAAGACTCAAATTAGTATAAGTTCTGAATTTTTTTTTATTTTATATTATTTTAAAAAAATAAGGAATTTTTTTAAATTGATTTAACTTTTCCTAGTTTTTGATGGGAATAATGGACAAATTATAAGCATAGCTAAATATATCTGAAGTCAGAGTGGTATGAAGAGAGAAGTAAGAAATATATCCTGGATGGTCTCAATAGCGTACTGTGCTTATTAAACCAATGGTCGCTGATTCGATTCCAGCAATTGGAGTAATGTGTATTTTTAGGTAGTAATTAATGTAGAAATGCAATAATGTCCATGGCAGCACTACCACGTGGTCTTAATAAAAGCCGTGTAATACAAATATATGTTTCGGCACCAGGGCAACCCTGACAGATATTATGACATTTCCATCAATATATCTCATCGGAGATATAGTAAGAACAAGGATAAAAATCCATATACTGGTGGAGAGGTGGACTATAATATATAAATATATATATAGCAGCTAAAGAATCTAAAAAACAGGTTTTTGTTTAATTAATTCCAACTTTAACAGAAACCTTTCCTAAAATACTATTAATATTCTTAGAAACAAAAAGGATATTTCTCGATAATGCATGTTTTTTTATATTCCATTTTCTGATAATTAAAAAACTTCTGTAATATCACCAATCTCTAAAAGTAATTCCAGTTTGGATTATTATCAAACATAGGATTGTAATTTTACCTGATTTCCATTTCAACAAGTTCTACCATTTCCTTATCAGCAGAATCAACTTTATTAATAAAAACAACAAGATGGTTAACTCCAATCTGCTTGGCAAGAAGTAAATGCTCCCTGGTTTGTGGCATAACACCATCAGTAGCAGCAACTACCATAATAGCACCGTCCATCTGTGCTGCCCCAGTAATCATGTTTTTAATATAATCAGCATGTCCGGGACAATCTGTGTGACCATAATGACGTTTTTCTGTTTGGTACTCAATGTGAGCAACATTGATTGTAATTCCTGAAAAAATTAAATATTGTTTATATCTTTCAATCATGTATGAACTAAAAAAAATAAAATGTTTTTAACATCAAGAGCAGAAAATATGCAAGGACTCTGGCATCAGGTATTTATTTATTAAGTTTAACAGTGACCCAGAAGTGAATATAGTAAACAAAAGCACCTACTGAAATAACCTGTATATTGATCAGTATTTTAAAATATTCATATTTATTTTTTAAACCAATCCCAGAATAACATTACACAATATATTGGTTAATTTTAGAAACTTCTTTAAAATAAAAGAGTTCCACCTAGTTTCAAAGAAGTAGTAACTAATACTTATAGTTCAAATACTGACCCCTAGCTTTCTCTTCAGGAGCATTATCAATATCAGCATATCCCCTAGCTTTGGCTAATTTTTGGTCAGCCAATATTTTTGTAATTGCTGCAGTTAACGTGGTTTTTCCATGATCAACATGCCCAATCGTTCCAACATTACAATGTGGTTTGTTTCTCTCATATACTTGTTTTTCAGAATACAATCGTTTTTGGTTAGATTGAGGAAAGATAATTTGCAATGTCTTGGCGTAATTGTGAACTCTCGCAATCGACTTCTTGTTTATTAATTGCTTTAATGCCCTGTGAGTAACTGCAAAACGTAAGGTAACGTAAAAAATAGAGTTTTCATGTTGATTTTGAGATAACCTCAAAAAAATTTACCGGCAATATTAACTTACCAGGACCTAGGACCCGCGCAATTACTATTGAAGTCATTTTATACACTTTCTGGAAACGTTAAATTTTATTACTTATGTGGAGATTGTCCTTTATTCTTGTAGCTTTTTTTTAGTAAGACGAACTTCACCACCACATGAGAGTTATGTCACAATTCACATTTCAATATTTGTCCGCAGGAAGTTTTCTTTTCAATGTTTTTGACATACGTCGTTCATAAGCAACTAAAGATACTAGTCTCGTACTGTTGGTTGCATAAACGAGAGTTCTAAGCAAGAACCCGTCTCACATTGGGACCTTACCTATCCAATACGATATCTCGCGGCTCTTTCAGGAATTAAACTTGAGGTGCGTTTTTAAAATCTATTGTAAACAACTGTATAAATTAATATTTAAGTTTTCTTAAAAATGAATACCGAAAATTTTACTTTCTAAGAAAAATAAAAAAAAAGACTTTTATGATGTGTTTACAATTGTGAGAGTCCCCTGTAAAAGGATTTAAATGTTCTTAAATATTATTAATGCATTTGGGCAAGTGGCAACAGTTGATAGACTAAAAGTGTGGAAATTGAACGAAAAATACCATTTGATGCTAAAGTTTGTTCTAAACATTTTAAAAAAGATTACCTTCTTCCAGGTAAGTAAAATTATTTATTCTTGAACAGTCATTTGTTTTTTTTTGTAATTTGTGTACGTGTCAAACAAAAATTCCTTATTAGATAACAGTTTTCAGATTTTGTTTTCATAAAATACTGACTCAATTATTTTATATTCATTCAAAGTCATAAATAATTAATAAATATTAACCTCCGAAGTGACAATTGTTTCACCATACATCGGCTTCTTCAGAAGTGAATTATAAAGAAAAATGTTTGGTAATAATACTTGTGCTTAAAACTATTATTAATTACATAAGATTATGTTAATCGTTTTGTTATATTATTTCTTGACAAAGTTATTTTAAAGATGCAAATCTGTGGTACTATGTCAGAGAACTAATAAAAATTAAGTAAGGGCGAATGGTTTAAGTCTACCTGTTCATTTAATAACAGATTGGAGTTTTTTTCCGTTTGTTAATTTCAAGACATTCAAGCATATTTAATTTTATAGATTTATTTTTTACATGCAGAATTTTGAATGTATCATCAAAGTTATGGGATTCGTTTATTATATGGGTTGCATAATGTGAGTTGTTCTCGTTTTTTAAAAAACTATGTTTATGTTCTTTACTGCTAGTTTCGAAAGATCTACCAGTTTGTGCTACGTAGGTTTTAGTACAAGTTCCACAATTTAATAAATAAACTCCTGATTTTATGAATTCATTAGAATTGGTTTTGTTATTCAAAATTATATTCCCTAAGATATTATTGATTTCAAATGCTATTTTATTGCTCTTTTTTGTTAAACGTCCTGAAATTGTTCTAGTTATTTTCCCTGTGTGAGTGTGCTAAATTTTCCACCAACACCAACCAAATTTAATAAATCCATAAAATCAGGAGTATATTTATTTAATTGTGGATCTTGTACTACAACCTACACTGGTAGTTTTTTTGAAACTCGCATAAAAAACATAAAAATAGTTATTTAAAAAACAAGAACAATTCACACTACGCAACCCATATAATAAACGAATCCCATAATTTTGATGATACATTCAAAATTCTGCATGTAGAAAATAAATCTAATAATTAAATATGCTTGAATGTCTTGAAATTAAAAAACGGAAAAACTCCAATCTATTATTAAACGAACAGGTAGATTTAAACCATTCACCCATACTTAATCTTTATTAGTTATCTGAAATAGTACCACAGATTTGCATCTTTAAAATAACTTTATCAATAAATAATATAATAAAAAGATTAACATAATCTCATGTAATTAGGGATAGTTTTAAGCACTATATAACCAGTATTATTACCAAACATTTTTCTTTATAATTCACTTCTGATATTGGAAATTAAAACATGCTGTTGTCTTTATATAATTTTATGAAGAATTTCCAACAAGTATGGGGTAACACAATCAAAGATGCTCTGAAGTGAATTGGCATTTGATTTAAAACCAGTTAAAATTTTTCTCATCATCATTGACTGTAATGTATCATTTCACTAAAATTTGTGTAAATATTCTGAAATTAATTCTTTGCATTTCAGATTCTCTATCTTTAAGAAGGCCGTTGAGAAATGGTAAAAAATTAAATTTCATACAAAAATTGACATGTACATATTAGACATTTATAGGTGAGAATCTTACCGGTAACAATACAAAAAAGTTACGAGGATATCTTTGCATTTGTCACCTTCACCAGCTTTACAAGAGCATTTCATACATAAAATTTCCCCCTGTTCTACTGTTGAATGTGTCATTTATCTCAAACACCACTGGTCGCAATTCGGCCGTGGATATACATGGTGCTTGAATCTTGGTTATGTTGAGCCCGATAGTTTTGTCATCGATTATTCCACACCCAAGAAAAAGATTTGATTTCAAAAGTTTTTCACCGAGTGTGAATTTCCTTTTGGGCAGAATTCATACCGGCCCATTTGCAAATATTACCAATTGTTAATAATATTTTTGAAAAATACTGTCACATTCCCTATGCTTCACACGTTACAAATTTAAATCTACACCCATATTTCGGTCATCTTAATAATAATCATAGTACGCTCCTCCCACAGGTAAGATCCCAGTAGAGATATTAGAATAAAGGAGGTAAGTTCTTGCGAAAAGCGTGGTGCTCATAGGAAGAGAAAGAAATAATATGAGAGTCATTCGGCTTTCTTACTTGGCGCCGTAATTCAGCGCTCAAGCGCAGAGTAAGAGAGACGGAATTGTCTCATATTATTTCCTTCTCTTTTTAACGACTATACGCTTTCGCTTACAGCAGGTTATATACTTTCTCTACTCTATTCTAATATCTCTATGTCTCTTACAGTTAGAGGCGGCTATAGCGTAAAGGTGCTTTCTACACCAGCGACCGGAATTCGTATCTCGGCTTGAAAAATAATAATAAAAAAAAAAGATAAATAAATAATAAAGTAAAAATAAAATAAAATTTTGCAACGTGACGATCGCCTCTTTTGGGAAGGCAATGGCAAACCACCCGTAGTATCATGCCTAGTAAGGCCCTCACACTTTGGCCGTTTGGAACCGGCATTAAACTGTAGGTCCCCTTTGTCTGTGGAAATACTTAAAAAGGCACCAACCACATGCAAAGGTAATAGGATCGTCTACGTCCATATCGCATATGGCACTTCAAGAAGACAGGAAAAAGAAAAGGGGAATTACCGGCATCAAGAAAATAAGACATTTACGTAACGAAGTGTTCTAGTGGCTTTTATAGTTATAGTAAAGATGAAATAGCAAATACCATGAATGTGACATCAAGTTACCTTGCAGTTTGATGGTTGCCAATATTAAGCAATTTTTGAAGACTGAATACGTAAAATTCTTTTTAAAAGTAGGATAGTAGTAGGATTAAAACATATTTTTTAATGATTCGTTGGATTCTTATCGAATGGTTTTTCTTAGTTTACCATTTTTTATAATATTCAACCAACTACTGACGTCACAACTCTTTCGTGGATGAAGAAAAATTATTCTTTTTAAAACACGTTATATACAAGAAGTTTTCTAAGAGTATTTACTAAAATAAGGCCCTTCTACATCAAAGTTAAACAGCAAAGGCAATACTTTCTTTCAAATTTTCAATATTTTTAATTTGAGACCACATTTCAGTATATAATTTAATTTAGTAATTCGTCTCTAGACAATGCTCGGTAACGTTAGTGTACCTCGCTTTCAGGGTTTTATTTACATTTCTTTTGACAATAAGAGATATCGTGACACGATTGGGATTGCATCGGACAACTGAGATGGCCAATCTAGTGTGAGGATACCGGATTCCCCTTTCCACTAGCTACACATTTTATTCCAATGTTTGGGGTCGTTATCCTCTTGAACAATCCACTTTATCGACAAATCACCGTTTGGCTGTCAGCACTAATGTCTTCTTGTAAATCTGGAATCTCCTAAAACTTTTTTCCGAAAGGAATCCCCAAACATGGATCTTGACAGGGTGTTTCACGGTGAGCTAAAACAATTCGGTAATAAAAATTAACCAGGCTCGTGGGGTGATAACATAACCCCAAAATGAAGCTTCATCGAAAAAAATTACATTGTTTCAGTTTTGATCTATGTTTTTCTCTGCTCACGCGAGTGTTTCTCTCTGTTTTTCCCTCATCAATGGTTTGTTGTACTCCGCCACATCAAATCGTTAGTTCGAAGATGAGTGCGAATGATTTCATACGATATATACAAACCTTTTAACTTTAGTTTTTGCGCCCCTTGGTGCAAAGTTAATTTAATTTCGGAAAAACATGTTAATAATCATTTTTTCGTGTTTGTTCGATACTTTTCCTCTCGAACCACGTTCTGGTAGATCATCAACATTTTTTAACTGAAAGAATTATTTCAACCACTTGCTAACGAATGCTCTCGACTTACCCATACTTAGCAGCAGCTGTAGTTGTCATTTTCGCACCTTTTGGATGATTATAAGTATGGAGCACTCATGTTCGATAATGTATTGTTTACCCATAAATAAGGTTAAAAATGAAACTCTTTCTACAAAGCTTTGTTTGCAGGGAAACCTACCAAAATCTAAAAAAAAAGGAATTTCTTTTACCGACTACGAGTTATAGCAGCGTCTCTCAACCTGTGGGGCGCACCCCACTAGGGGCGGGGGGGGGGGGGGGGCGTGATTACACTATTGGGGTTGCGCGAGCGTATCAAAAAGAAATTATTATTAAAAACATTCATTAAAAATTATTATAATTTACTAAAAGGAAAGCAAAACAAAATACATTCTGATATAATAAAAAATAAAACATACATTTACACTGATATAATACACCTATAAATAGGATTGTATTAGTACTGCACAATGTATTTACCTAATAGTTAACATATCAATACTAAATTAAAAACAAGTTTAATAATTATTAGTGACTCCCTTGGGTCTGTTTTGCAGAGCAAAGATTTTCGAAGGATGGTTTAATGTTAGAAATAGACACTCTCACAGTTCTTTTTCGATATTTGGTTGAGATCTATAATTTGTTTTCAAAGCAGCCACCGCAGAAAATCCGGTTTCGCAAAGGTAGGATGTTGAAAATGGTAATAGTATACGAAATGCTCTAATCATTCACCGCTGCCCAAAATTCAAAGAGTGATTTATTATTAAATTGTCTTTTGATTTCGCCACTTGTCGTGAAGTCTATGAAGATTTCTTCTTCGGAAGTTGAGAGCCCTTCGGGAGTATTTTGAAATGGATCCCTAACCCACCCGTAACTTGCTACCAAGTTGTCGTAAGTAAGAAAATACTTTTTAAAATTCTTTGTCAACATGGCTAGATGATTTACAGTGGTTACTAAAACAACTTTCGCATTCACCCACATTTGCAAACATTTTTAGGTTTTTTGCTTTACATTTCTGCTCCACAATTCCAATTTTCTACAAAAAGCATTAATTTTATCACTTGTATCGAATATATGTGTATTTGTTCCTTGGAGTTGAAGATATAAGGTAATTCATAAACACGTTGCAAACATTTCCCACGTGAGAATCATCTTGCCTCGCAATAAAATAGTAACGTTGAATGTTCGGCACCCATGTCTTTACAAAGTGCAGAAAAAATTCTAGATTTTAGGGGTATATAATTTACTACGATTACAAATGTAGTGAGCACAATATTCAGAGCAGGACTCATTTCTTTGGAAGCCAGAGCTTCTCTGTGGATTATACAATGTGTCCCCACACACAGTGGAGATTTTTGTTTCACAAGTGCTTATTATTTACACTTTTATACACTTTGAAATCTTCCAGACATTGAATGAGCACCATCGGTACATATTCCGACGCAATTTTTTCACTCCATATTTGCATCGTTTATAAAATGATTTAAGATAGCAAATAATGCGAGTGATGTTGCTTTGAGTTCTATTGGTTTGCAGAAAAATAGTTCTTCTACTGCTGACATACCATCACAAAATCGAACATAGCCAATGAAATGAGCATCTTTATTGCTATCTGTTGCCTCATCAAGCTGAATTGAAAACAATTTATCACACAACTTTCCGAAAAGCTGATGCTGTACATGTTCAGTTATATCACCAATTCGACGGGCAACAGTATCATTTGATATAGGTATGGATAACAATTGTTTGGGAAAATTATCTCCAAACATGGTTTCTATAATCTCAATTGCTGCTGGCAAAGCAAGCTCTTCACCAATGGTGTGAGACTTTTTACATCTGGCTATTTTATATGAAACTTTGTAAGAGGCAAGTAAAGCTTTTTCATTCACGGTCAAAGTTTTTTTAAAAAATGATTTCTGCTTTACATATGATTTTAATTTTAATTCGAAGAATTCTCGGAGTTTGTTAAGGTACTCACTAAGAAGCGTTTCCAAAGGTCGCGAAAATTTATTTGGTTTCTTGCTGTCTGCTGCCAAAATTTCTGAGCAAATAACACACAGGGGCCTTTCTTCTTTATTTACTTCAGTACTGGTAAACCCTAAATTTAATTATTCTTGAGAAAATTTTCTTGATGTTATTTTTGGAACCACGCTCGTCTGTGCACTTGTTGATGCTTCACTATCGTCTAATGCTCGCTTACGCCCACTTAAAAATTTATCCATGATTCTGTATAAATTTACTGCCGTGAATACTTAATACCTTGAATTTCAATTAACACTTAAATTACAATATACACATTCACGATAAATCCGATAGCAGTAGAAGGATCAATTCGACTTAGGCGGGCTGTAATTGAACAAGGTGCAGCATTTATACACTTTGACGTGACAGAGGGCAATAGAGAGGCATCGATTCTAATTTTGTCAACGCAGCAGATATTTGTTGCCAAATATGAATAAATTTACTTATTCTTGGTAGGTCATAGTGTAGCTTTAGCATCAAAATATTGAAAATTATTATTGAATGCATTGTTATTGTATGAGAGGGAGGGAGGCGCGATGAAAATTATGTTTGCAAATTGGGTCGCAAATACTGTAAGGTTGAGAAACGCTGAGTTATAGGCAACGTGATCTCAGTTGATAGACTGTACTTATCGTCAGGAATATGCAAAAATATCTTAAATTTAACCTTCATTAGTAGCACCTAATGTCACAATAAAAACCAAAATAAAGTTAGGTTAGGTTAGTGTACATCTTTTACAGATTTAAGGGGCTTTCTTTTAATTCAGCATACAACCCGTCGATGTCTGTGGATCACACCCACAGAATAATTTTAGGTCACTTCTAAAATCATTTTTGCAGATAGAAATAATATTATCCTAACACTTTTTTTTTATCGTTCACCTAAGGATATCGGCGAAGATGTCGTAATACACGTCACCGTTGTCCAAGTGCTGTCGGTAGTGCTGCCACGGACGTTATTGCATTTCTGCGAACAACTACTACCTATGTACGTCGCCAGGCCAAATATCTATAATATATATAAAATGCAACGTCTCTCTGTCGGTCTGTCTGTCTGTCCGTTAGTGCGCTTATCACTGGAGAACCACTTATCGGATTTACTTACTTTTTTTTTTTTAAAATATACATATGTTCTCTGGCCAGGTTATAGACTATATTTTATTACGATAGGTAGCATAAGGAATGAGCAGTGACGATAATAGTGAATGAAGTCGGAAAAAAGTTTGCCGCTAGCGCGTTCCCTTGCAATACACAGCCTAAACCATTAAATATAGAACAATATTATGTAGGAGAGAATATCTATAATCTATAATATATATATAAAATGCAATGTCTCTCCGTCTGTCTGTCTGTCCATTAGTGCGTTTATCACGCGAGCACCACTTATCCGATTTACGTGTCTTTTTTTTGAATTCATACATATATTCTTTGGCCAGGTTATATAATAATATAAATCTATATCTATAACATATATAAAATGCAACGTCTCTCTGTCTGTCTATCTGCCTGTCCGTTAGTGCGCTTATCACTGGAAAACCACTTATCCGATTCACGTGCTTTTTTTTTAAACATATATTTTATAATGTTAGGTAACAAAAGGAATAAGCAGTGACGATAATAGTGTAACATATCGGAAAAAAGTTTGCGGCTAGCGCGTTCTCTTGCAATACACTGCCTAAATAAATATGGGATAATATCATGTAGCAAAGGATATCTATAATATATATAAAATGCAACGTCTCTCTGCCTGTTTGTCCGTTTGTGCGCTTATCACTGTAGATCCACTTATCCGATTTACGTGCTTTTTTTTTTAAACATGCTAAACCATTAAATATGGAACAATATGATGTAGCAAAAAATATCTATAATATATATAAAATGCAACGTTTCTCTGTCTCTCTGTCCGTTAGTGCGCTTATCACTCGAAAACCACTTATCCAATTTACGTGCTTTTATAAATTTACACATATGTTCTATATAATTCGATATAAGCCTAGATAATGGGAGATAAGGTGAGATAATGGAAGATAAGTATAAATAATGGAAGATAAGCAGAGATAAGTGTAGATAATGGGAGTTATGGTGAGATAATGGAAGATAAGCAGAAATAATGGGATATAAGGAGGAATATTGCGAGATAAGTCGAGATAAGCCTAGATAATGGGAGATAAGGTGAGATAATGGGAGATAAGGGGAAATAATGGGAGATAAGGAGAAATAATGGGAGATGAGCAGAGATAAGCCTACATAATGGAAATTATGTAGAGATAATGGGAGATAAGGAGAAATAATGAGAAATAAGGGGAAATAATGGCAGATATTTTATTACGTTAGGTAACATAAGCAATAAGCAGTGACGATAGTAGTGAATCAAGTCCACGCGAGCGGATCCGCGGGCACTGCTAGTACTTAAATAAATTAATAAATAAGTATACCGACCTGGGGATTGAACCCTCGGCCTTCTGCACCGTAAGCACGGTACTACGCCACGGAGCCATAGGCCGCTACACTATACAATAGTTTTCACTTCTACATCATACACTTTGTTTTTGCATTCGATTAGCATCACCAGAACCGATTAGTGAGCCGACAGTCGGCCATCGTTCCTGACTATACTAACATGGTTAGAACGACGCGTGTTGAGCACAAAAATAAAGTGTTGTGCCAAACCTCAACACCAATTGATTTTTCTTAGTGTTATTTGTAATAAAAGATTAAAATTTCAATTTTAGTATATTTTCTTAGTACTTTGCATACATAAGCTACCATAATAGCGATAGAATAACGAAGCTCTCAAATAAGCTTTTTTATAACTTCCTTAATAGAGAGATTTTGCAACGCTTATTTTTCACATGCCTTATCGTTATCTCAAGCATGCGCAGTATTAATGCTAAGGAATGCTAGGTTAGGTTAGTATTCATCTTCTATAAACTTAGGGGATTTTTTTTCATTCATTTCATGGTTAAGCACACCGGTTATTAGTATTTGATGGGTCAACACAAGTTCCTAAAATAAAGTTGTGCCTAGCAGGTTTCTATCACTTCCTTCAATATTTCCAAGGTAATACGAATGTGCGTTAAATAAAATTTCATCTGAAATTAGCACTACACACACTGTACTGTCATCGTGCTAAAGATTGCAAATCTCAACATAATCTGAATACTAATTAACAGTTGTTAGTGTTGTTTGCGATAAAAGATTATAATTTCGATTGTACTGTATTTTCTTAGTGGTTAGTAGAAAAAAACAGGCCCTACCATAATAGCGATAAGAATAACGAATTTCAAATAATGTCTTTTATAAGTTCCTAAATAGGGGAAATCGTTACTCTTAATAGGTTAACGTTTCTCTTATTTTGTTTCAATACTGCGCAACCTGCAAATGGTGGGCGCACGCTTCAAATAACGATAACAGCTGTGTCCTTATATTTCTTTCCTTTACTACTGCGCAAGCTCCCAAACAGTGGGCGCATGATTCAAATAACGATAAAGACAGTGATCTAATAAGTGCTGCAAAATCTCTCTAATAACGGAAACTGTTACCATTACCGAATTAGCTGTCATTGTTATCTTATAAATTCCAGCATTCTTTATAGTAAACAGAGGAATAATCCATAATTTTACGACTGTGCATGCTTCGGATAACGTTATCAACACAGTCTTTATATTTAAAGGTTTACCAAAATAAGTGTTGTAAAATATCTCTACTATGTAGCGTAAAACTTAGGGTGTTTTTGGGGTATTTTCAGTACCTAAGCGAAGAATACCAAATTGCAGTCTTATACCTTTTTAAATCTTGAGTATAGAAACTAAGTCAATCATCGCTCCTGATGAAGCTAACATGGTGTAGTGGTGATACATACTGAGTAGTGTCATTGTGTCAAAAATTCCACATTCCCAACATACTTGAATATAGAAAGTAAGTCATAATTACATTTTTTTGTTGTTTTTTTGCATGTTAAGGTTAGATAAGGTTAAAATTAATTATCGAGGGGGGAGGAGAGACTTTTAATATAAAAGAATACAGTGAGCATTTTAAAAACCGATAACCGGAAAGTGGAAACTTTTACGAAAAAGAATTCTTTCATAAAACGAAGCTTTAAAACTTCCTACAAATAAAAACAAGCCCTGTTTCTAAGAGGGCGCTATTTTCTACGTTCATAGGAGCGGAGGGAGCATGAACCCTTCCTAACAGCTGCAGCCCTTAATCTGCAAAACTTTTTTGTGAATAATATCTTCTCATTGAGCAATTTATTATCACCAAATTATTTGTGATAGGAGTTGAGACGAAACATTTTTATTTTTAATGTTCCGTACGGAACACTTATAAGATCGGTGTCCGTCTGTCTGTCTGTCACACCCGATTTGTTGCGAAACTGTACATGTACATCGAAAGATGAAATTTGGCACTAATATAGGAATTGATGGCCTCATCAGAGACGTGCAGTTTTGAAAGTTCAATTTTGCCTTAAGAGGTTAGTTTTGGGGGTGAAATCGAAAGTGAAAAAAAATTACTAGTTCAAAAATACATATAATGTAATACTTATGCACACTTTTCTTTGTATTAGTTGTAAAAAAGTGCGACAAATCGCTGTCCCCCCTTATCTCGAAAAATACTGATCAAAAAATTTAGAAAAAATTCTGGAATATTCTCTACAGGGTGTACATCGAACGAAAATTATCTCGAGTGCATAATTTATTTGGTATATAAAAAAACACAAATTTCCAGGCCATCAATTTTCAGTAAAGATCGGAAAAAAAACTGTTGAAAACTCATTTGGGATATGTGTTGTGAAGTCACTGATCATTTTATACTTCCGTAACAAAAATTTTTATGTTAAAAGTAATCAACGTACGGAACACTAATTGCGTAAGTCCAACTTGCACTTGACTAGTTATTGATATCCACAAATAGATTTGGTGTTGCAAAGTTTCCATAAATTTCCCCTATTTTCTAGGTTCTCCAACTGTCTTTCTTAAGCTAAAATAAAAGTTACGCCTCTGCCACGCAAATAAATAATAATTTCTATGTCGTGTCTTATGTTATTGTTTACCAGAAGATAAGGATTATTCTTCTCAAAGCCTGCAGACCTACAGATTAGATCTAATCTTAAGGACAATAAATGTAATATACTGTTTCCAAGCTGGTTTGTTTGAAGTTTTTCTCATGATTTGGCTGTGGTTTCAGAGGCACAATGATTATTTAAAAATTAAAATAATAACCTAGAATACGTAGTTAAGTTATTCTCAAGTTAGAAATATCGTTTCGTGTTTCTGCTTCTTCTATTGTTTTTGTAACTATGGTATAAATATTAACATGATATTGTTTCCGGATGTAATAACATAATTAGATTTCTTTAAAGGTAGGTTAAGATAGACCAAGATTAATAAAATAAAACCAACAGCTGTAAAAAGAGTTATTTTATTATCGGTAGCTGAAAGTGGTATTTTGCGAAACGAGTAGCCAAATTTCAGGATCATGAGGCTTGTAATCACACTTACCATGTTTTGACGCGTAAATGTTTTTGATAATTTTCTAGAAATTAATAATAAAGATAATATTATAAGTTACTATTAATTTGTTAAAATTGGTATTGCAAACACTAAATATTATATAGTACCTTTTGTTCGAAAGGAAACTGCAATAAACGAAAAGAATAGCGCCATTTCTTGTATCTTTTTGTCAAAAAGGCAAATTTAGTGTTATGTCATCGGTTTTATAGAGTATGTATCATTAGTTTCTTGGTTTATCAGTGATAAGAGAGATACATCTCGTCATCATTGGTATATAACTAATAGATTAATTAATATGCCTAAATATAAAAGATGGTAATATCTTTTGACTAGCGATTGGACAGTGAGTTTCGAACAAAGAAATGCCATTAATTCGTGTGTTAAACTCGGTTACTAAAAGGCATTAAACGCTTCAAATACTGAAGAATGCTCTTGTAGTATATGAGTGGTTTAGGCGTTTTTTAGTGTTCCGAACGAAACACTTCGGTGTCTTTCCGCCTCTCCTTCCATATGTCACACCCGATTTTCTCCGAAACTATTTGACATAGAAAGTTGAAATTTGGCACAAATATGGGAATTGATGGTCCAATTAAAGTTGTGTTATACTGAAAGTTAAATTTTGATCTAAGGAGTTGCTCCTGGGGGTGAAATCGGAGGTGAAAAAAAAAATTACCAAGTTATCGACTGGGGTATCAAACGAAAGCTTGTGAAGAGACGAGTTCAAAAATATATATGATGTAATGCTAGGGCGCACTTTTTTTATATTATTTTAAAAAAAAGTGGCCAAAAATCCCTGTTCACCCCACCTTAGCTCGAAAAGTTCTGATCCAAAAATTTTGAAAAAATTCTGGAATAAAGTGTTGATTGAGCGCAAAATAATCGCAAGTGCATTACGTGCATCCGACGACTCGACCAAATATCTATATCAACAAAGGTTAACAGAAAAAATAGCCACAAATGATATTCGAGAGTCCGATGACGTAGAAACGGCATGGACAAAACTAAAAACTAATATGCTAGAAGCAGCAGAAGAAGCATTTGGAAGAAGGACTATAAAGAAAGTGGGAAAACCAAACACAAAGCCTTGGTTCAAACAAGAAGTTAAGACATTAGCTGAAGAAAAAAGAAAATCATACCTACAATACAGATCCAATGCTATAACATACAATGATTATAAACATGTAAGAAACAGGGTCAACGAGAATACCCAGAGAATCAAACGAGAGCATTGGGAGAAATTTTCGAACGATATGGAACATCATCTGTACGGAGGACAAAAAAAAAATGGAATCTACTGAGAAATAGGAGAAAACCAATAAATGAGTATATACAAAATACAAAAATTACGGTGGAAGAATGGGAAAGATATTTCGAAAAACTCTATAGTAGTCCATCAGAAACCAATTCATTAACACAAGAAATGAAGATGAAAATGTTGCCCAACCAAATAGGACCATTTCCTTGAATCAAATACAGCACATGGCAACGAAACTAAAAAACAGAAAAGCCCCGGGCATGGACGAAATTAAGAACGAAATGATCAAATATGGAGGTGATAAATTACTAGAAGAATTACAGATTTTCTTTAACCAAATACTCACAGCCAAGATTATACCATCCGAATGGAAAGAAAGCATCTTGATACCAATTTTCAAAAAAGGAGAAAGGACAGATCAAAAAAACTATCGAGGTATCAGCTTAATGAGTGCGGTACTAAAATTGTTACTAAAATTTTAGCAGAAGAAATAATGTTAACGGGAATCTGTGAAGAACAGCAAGAGTTCAGAAAGAACAGGTCTACTATAGACGCCATATTTATAATCCACCAAATTACCGAAAAAGTTTAATAAGATAGCCTTTATGTGTTTTATTGATCTTACCCAGGCATTCGATAGAGTACGGTTAACTGATGTCATAACCCTACTACAAAAAAGGGGAATTCACCCAAATATTATAAAAACTATCGAAGAGTTGAACATCAACAACCACACATATGTAAGAATGGCATAAATTAAGCAATAAAATACCTATGGCAACCGGAATCAGACAAGGAGATAGCCTAAGCCGAGTCTTATTTAACATCATAATGGATGAAATAATAAACGAAGTAAAGAAAACTGAAAGAGGATATCTATTGGGAGACAAAGAAATAAAAATAATATGCTACGCCAATGATGCAGTAATCATATCAGAAGACGAAGATAACTTTCAGAGATTCCTACATAAGTTCCAACAAACAGCAAAAGTGTTTAATATGCAAATATCTGTAAAGAAAACAAAATCCCTTACAATGTCTAAAGAACCGAAAAGATGCAAGCTCGCGATTTATGATCAGAGTGTAGAACAAGTGATGTCCTTCAGATATCTAGGGGCAAACATAACAAGTACCAGGAACCTTAAGGAGGAAGTAAAAACTCAAACGACAAAGGCATCATTAATATCAGGATACTTAAGAGATATAATTTGGAAAAACAAATATATGAGCACCAGGAGCAAAGTAAGAATATACAAAACATGCGTAAGACCGATCATGACGTACGCGATAGAAACCAGAGCGGAGAACACAATAACAAAACGACTCCTAAGAACAACAGAAATGCAAACACTTAGATCAATAACAGGACATACCTTATTTGACCGGAAGAAATGTGAAGAAATAAGGGAAAGATGCGAAATACAGGATGTGGTGAGATGGGCAAGGAATAGGAGAAGAGAATGGAGAGACCATGTGGACAGAATGCCAAATGACCGATTGACTGAGGTTGCAAAAGAGAAGCGACCAAACACACCTCGACCGCTTGGAAGACCACCAATAAGATGGTATGAGAGCTGGTCTTCATCATCGGAATTGTTTCTGGAAAACCTTTGAAGTGAACACAGGACATGGTCCTAACGTAGGAAGAAGAAGAAGCATTACGTTTGATGACTTACCTGGTTTTAAAAGAACTATTTGACTGACAAAATGGTGAATGTTTATTTTCTTCGAAAGTTGTGAATTGAACCGGGAACTGCTTTAAGCATTAGGTACTGAGACAAAATAATTTTATTTTATTTGTTTATAATTAAACAAATATTTAGGTAGTAAATATTGGGGGGGGGGGGGGGGGGGGGGGGGGGTGTTTTAAACTCTTCCCACTAGATTCTAGATTGAGTTAGATTGATTTATTGGCTAATAGGTAGCTAAGATGCTATAACTATTATACATTATTGACTAAGAAAAAACGTGATAATACATATTGGATCTTAAGATATAGATATATACATGTCAGGAACTTTTTGTCTTATTCTGGTTGGTCTAATTAGCCTGCTGAGTCAGTATCTGAGTAGACATGTTTTTAATTTAGGTTCTTTTATTGAGAACTCATTTGGGGTGTGTTTTATGAAGTCACTGATTATTTTATACCTCTGTAACAAAAAATTTTATTATAAAGACAATCACAATACGGTACACTAATTGCGCAAGTACAACTTGATCGGTTTATGTTTTTAAATAGGTCGTGAGACATTATCAGTAGTGTACGATGATGTAACGTTTGGAAAGATTTTCGTTCTGTTAGACATTTTATCACTTAGATACGTTTAAGAAACAAGTAGCTATGTATATTTAGAGTTCAAATAAATAAACTTAATGGAATAATTAATTCTATTCCTTTAGTGACCATAATATCCAGAATGAATTTTTATTTTCTTGATTTTTGGTACAAACAGAATATACTGAAGATCACAAAAATCCCTATAGCGTAAAAAAATCCCAGATATACCTGACAATATACCTATGATAATAGTTCTTCCGATTACATCATTTTCGATTAGAAGAAATTTTATTTTCTCACTGTTTTTACTTTCCTTGCTAAAGGAAAGTATTATATTCGTAAAAAAATTACACTTCGAGATTTTTGCTTTTCTTCATGTTTTAGGGCTACTAGATCACGGAAACTATAGCTACTCATTTCCGTCGGTTTATCCCTCTCTCGATCTGTCGGTACGATAACTCTCGGATAAAATGAGATATCAATTTCACACCTTGGTACATAGATAACATCTAACAATGAATTGTAGTTTTTGAATGACGTCGCATCAGGCTAAGGGGGTGAAAGGAATCGGGGTTGATAAATTTTAAAAGGTTTTAATAGTACATAATATGAAAGTTTTTCCTGTTTTCTTGTGGAATAATAAACAAATTTTATGCATAAATAATTATAATAAAGCATATAAGTGGCGGAAGAGGGGGAGGAGATTAGAGGGTGGTGCTTTCTATATATCGTGTTACATATCCTTTCTTGGGTTTTTGAAGTCTAGGAGTTTGAAAAATTGGGTTATTTTTTCATTGTCTTCAAATATAATCCAAGAAGGAGCTGAAAGGGCCGGGGGTAGATTAATATTGTATAAGTTTAGTGGCATTTTGAGATATTTAGAGCTTTTTTGATTGATGTACTGGACAAATTTTAAGCATATTATGTGTAGTAAAATATGTAAGGGGCCGAAGGGTGGGGTAGGGAGTTTAATGGAGTTGCTTCCTATATATGGTGTTATTTTTTTTTTCGCGGGTTGTGGAGTCGAGGAATCTGAAAATTAGGTTATTTTTTCATTACTTTCAATTTTAATGGGACAAGGGGTAAAAGAGGCCAAATATTGTATGGTTGCGTGGTTTCAGTAGTGTTATGGGAGTTTTTCTAGGTTCTTGGTTACGACAGTAAACAAATTGTAGCCACTATTATTTATTTACTATATGCGAGGATAATCATGCAACGTAAGAGGAGAGGAAGAGAGTTAGAAGGGTAATTGTACTATAGGTATTATTCAAAGTTATATTATTTTTTTGCTATTTGCCATATTAACAGGAGTAGCGGGTGAGAGGATTGAGAATCATTGCGTAGTTCAAATATTATTATAAGGATTTTGCTCGGTTCTTGGCAGAAATAGAAATAATATGTAATAAATGAGTTTTTAACAAAGTCTTTTTCCGATCTTTCTTGAAACTCGTGAACTTGATTTTTTTTGTTTTTATATACCAGATAAATTTTTTTTAAAGGTAATGCACTCGTAATCATTTTTGTTCAATTTACACCTTGTGGCGAATATTCCAGAATTTTTTCAAAATTTTTTGATCAGTTCTTTTCGAGATAAAGGGAGGGACAGCGATTTTTGACAATTTTTTAAAAATAATACAAACAAAAATTGTGAGCAAGAAATCATCATATATATTTTTCAACTCATGTTTTTACAAGCTTTCATTTGACACCCCACTCGATGACCTGGTCATTTTTTCACTTCCGATTTCACCCTCCAAAACTAACCCTCCAAGTGAAAATTTAACTTTCTAAAACTACACGGCTCTGACGGGGCCATCAATTTCTATATTTATGCCAAGTTTCAACTTTCTATGTCAAATAGTTTCGGAGAAAATCGGGTGCAACAGACTGACAGAGGGGCAGGCGGACAGACAGGCGGACAGACACCGAAGTGATCTTATAAGTATCTGTATGGAATACTAAAAATGTTAAGTTGATTATAGAGAGAGTAGAGAGTAGAGAGAGAGTATTAGAAGTAGTTAAAACGTCTTTATGTCCGCGCCCTTTGCTAAAATAATTACTTCCTGCTATTTTCGTTTTTCGTTACGTTCTAGTAATCTTAGATGGCAAAAAATATATAATCCCATTTCCATCGCTCTGTCTATACATACTGTCTCCTACTCTCTTTCTCATTTACATTAACGATCTGCTGGAAAAGACCGGTAATCCAATCTACAGCTTTGCAGATGACAGTACGCTTGTCTCTTCATTCACCTTGAACGCTCGGACATCGGCTGCTCAGGCGAATATCCGCAGACAGCAGGAGGTCGTTCAACTTAACAAAGACCTGGAAGAAATTCTATCTTGGGGTGACAGTAACCAAGTGGAACTTAACGCTACAAAAATCCAGGCGGCAGTTTTTTTCTAAAAAAGTTAACGTTGCTGAACCCGACATAGTTATGTCGGGGCACTCCATTCCCCTAGCATCGTCGCTCAATTTGTTGGGCGTTAGTTTGGGAGCAAATATGTCCTGGCATGAACATGTTGCAGGCATAGCAAGGAGAGCTTCTCAAAAGTTGGGGATATTATTTAGAACCAGAAAGCTTTACACCCCACAACAACTGTTAATTCTTTACAAAGCTCAAATTCGACCAACTATGGAATACTGCTCCCACGTTTGGGGCTCCGCTCCCAAACATACACTGCATTTGTTGGATTCTGTTCAGAGAAGAGCGGTCCGTCTGATTGGGGACCCGAATTGACCGTTGGCCTTGATTCGCTGGAACATCGAAGAACGGTTGGCGACTTGAGTCTGTTCTACAAGTATTTTCATGGAAAGTGTTCAAAGGATGTAGCCCGCTTAATTCCTCCCAAAGCGGTGCATGCTAGAAATACACGTCGCGCTGGTGCTTCACATCCGTATGAGGTTCAGCTTGTTACTCCGCGTACAACGCTTTTCAAGCAATCTTTTATATGGAGAACATCATCCCTTTGGAATAATTTGACAAGCGCTGTGTTTCCCACCGAGTACAATTTACAGCGATTCAAGAACAACGTGAATCGCTTTTTCCGCACTCGTGCCGCTCCTGGAGCGCTTTAGGGACTTCCCTGCAGCACGTGTGCTAGACCCATAAAAAAAAATAAAAATAAATAAATAAATGAAATAGGGTTGAAACCTATAGTTTTTGAGCGATATTATTTTAGAGAAAGAGGGTAAAAGGGGTGGGTGTTGATATGTTATACGCTTGTATTCATATTATGGAAATTTACTTTCTCTTTACTTGAAAAAATCACATGCAGTATTTATTTTAGAACTACACGTTTGTAAGGAAAGTATCAAGTAATAGAAGCAATTCGCGCTTCTCATCCCAACTTAATAATTTTGAGTCCATTGTATAACTTTGGTGCAAGTAATCCATCCCATTTCTGTTTCCTGTAGGATATTTTCATCGTCCTTATTGGGCGTCTCTTCAACTCCTCTTCGGCCCACAACAATTCAATTCGAAACAGATCGATATTCATATAGATTGATTCTCGATGGGTGACAGGTTATGGAGAGTTTTAGTATGACAAGCAGGAGAATAACGGATAACATTAGGACTAGACCGTTTCAGAACCCAATTTCTAACTACTTTTCAGTTTGGCTTAAACCTCAGCAATGAATTTTATACAAAAACAACAGGAGAAAAGAGTTTCTCGATGAACATGCTTAGTAGGACAACGCTAAACTCAGTTGTTTCCTTGTTGACCGGTAATTGAAAACGACGGTCACTACTATATTATCATTAGTGATTTTTTTAGAAACTCCGAGAAATAATTTGAAGGCGGCCATAGCGTAGTCTCGGTTCGGAATATAATAAATTAAAAAAAAAAACTTTACAACGTGACGGTCGCCTCTCTTGGAAAGGCAATGGGAAACCACCCAAAGTATCATGCCTAGTAAACCATCTCACTGTGGCTGTTCAGAACCGGCACAAAACTGTAGGTCTTCTTTGTATATAGATTACTTAACAAAGGTACCAGCCATGGATAAAGGTGAGAGAGTCGCCTATGGCCGTACCGGATATGGGACTTCAAGAAGAAGAGAAGTATATTTTAGTTACTTATTACGTCCTACCGAACTGACACCGGCCTTTTGCAGATTATTCAATCATGAAAAGTTGACTTAATTCCTTCTAGAGTGGTGCATATTAGGAATACACGTCATACTAATCCATCATATTCTTATTAATTTCAGGGTGTTATGCCTCGTGCCACCGTCTTCAAATCCCAAAAGTAATATAGAAAGCGTCAAACACACTTTTACGAGGAAATACACAGGGAAAAGGCACAGGGTCTCCGAGTTTTAAAAAGAATTCAGAAATCGTCCTAATGCTTACTTTTTAAGATACATTTTACGTGTAAAAGAAGCATTCAAAAAAGTTGTACTGTTTTACATATAGTAATAGTCTTTCTATAAGACACACGTGTGGGTTTTGTTAAGTGGATGTACTACAGGGCTCACGAAATAATTCATTTATAATTGTTAGTTAATATTTAATATTTTACTCCCTTAAGAAAGGTTTTTTCTTATTAGTTTTGAAATATAATTCTAACAGATCTATTTTCACATTAAAGCAATATATTCTCTTTATTTAATTTTATGCAGTCTGTCAAGTAAGAACGTGTCCGCGATAATTCATTCTTGGTAGATCCGATTCTAGCGATTCAATAAAAAATCGGTGGAGGGAACCTTTGTCTACGACGCATTTTAGTAAAAGTATCAGTTGATTCCGAACTTACGTAGAAATCACGTAAAGTCCAAAATGACTCACTTGTTTGCACGTCGGATCGGGGCAGTCTTTCTTTGCTCCCATCTAAAGGAGCCTAGAATAACATATTCCGCGGCCGGTAAATATATAAAAATGTCTTTGTTGTTTGTGAAGAAGTGGGTAAATCATTTTAACGAGATGAAATATGTCGACGACTAGCCAAAACGTGGGACGTTGAAGAAACCTTGGCTGTGCAAAAATCACGTCACGAAGTGGCTCGCTTAGGCCCACGATAAAATACTAAAGTGGCCCTCACAATCGCCGGCCGCCAACCCTATTGAAAACGTTTGGCCCCTTGTAAAGAGAAAGCCCAGCGGCAAGACTCTAACTACTTTGACAGAAAATCTCATCGATAACATGCCTCGAAAATGCCAGGCAATTATTGATGCAGGAGGCGATTGGACAACTTACTAGGGTAATTACGCCGTTGTTAGCACACTAAAGAATACATTGATGACAAGAAATGTTCTCGAAACACATTTTTCTCAAAAATACGAGCGGTCACGTTCTTACATGACAGAGTCTACATAATTGGAAATAATATATTTTTTGTGTTGAAACCATACTATGTGGACTAGATGATATTGTATACTGATATATTGTATACTGACTAGGTCATATGGTAAGGTCATTATTCACACTTTTTTGTTATGGTTTGTTAGAGATTACCTGTATGCGCTCTAGTATTTTAAAATGCTCCGAGTTGCATATTTTGGCAAATGCAGGATATCTGCTAGAGGTGGTGGAACTCTGAATAATGGACAGCAAAGAAGAAAGTAACTTACATCAATTTTAGTATACAGTGCAAAATCTACCCGTTGCGTACGATAAAATGGCATGGTGGAGACATCGAGATGACGCCATAAACGCACTGTCGAAAACGCTTTATTATAGTCTGTGCGATCCTCCTGATTTGTGTAAAGGGAGATGCTGCGACACGCGCTACTTTACGATGGAGAGTTGCAGGGAGTTGTTGACGATTTTATGTCACAAATCCTCTCTGGTTTAGTAGTTTCGTAATGGTGTTTAGATTGTATTTTTTTATTTAGGCCATTTTTTTACTTGTAGAAAAGCGACTATCGATTTAGTTAAGACCATAACATTTAACATGTTAATGTACTACGAGATTTGACGTTGTAATACTATCACCACGCCCTTAAAAACATAGCTATAAAATAATTAGCAAAGTTCTTTTTTATTGGTTTCTTCAATCACAAGAAGAACCGTAAATTGTACAAACATTAAGTTTAGATTATTTCGGGTTCAAAAAATGGTATTTAGATTTAAGTTCTGTAGTAAGTTTCTAGTGATGTAGCCCAAAGAGGTACAGTTTTTCTCTTGCTAAGGGTTTCCTCAAAAGGGGCTTGAGTAAAGGCCCATTCAAGAAAAAATGTTTTTCAATGAAGACGATTCCTTTAATGAAGAAAGCAGTATTCTGTAAATACTGAAATAAATTTGTTTTAAATAGCACAATATGATTTTTTCCACGTACATGCCTATTAACATTTCACCTTCTTTACCACCTGCTATGCGACTAGCAAACATTGTAAAAAAATTACATTTTAGAGATTTATGGTACCAGGTGTACAAGTATGAAATGCGGATTTTTTTTCTAAAAAAAACATGTTAAATTCGGAAGAATGATAAGAAGTGCTTTATTCAAAATATGCTCCATCGCTTGTTATACATTTTTCTCATCTCTCGGGCAATTTGTGAATACCACGCCAGTAAACATCTTTCCCTTTTGCTGCGAACCATTCATCGAGCCATTTTTTCACATCTTCGTACGAACCAAAGCGCTGCTCAGCAAGTGCGTGACCCATCGATGCAAACAAGTGGTAATCGGAAGGAGCCAAGTTTGGTGAGTAAGCCGCATGGGGTAGAACTTCCCAGCTGAGTGCTTCCAACGTGTCGCGAACTGGTTTTGCCGTATGTGATGGAGCATTGTCATGAAGAAAAATGTGTTGCCTCTTTCGGTAGTCTGGCCTTTTTTCAAGCAGCGAACGGTTCAAATCGGTCAATTGTTTCCCGAGGTTTTAACAGCTCATAATAGACTACGCCCCTCTGGTCTCACCAAACACAGAGCATCGTCTTTCTGCCAAAGCGACTCGGTCTTGCGGTCGATGTGGATGGTGCGCCTGGGTCTACCCATGATTTTTTGCGCTTGGGATTCTCAAAATAAATCCACTTTTCATCCCCTGTAACTATACAATGCAAAAACGACTTCCTTTGGTACCGAGCGAGCAAAATGTCACACATGTTTTTGCGCTTTTCCATTTGCCTCTCGTTCAATTCATGTGGTACCCATCTACCGGCTTCTGAATCTTTCCCATCTCTCGTAGCCGATTGGAAACAGCTTGTTGACTAACGCCCAATTGCTCGGCGAGTTGTTTTTGTGTTTGCGAATCATCTTCGTCCAACAATGCTTGCAATTTCACATCTTTGTATTTTTTTGGCAGTTTTCCACGTTCCTTGTCTGCAACATCCACTTTTGAAACGCCGAAACCATCGTTCACACGTATCTTGCGATGGAGCATGTTCACCATAAGCTTCTCGAAGTAATCGGTATGATTCAACAGCAGTTTTCTTGAAATGAAAACAAAAAATTAATGCTGTCCGCGAATGCTCTTTCTTCGATTAAATGTCGACATATTGAACACAACAACACAACACTATGCACACACTTTTCCAATTTATCACTCGTGCGCGTCTGACACTTGTTGTTGACACAACAAAATGGCGCAGTGTCATATCTTTATAGCAGAAACTGCATTGGTGCACCATCTGTTGTCTGAAATCCGCATTTCATACTTGTACACCTGGTAATTGTTTATATTTTCAAATGTCACTGAGAAACTGAAAAAACAGGACTTTTTCACACATTTTGAGTAAAATATCAATATTTTTTACAAAGAACCCCGCACTAATCTTATGGAAATTAGAGCCCGGTCAAATCGACTGAAAATGTAGTATGTTATGTTACAGGCCATTCTAATCAAAAATCTCCATGGATACAAAGCCCAAAAATGGATAGATTAGAAATGATCGAGCGTAGAATTAGTAAAAAAACCGCTGAGAAAATGCTATTTTTACGTTTTTTAAGAACTTTGACTGGAACATTATTTTACAAAAAATTCCGACGGGATTATATGTTTTTTGGGTTACTAATTATGAATATAATAATTATCTTGACCCATTTCTCCCCTACTATCGAATATTGGCCATTTTAGCCATTTCTGGAGTCTTTTTTTTATTTAATTCGTCTAGAACATATTTTTGCGAAAAATTCTAACAGAATTTTATGTTTTTTAGTTATTATGTATAGAGAATTATTGTGTTCGTAATTATCAACTCAAAAACATAAAATTCCGTTTGAATTTTTCGCAAAACTATGTTCTAGACGAATTAAATTAAAAAAAGTCTCCAAAAGCCAAAATGGCCATTATTCGAAAGTAGGAGAGAAATGGTTTAAAATAATTATTATATTCATAATCAGCAACCCAAAAAACATATAATCTCGTTGGAATTTTTCGTTAAATCACGTTCTAGTCAAAATAAGTCCTTAAAAAAACGTAAAAATCGCATTTTGTCAGCGGTTTTTTTTTTAATAATAATAATAATAATGATGACTTTATTGTATAATATACAAAAGGCGAAGTTGAAGCTTAGCTTCCTATCTTAACCTATCCTAACCTAAAAATTATTATATTACTTATGTATCATATATAATTATGGGGCATACATGTACAGTTGCAAACATATTTCGGATGTATCATGTAAATATAAGAAAACAATTTATAAAAATAATGATATAATTTTGCCAATTTCATGTTTAAATTTCAAGCCTTTAAGACTTTTTAAATTATCTGGAACTTTATTATAAATACTGTAGACCTGGTAACTGAATGATCTTTGATATTGTGCTGTTCTATGCAAGGGTGGTGATATTTGTTGTTTATGCCTTAAGTCTAGGTTATGAGCATCATGTCTAAATTTAATTTTTTGATACAAGTAATTTGGGCGCATTTTACAAATTATTTTATTAAATATTACTAAACTATGAAGAAGTCTCCTTTCTTTCATGGAGCGCCACCCAACTTCTTTCATCTTTGCAGTCACACCCCTATCATATTTTCTTATACCACCAATCAGCCTGACACAGTAATTCTGAATGCGCTGAATACGCCGAGCATCCGATTCCAGGAGACAGGGACCATACACTGTATCACAAAATGTGAAGTGGGACAAAACTAAGCTATCGCATAATAATTTTTTCAAATTTACACTTAATAAATGACGCTGGCTATATATAAGTTTAAGATTAGTAAACGCCTTTTTTATGCAATTATTTATATGTGCTGTGAATCTCAACTCTATATCCATTATCAAACCCAAGTTCCTAGCATTATCCAAGTTTTCTAGCCGCTCAGTACCTACAATAATGTTTAAATGATTAGAATATTGCTTTCTCCAAGCGGTACGTCCAAACAATAGCAACTGACATTTTTTTGGGTTTAGTACCAAACAGTGTTTTTCGGAGGCACTCACCAAAAGTGCAAGATCCTCGTTAATTTTATTATTACCCTCAATAATTTGTTCAGGCTTGAAAGACAAGTAGATTTGTGAGTCGTCAGCGTAAAGATGTAAATCTGAATATTTAAGATAGGTACAAAGCTGAGATGTATATAGAGTAAAAAACAGAGGCCCTAAGATAGACCCCTGTGGAACACCATTACAGATTTTTATTGGCTTGGACTTTTGTCCATTTAGTTTTACACACTGCAGTCTTCCTGCAAGATAACTCTCAATCATAAGACAAGCCTCACCACTAAACCCAAGATATCTTAGTATAGCAATAAGCAGATGATGATCTAGTCTGTCAAATGCTTTGGAGAAGTCCAGCAGAACAATCACAGTAAGCTCACCCCGATCGGTAGCCTCGAAGATGTCATCGGTCACTTTTAGAAGAGCAGTGGTACAGCTGTGATCTTTGCGAAATCCTGACTGTGTTGATGGTAACAAGTTATGGGTTTCGATGTATCTACGTATTTGAGCATCTAGGACTCTTTCAAGGATCTTTGACATAGTTGGTAAGATGCTTATGGGTCGCAGGTCTTTTAGTTCACTTGGGTTGGAAGATTTTGGAATCGGGAGTAAAAACGAGCTTTTCCACCGATCAGGAAACGTTTTGGTTTCTATACAACTGTTGACCAGATGCAAAACAATGGGTACAATATATGGATAGCAATTGCATATCATTTTAATCCCAATGCCGTCAGTACCAATGGCCTCCGATTTTATGGAACTCATTGCCCTTTCAATGTCGTCCATGCTTGCCAAAGTAAAATTAAAATCACCAGCGTCTTTTTTTTTATTTTGCAAATAAAAATTTAACGTGTCTGCATCTGGATTTTTTGAAGTAGCCGCGTCAATAAAGTACCGGCTAATCTTTTCAACATCGTTTAATGTGGCCGGAATTGTGTTTTTAGGTTTAGAGTAAATGTTTAGATCTCGCAAGACTTTCCAATTGTTTTTTGAGTTTTTAGGTGTTAAGTTGTTAGTAAGGTACTGTTTTTTAGCATTTTCCACTGCAATTGTCACCTGGTTTCGAATTAGTTTGTACGTGTCCCAGTTGGTATGAGTTTTATTTTTTTTTTGATATTTATGTAGGGCTTTATTTCGTATGCACATAGCATCTTTTATTTCCTGGGTAAGCCAGGGTGCTTTTCTTTTAGTAATACGAGCTGTTTGTATTGGTGCATGTAAATCAAAAAGTCCGGTAAGATAAGTATTAAATAAATCCAGTTTTACATTGATGTCACGAGTGTAGAATATATTACGGAACGGAACTGACAAAAGATCGTTGTGAAAGTGTTGTTTATTAAAATTGCGAAAGTTCCTGTAGTCTAAGAAGAAAGGTTTTTGTTTAAATATTTGAAGTTTTAGTTCACATTTAATTAGTAAGTGATCGGAAATGTTAAGGGTAGGATCCACTACAGCACTCACCAGAAACTCATCGTTTGAACATAATATAAAATCAATTAGAGTTGCATTGGTTTGACAATATCTAGTAGGCTTTTACTAATGCCACGCTCGATAATTCCTAATCTAACCATTTTTGGACTTTGTGTGCATGGAGACTTTTGATCAGAATGGCTTGAAGCATAACATACTACATCTTCAGCCGATTTGACAGGAATCCAATTTTCATAAGATTAGTGCAGAGTTCTTTGTAGGCAAATTTTCTTAGCGAATATTTATTTTTATTAATTTTTCTCATTTCTTCCGTCCTTTTTCGATCTTAAAATTCTCGGATTTTTTATACGTGGTGCAGATTAGATTCATGTCATGATCTGCTGAACGATGTCATAACAGACTGGAATGAGAACGAGCCATCAGAGATGAGACAGTGTAACAATCTTATAAGGGGACTTAATACTGAATATATCCGGTCTGTGTTGAGATTAAAGAGAAAATATCTCAAACGACAACTGTGGTCTTTATACTGTCACCTGAATGAACACCTAACTCCTATTGAAGTCAAAGATGATCCCGATTGCAGATGGTATTTAAAGGAGGAGTAGACAGCTTATCTGGGATCTCCTATTATTTTGGGCCAGAAGTTATTAAGAGGATTTAACTTGAAAGTTCGGCCGCCTCTGGTCAAATTTGATCTGAATAAAAATTGATTTCTAATATTATTGTACTAAATTCTATTATATTCTATCCGAAAGTTTCAAATATTATTTGGTTAAAAGTTATGGATACGTCAATTTTTTTCGCCTTAAAACTATAAACTTTAAAAAATAAAAAAGTAAATTTGAAAAATGTAATTTGGTAGTATAATTTTGGAAAAAAATTAATTTAAACATGAAAATTTTACTAGAAGACAGAATCAGGAACCTCACAGAATTTAAAATTAAGTTTTTAATTAATTTTATAATTTAGTTTTAATCTCATGCATCATACCGGCAAACGTCGTACGAAAATGAACTTGCAGAAATATTGTGCTTTAACAGGTAAATATTACTTATTTTGGGTAGATTGAGTAGTTATAGGATTCACTTTTAGCCATCGTAGTCACTGCATGCATCGGGAATTTTACTCATTGCTATTCAGATCCCTGTTATCCATTTGCATAAAGTTTCCTTCAAATTTATAGTAGCTTGTGGTTTGAATGCAAAAATTTAGTGTGGTGTAAAACATTTTGCGATGAGTTTAAACTTCATTTGCTTGAAATCAATAAGAGTGGTAAGTTTCGAAAGCCGTTCATATTTTGGTGACACAAATGAAAATTCGGTAAACTTCTTTACCCAGAACTTTCCTTGCAAATACGCACTTCTAATATAAGCTCTAAATTTGAAAGGAAGTTGGGCTGAATTATTGAATTTCTTTTTCTGGACTCCGCGGTCCTTGAAAAGGATATATAATACTCTAACCTCTTCCTTCATCTTTTTAAACCTTTACATGTTTAACTATTATTAAATATGCTGTTCATTATCTTAACCGTAAATCTGGAAGGAATTTTTTTCAGGAAAACAATACTTCCCTTAGGTAAGAGAATTAACAAGATAAAATTCCAATAATACTACAGACACTCTACCTGACAATCAAACTTCACCCTTTCGACCTCCTTCCCTAATGAGTATGATTCAAATATCGTAGATTTTTTTTCCACTTGACATGCTATATGTAAACCAAATTTGAAACCGTTTTGTCATTCCCTTTTGGAATTATCGCCGTAACAGATACACAAACAAAGAGATAAATAGGTAAACAGACCGAAACAATTGGAAATTATGTTTCTAGCAATCTGTATTGCAAACATAAAGAATGAATATTTCTATCAGCCAGGAAAAAGAAACTCCTAAGCCCCCTTTTATTTACTTACTACAGTTGTTTTTTTGGCATATAATCTAATTTACCAGCAAATACATTTTGTTAATACGACTGGTCAAAACATCATCCCTTGTAACACGTAACTAAATTTTGTCCCTGTACGTAGTATAAGAGCCACGAAGGGTCTCATAAAAGCCATAAAAATAAAATTACAATAAAATCTAAAAGCCCTTTATTCGCTTTGCTTGTCACGCGCCTGAAGTCCCCTTTTTCCACAAATCAGTATCCCAGACGGATGTAATATACTGCCTTTGACTGGATGCTTTTTTTTTGTATTCGATACAATATTACAGTCATGCAATAGAAAAGTCTAAAAACTTTTGAATTATTTCCAGACAGGTTTCTTGTAATAAATTTATAATGTAAGTCTGCTAAATTTACTTTCAAATCGACTGTTGACACGGTCAGTCTAGGGGTCTATGTAATAACGGACTAACAAAAACGGTTTTACTGCTTTTACATGGTTGTTTACTTCGGTGAACAAAATTTATTATATTTTTTAAAGAACGAGAGAGTGTTGCACTGATGTAGTTTTCATCATAAGGCAAATTACCGAGAAACCGTTAAAATACAATAGAAAAGAATTCTTAGGTTTCATCGACTTAAAGAAAGCTTTCGATTAAGGGGTTACATACACCTGGGCGCTGCAAAAAGTATGTATATTTAAAAAAAAATCTTTTAAAGGTTATTAAGTAAATAATACAAAAGAGTGGCGATTATATACTTTTATTGTTTTTGGTGTTCCGTACGGAACACTTATAAGATCACTTCGCTGTCTGTCTGTCTGTCACACCCGATTTTCTCCGAAACTATTTGACATAGAAAGTTAAAATTTGGTAGTAATATAGGAATTGGTGGCCTCATCAGAGCCATGTATGTTTTGAGAGTTAGATTTTGACTTAAGAGGTTAGTTTTGGGGGGTGAAATCGGAAGTGAAAAAAACATTTTTTTACTAGGTTATCGAGTGTGGTGTCAAATGAAAGCTTGTGAAAACACGAGTAAAAAATATATATATAATGTAATACTTGCGCGCACTTTTCTTTGTATTATTTTTAAAAAATCGCGAAAAATCGCTGTCCCCCGCCTTATCTCGAAAAGTACTTATCAAAAAATTTTGAAAAAATTCTGGCATATTCCCCACGGGGTGTAGATTGAATGAAAATTATCACGAGTGCATTACCTTTAATAATTTATCTGGTATATGAAAAAAACAAAAATTTCAAGGTCATCGGATTTTCGTAAAGATTGGAGACAAACTTTGTTGAAAACTCATTTGTGGTGTGTTTTGTGAAGTCACTGATCATTTTGTACCTCTGTAATAAAATTTTTTATTTTAAAGGCAATCAACGGAACACTAATTGCGCAAGTTCAACTTGCACTTGACCGGTTTTTTATGGGTCTAGCACACGTGCTGCAGGGAAGTCCCTAAAGCGCTACAGGAGCGACACGTGTGCGGAAAAAGCGATTCACGTTGTTCCTGAATCGCTGTAAATTGTACTCGGTGGGAAACACAGTCCCGGGCAAATTACTCCAAAGGGATGATGTTCTCCATATAAAAGACTGCTTGAAAAGCGTTGTACGAGCAGTAATAAGCTGAACCTCATACGGATGTGAAGTATTAGCGCGACGTGTACTTCTAACATGCACCGCTCTGGGAAGAATTAAGCGGGCCACATCCTCTGAACACTTTCCATGAAAATACTTGTAGAATAGGCTCAAGTCCCCAACCGTTTTTCGATGTTCCAGCGAATCAAGGCCGCCGGTCAGTTCGGGGTCTTCAATCAGACGAACAGCTCTTCTCTGAATAGAATCCAACAAATGCAATGTATGTTTGGGAGCAGAGCCCCAAACATGGGAGCAGTATTCCATAGTTGGTCGAATTTGAGCTTTGTAAAGAATTAACAGTTGTTGTGGAGTGTAAAGCTTTCTGGTTCGAAACAATATTCCCAACTTTTGAGAAGTTCTCCTTGATATGTCTGCGACATGTTAATGCCAGGATAAATTTTCACCCAAATTAACGCCCAACAAATTGAGTGACCATGTTAGAGGAATGGAGTGCCCCGACATAACTTTGTCGGGCTCAGCAACGTTAACTTTTTAAGAAAGAACTGCCGCCTGGGTTTTTGTAGTATTAAATTCCACTTGGTTACTGTCATCCCAAGATAGAATTTCTTCCAGGTCTTTGTTAACTTGAGCGACTTCCCGCTATCTGCGGATATTCGTCTGAGTAGCCGACGTCCGAGCGTTCAAAGTGAATGAAGAGATAAGCGTACTGTCATCTGCACAGCTGTAGATTGGGTTTCCGGTCTTTTCCAGCAGATCATTAATGTATGGTACATGAGAAAGAGAGTAGGAGATAGTATGGAGCCTTGAGGTACACCTGCGTTGATAGTGAAGGTGTTAGAAACAAATCCGTCCACTGCCACTCTTAAAGAACGCTCTCTGAGGAAACATGAGAGCCACAAACAGAACTTTTCAGACATACCATAAGAGCATAGCTTAGCCAACAGCCCATCGTGCCAAACACGGTCGAATGCCTTGGATATGTCAAGATCAACCTCTCGAGATTCTCTCCAAAGTGTTCAATTGCGTTGTTCCAAACGTGTGTTACATAAGTCAGAAGATCTCTTGTTGATCTATGTTTACGAAAGCCGTATTGGTGATCGCTAATACTGTTGTACTGTAAATTATAAGAAAATTTATTTTTCAAAATAGATTTTAAATGTTTACATTATTTTTTATCGGGTAAATGAACCACTGATGAAAACTATGATGCCTTCTTGTCTGCAGGATAACTTCATAAAACATAACCCAATCTACAAAAATAAAAACTAATCTTGTAAAATAATGTAAATAGTAGTTAAAAATTGTTGAAGGTTTTTTTTTCAAAAATAAACAAATTACGGTGTTTTAAACTATAGTATCCAATTTTCGACCAAAAAATTATGTTCAATTGTGTATAAGAAATTGTCTATTAAAAAAATTAAAAAAAAACCTCTCGACAGTTTGTATAAAAAGTAATTATTAGGATTTAAAAAAAATAATAAAAAATATTAAATATTAACTGAGTAAAACTGCCAACAGTGTCTGAAAACAGGTAGCGATCCCAATCTGACGCCAGGTCACATTTAATGCCATAACTTTGTTATAGAATGGCATTTTCTTATATTTTTTTTAATAATTTTTAGAAGTATAGAAAATACAAATCCGTAAAATTTTTTTTTGAAAATTCAAGGTGTATGTAACCCCTTAAATAGTTACTTACTTCCTCTTCTGAGTAGGTCATAGACCTGTTTTACTTCGTTATGAAGCCTCTTGTGATTTGGATGTACAGCTGTCTTTCCATCTCTTTGGTGGTCGTCCTTTTGGTCTTGTTTCATATGGTTTTTTGTTCATACATATTTTTAGCATTCTCGTATCTTCCATCCTTTGTATATGTTCACGCCACTCTCTTCTCCTCTTTCTTCCCCATCTGACTATATCTTCTACATTGCATTGTTCTCTTACGGTGTTGTTACTTAGTATGTCTAATAAACTTTTTCCTGTTATTGGTCACAGTATTTTCTTCATTTGTTCTTAATAACTGTTTGGTTTTGTTTATGTCTGCCCGTGTTTCTATGCTATAAGCCAGTATGGGTCTAACACAAGTTCTATATATTCTTGTGTTTGCTTCTACAGTTAGATCTTTGTTTTTCCAAAATACATCTCTGAGGGCCCCTTATATTGCTGCTGCTTTATTTGTTATTATATTACCTTAAATACAATTAGAATATATAGTACAATTCTCCTATGAAAGATATGTACCGTAAAACATCATCAAAACCATGGAAGTAAGTATTATTGATGAGAAAGCTTACAACCTAGCTAATGACAAAGAAAGATTCGTTTTGCTAATCCCACTCTACCGTCTGGGAAATGACAAGCAATCGTTATCAACAGTTTAACGTGAGATCCAAACCATATAATCAGCTAATTGTACTCCCTTAGTCCACTGTTTTGCTGTCCTTTATTGCTAGACTGCTTTTGTCTGGATGCTTTTTTTTTGTATTCGATACAATATTACAGTCATGCAATAGAAAATTTTAAAAACTTTTGAATTGTTTCCAGACAGGTTTCTTGTAATAAATTTGTAATGTAAGTCTGCTAAATTTATTTTCAAATTGACTGTTTACACGGTCAGTCTATGTAATAAAGGGATAATAATAACAGTTTTACTGATTTTACTCGGGTGTTTATTATATTTTTTAAAGAAATTGGGAGGTCTTGCATGGATACAATTTTCATCATAAGGTAAATTACCGTTAAAATACAATAGAAAAGCGTTCTTAAGTTTCATTGACTTAGAGAAAGCTTTCGATTGAGTACAAATAGACGATATAGTAAAGCATGTATACCATAAAACATCATCAAAACCATGGAAGTAGTAGTATTATTACTGGGAAGGCTTATAGCCAAGCCAATGGACCAGAAAGATTCGTGCTAATCCTACTTTAACGTTTGGGTAATATCAGCCAATTATTATCAACAGTTTAACGTTAGATCCAAACCATATGATCGGTTGATGGTACTCACACTCACAGAAACATTTTATAAAGATGCTTATCAATTTGAAGATCTAAAATATAAAATAACCACAGAGAAGATAATGAACGTCGGATCTGAAAATATGCCTGACATTAACGCAGATGAAGTTAAAATGGCCTTATCAGGTATGAAAAACTATAAAGCACCAGGAAAGGATGGCGTAACAGTGGAGATGCTAAAAGAAGGAGGTTACGAACTCTTATCTAAATATATATATATATATATATATATATATATATATATATATATATATATATATATATATATATATATATATATATATATATATATATATGTATGTATATATATATATATATATATATATATATATATATATGTATGTATATATATATATATATATATATATATATATATATATATATATATATATATATACATATATCTAATATATATATATATATATATATATATATATATATACATATATCTAATATATATATTGTTACGTCTTTTTATGACATGCTAAACTGTCCTCAGTTTGAGGCATCTTTTTCCGTACCCTGTGAGAAGTTGTTTGTCCCACGCTTGAGCGCAATTTTGTAAGGTGTGCTAATTTTGCTTTATTTTTCGCCCCATGTAGACTGCGTCATTTTGTAACATTTTTAAATACTGGACGCCCCAAGCTTGAGCACAATTTTCTTGCAGCCCCGCTTTAATTTCTGATAATGAATTGAGTGAGACCTGATTTTAAAAGAACTAAAGAAATTAAAGAAATACTAGCTCAGTTTTCCTTGGTAGAGAGATATGGGTAAGAGATAATTTTTGTACGTCTTTTTGGAATTTAATTCTATTTTTAAAGAAACCTCAGTTGTACGACTTTTTTTTGGGCACCACTCATTTTAAAATAGAAACGGTTTAACTTCAGCTAAGAAAAATGAGAAAAAACTGAAGTGTTTTATGGATATTACTAAAAAGAAATTAGTCTAGCACAACTGATCCTGAAAAGAAAAATAAATATTCAGTGAGA
The DNA here is from genome assembly GCA_019049505.1 of Pachyrhynchus sulphureomaculatus. Taxonomy (NCBI): domain Eukaryota; kingdom Metazoa; phylum Arthropoda; class Insecta; order Coleoptera; family Curculionidae; genus Pachyrhynchus; species Pachyrhynchus sulphureomaculatus. The sequence continues at coordinate 79,678,456 of CM032456.1, forward strand.
CACTAGCTTTAATCAACAAAAAAAGAATTTATTCATGTTTTTAAAATGAAAATAAAAAGTTCTAACCTTTACAGTTATACCAAAAAATTCTAGCCTAAATAGTAGTTGTTACATTTAAACTTTAAACTTTTACAACCCCCGAAGGCGAGACATCGTGTTTTACACTTCACTTTTTTGTCTGTTATACGTTGCTGTTAATGCACTACTCTCAAATAAGTCTATTGGAGGGAGTTTTGTTGACTTACTGTTTTTCAGTCCTGCTGTGATGGACTTCGCCCGATTTCACACTTTTTCTTAACACTTAGAAAACTCACTACAGCTTTTATTGTCGAAACTGGTACTTTTACTTAGCGGCTTCTGAAGAAAATTAGCCTACTTCGGCTAGATGGAAAATAGCCTCTCGGCTAGACGGTACTGCCTGGTCTGCGGCTCGATCGAAAAAAGCCATGCTGGTAGTTTCTCAGGCCCTTAAATAATCGTGCGATTTTTGCCGGTAATATCCGGACGCTCCAATCAAAACTCCGGGTCAAACATTTCGCCAATCGTGGCCTGGCGGTAGGTTCGATCAGCAACCCGCACCACACAGTATATACTGAATGTCCTGAAACTTTTGTTTAATATACCGGTCGATGTTTTAAAATAAAAATAAATACAATTCGAAGTGAAAAATCAGTAACATTGCATGGTCTTAAAATCCAGGAAAAAATGAATGTTACATTTACCCCCTTCCAAAAAGAAATAGACTACACTAGTCTATTAAACTAAGGCTACTGATGAAAAGGTACAAAGTGGTACACTATCACTTAATACTAAGGTCAGAACTTAAAACAAAATTACAAACTTCGGTCCTTACTACTAGACTTAATTCTATTAAGCACTAATATTAAGTACAATGAAAACCAAATGAAAATTTTTGCAAGTACACAAGAATCTTATAACTAGACCTAACTTAATTAAGCACTAAGGTTAAGTACATCAAAAAGTAAATAAAAATCCTTGCATGAACATAAGAAATACCTGTTCAAAGTAACAATCGCGGTCTTCTTATATAAAAGAATCAGCTCTGTTATTGTTACCAAAACAAAAAAATAACTGTCTAGACTCTTGTCTAAATCAAAAAAAAAGTGAACTGAAATAAAATATGAACACCTGCCTTAAGATATTTTAAGGATTGTCTGAAAATTTTCTATTTCAGCAAAAGAAATTTATAAAAATTCTTAAATAAAGAAAAAAAATAAAAAAAAATGATTCTAGTGCAAACACTTACACTAAAAAGAAAAAGTCTTGTCAGACCATTTAGCACTAGGCCAAAAAAAATATATCTGGATAAATATCCAGACAAACGCTCGGGAAAAATCGCTATCCATGCTCTAGCTCATCGCTAAGAGGACATTCTAAATCTAGTATCACTACTAGTCGCACTCAGAAAATAATCGCACTCTATATCGCAATGTCGACGTCCTAAGACATCTAGACATGCTAAAGTCGCTAGGGAAAACGCTCTGGTTGATCGCCAGAAAACACGTCAGCTCATCGCCAACAAAACACTCTGGTATCGCCAGAAAAAAACTCGGCTCCTCGCCAAGAAAACATTCTGGTACATCGCCAGAAAAAAGCTCGGCTCCTCGCCAAGAAAACACTCTGGTAAATCGCCAGAAAAAACCTCGGCTCCTCGCCAAGAAAACACTCTGGTATATCGCCAGAAAAACTCGCCATTATCATAGTGAGCAGCTATAAAAGCTAACTAAATCACTATAAGCGCAGTGAATAGCTACAAAAGCTAAAATTCACTAAACTGAATGATCCTGCTTCAAAAAGCAATGTTCACAAAGAACAGAATGATTAGTTTGCGCGCAACTAACATTCTAGGAAACATTCCCAACATAACTATATGAGACAGCAAGTCTCGAAATAGGACCTCCCTAAAGTCATAATCCTATATAGGAGTCCATAAGCAAAACGACTCAAAATCTCGCATTTTGAGCACATGCCCTCAGGCAACCAACATACACCGAAATATATACAGAAATATGTACAGTAATATATACAGAAATATATACAGGAGTTCAAATCCCAAACTCTTGGTTATGATAACTCCATACTGAGCTTGGTGAAAGCTCTTAGCAAAGCTAATCCAATCTTCGGCACATCGCACCAAAGTGACAAATCTGCCTAGAAACATGAGCCAGAAAAAAAAAACGCTCTCCGTCATTCTTCAGGGTGGCTACACAGAGAAATAAAACTTAACCAGCATTGCGCCTCTTCAAGTTGCATGAAGAACCCTCGTGTACTGGTCTCGCCCTAGAACAACAACGAAAAACATTCAATCCATCCCACATAACAGGAGACAAACACTTCACCACGATATACTGAATGGTGGAGACAAAAAAAATACAGAATTGGTGACCCTGGAGTCCACCAACAAAAGGGAGTAGATTATAGCATCCACTAAACTAAAACGGTGTCTACCACACCACCATAAGTCAAAAAAAATTTAATCAATAGGGTGTTCCGGAACACACTACTGCCAACAGCCTGTCACCACTAATAGGCTAATTGGAGCTGAGGTCGACTACAGTAGCTAGGCTCTCCTTTGGCTCAAATAGAAATAACCATTGGGTAACAAAACCTCTAAAGGTCCCAAAGGTCAAACGTTCGCCCCCCATAGACTACCCTTCCAATCAGTCTGTTCCTCAGGAAGACTAACTCCCTGCCAAACGTCGTAACGGCATCTGTTAGCACCCGGTGCATCACAGCCTGTAAAAACGGATAACTCATGGGATACAACCTAAAAGGTTTACAAGGTTGGCTTAACCAAGCTTCTAACGAAAATTTCCAAAAAACGAAAATGAGCTTAAAAAGGCTACTTGAAGCAAAAATTTCTCTATTTCTCGATGGCAACGCAACAAAACTGTTGAAGACGACAAGAGCTTTTCCAGCTTAATCAGAAACAAGAAGAAAACATCGTTGACAGCTAAAATATTCGATCATGGTGTTAATCGTCTCCCTAGACAATAGCCTCTAGAAGAAACTGCTACAGGTATCAGGCATAACCGTTTTCTGTCAGCCCAAACTTCTAGATTACCTCTTGGAAATCTAAAAATTCGGTTAGGAATCTTCCTTCACTGCGCTTAGCCACTCTTGACAAGGTTCTCATCTCGGTATCAGATTTTGATCATTTCTTTGTGAAACGACTGTCTTACTCTGCTCTCATCTCCTGTAAATGATCAGCCTTTAGTTCTCCTGCAGGACTTCAATTTCCTATCAATCTGATAGTATACCGTAAAAACTCAACATACGCCTATGAGTCCATGCAAAAAAATTTTTAAAAAAATTAGTGACTCAAAGGTAACGTTTAAACGGCTCTGAAAAAAAATAGAAAATACCCTCAGTTTGTCAATTCAGAAGAAGATCTAAATCAAAATAATCCAAGTCTTAGACTTACTGGATAAACCAAAATCAATTTACTCTTAATTGCACCCAAAATATACCATTAAGGTAATAAAAATACACCCACTCGGGTAACAAACTTTGAAATTGCTCATAAAAAAAAATTTTGACTCTACATCACACTACACGAGCTACATCTTGCGCTTGTCCCAACTCAAGATCACCTTGGATTGCCTCTAATCAAAATTTCGCTTCCAAGTGTCAAGAACTGGATATTATTTGGGGTCATAAGCAAATCAAATCCCGCGACCACCGACATACCAGTCTTATGATATATCCTGAATGTGACTCTTTCGCAAGCTCGCAACAGCTGAGTCGACGCTAAACATCAACACAATCAACCTAAGTTTGGGATATGGCCAATACCCAAAACCTTAGCAAAAACTATAAAAGTAAGCTATCCTCAGCTCAACTTTTATAACAGTCAAAAAAAACGAGGTCGTCACCTCTACAGAGCAACATCAAAAAAATTAAGTAAAGCAATTAAGATAATGTAAATATAAATTATTCTTCTTCTGACAAACTTTCACTAGGGTTAGGTCCGTTGAATGGTTTTAAGTCTTTAATATGCCATCGTCCTATTTTAGTCCCATCTAAATTAACTAAACCATAAACTAAATCTGAAATCTTTTCTCTTATCACGCAATGCACATACTTAGGTACCAACTTAGATGTGAATTTATCTGCTGCACTGGAAAGAATTTTATTTTTTCGCCAAACGTGATCACCTATATTAAAGGCAAAATCCCTTTTTCTAAGGTTGTAAGACTTACTGTTCCGTTCATAAGCCTTATGTATCCTACTACGCACGTCGGTGAAAATATCTTTTAAACCCTTTAAATTTTCGGCGTACGCATCCCTGTTACCCGGAATTATTTCGCTGTCAACATTGACATCCAAATCTAAATTTTTATAATACGATCCAGATAGAGGTATCTGTCTGCCGTAAACTAAGAAAGACGGTGTAAACCCGGTTACTTTGTGTTTGAATCTTTGAAATTCCTTTATCCCGAATTATCACGTGAATCAACGAATATTGCTTTGAACGAAATTATATTGTAGAGGGCACACGGGATTGAAACGTATGTTAAAACTATATGTCTCACTTAAGCTCTTAAGACACTCAGAAGTAAACTGAGTACCGTTATCGCATATCGAAAGCGATGAAACTCCTTGGATTAGAAAAATATCGTTTTCTAAAATTTTCAAAAAGCATTCGGCTTTAGAGCTTTTCAAAAGAAATAACACGGTATACTTTGTTAACCAGCAAGAAATTACAAAAAGTCATTTATTTCCTTGTTTTGAACGTGGAAATGGGCCTACTAGATCAGCTGCTATGACTTGGAAAGGGTAATTAACCGTTTTTCTCTTTTCCCATCAGTCCCATAGGTAGTGTCTTTGGAGATTTCTGTGCTCCACATACTTCACAAGTCCTCACAAACTTTAAGATAACAAAACGCATTTTTGGCCAAATTAAATTAAATGTATGTTGTCTCAGCCTAATCGCCCAACGCGCTAGTTTGCCACTAGGGTTTTTAATTGAATTAAGCCACAATAAACTATAATGATCTGTTATGACCGTGAAAGGAACACCTTCTATGTAAGGTCGAAACTTTTCGATGTTAAAGAGTACTGCTAAACATTCTTTTTCAACAACCGAATAGTTACGTTCAGCCTTTGACAAAGTCCTACTGGCATACGCTATCACTCTTTCCTCACCATTGATTTTCTGTGCTAGGACGCCCCCTAAACCGGTATTAGAAGCATCACTAGAAATATAAAACTGTTGGGAAAAATCTGGTTGGGATAAAATTGGAGCTGAAACCAATAGCTCTTTAATCTTTATAAAAGATCTTTCTGCTGCGTTTGTCCTAACTCAAGATCACCTTGGATTGCCTCTGTCCAATCTATCGATTGTCCTTTTTTTTTCGTCCTTTCAAAAGGTCATTAATAGGCGACAACAGGGTAGAAAAATTCTCAATGAAACGTCTGTACCATGAACACATTCCTACGAAGCGCTTAACTTCCGTAGTATTAGTAGGTCTCGCATAGTTAACCATGCTTGCTACTTTATCCGGATCGGTACGCAAAGAATTTGAGCCTACAATATAGCCTAAAAACTTTAGAGAAGTTTTGAAAAAATCACAGTTGCTCAAATTTATCGTCAGTCCGGCCTCTTTCAATTTATCTTTTACTTCCTTAAGTAAGCGTATATGCGATTCGAAGTCTTCCGATGTTACTAAAATATCACCGAGATAGGTAAACATATGTGGCTCATATTTCGGACCAAATATAGCGTCCTCTAAACGTTGCTGAGTTTGAGCAGCGTTCTTTAGACCAAACGGCATAGTGACGAACTGAAATAGACCTCGGCCTACTACTGCAAAAGCGGTCTTTTCCTTAGAGGATTTGTCCAAAGGAATTTGCCAGAAAGCCTTTCTAAGATCTATCGAAGATACATACTTAGCATTCCTGAGTGATGTCAAAATTCTGTCGATGTTCGGTAATGGATAGTTTATCAAATTTGCTGACCTCGTTGAGCTTTCTACCGTCAAAGCATAGACGATATCACTCCGAGTTTCAACATTTCGTCTAACTCCTTACAAAATTCTGTCGATGTTCGGTAATGGATAGTTATCAAATTTGCTGACCTCGTTGAGCTTTCTTCCGTCAAAGCATAGACGATTTCACTCCGAGTTTCAACATTTCGTCTAACTCCTTATTCAATACTTTTGACATGTTCGGAGACATGGCGATGGGCCTTGTCTTTACAGGATTGGCATCAGCCGTATCTATAGACATGGTGATTTTATTCGTTCGGCCTAACCTATCTTTACTACTTATTTCATTGAAAGAGCTTTTTACGTTTTCTGCTTTTAAGCATTCCGTCCGCGAGAGATCATCTACGGTACATAGACGCGAGAAAAGGTTTTCTAAAGAACTTTCTGAATAACAATCTTTAAAACTTGTATTAGAATTGACTTCTTGGGACTGTGGATACCACGAATTATCTTTAAAATTTACAAAAATTCCGAATTTTTGTGCAAAATCACATCCTAAAACCAAAGTATGTGATAGAGAAGGTACTACTAGAACAGAGATTACTAAAACAATGACCATTGCAGACTAGAGGCAACTCAATCGTACCTAAAACTTTTAGACGGCTGCCATCTGCAGTGGTAACACTTCTATTTTTGACGTGGCATATTTTTATACTTAAACGACTTAAAATCTTAATACCATTCTGACCTACAACGGAGGCATTTGCACCAGAGTCAAATAAAGCCGAGAAATGGGCACCTAATAGATTTATCTTGATATGCGGTCTGTTATCTAAATATTTATGCACGAATAAAGGAGACATGTGACCATTTGGAGAAGCAGGAGTTTTAACTTGAGAAGGAGAATTTGTATTAGACAAAAAAATCAGAAACTTTTTGTAACTATTTAGTCCAATCTGATCTATTGGAATATTTCTTTACTTAAGATCCTCGTTAGAATCTTTCTTTTATCCGCGACCGGATGTTCTGAGAAAGTACGACGGATTTTCAGTTCATAGTCTAATTCATTTTCCAGTAGGTGATTGACTTTAAAATTGAAGGCTTCCATGATAAATGAATACAATTTAAAAGAATCGTTTAAAAAATCGTAAAAATATTTCTCCTGTGCTCCCAATAGTCAAAATAAAAAATATGTAAAGGCACTTAAAATATGTAAACTTCTTTACTAAACATTAAAAAAATTTTCGACAATTTCAAAAAAATTTCTAAGTATCGCCTTGTATTAAAATTCCTTTATTAAGATATCTTAGGAATTTTCAACAAAAAAATCTCCAAATACCGTTTCGTATATCAGCAAAGTATTTTTAATATTCATGCAAAACATCGGTGAAAAAAAACTTACTGTTTTTTGTTCTCGGTTCACCGCAAAATAAATTTAACACTGTAAAAATTAAAGTAAACCAGCACATCTGCTAATCTAAGGTAGCTTTTAAGAAAAAAGTAGGAATCTCTTATCTTAGAGTCAACAACAAAATTCAAATATCTATATCAGATAAATTGAAATAAAAAATTCTACAAATTTCCTGCTTTTGTCTTACTGCTATAGTGTAGTTTCGTTTAATAAATATTATGAAATAAAATATCTGCAAAGTTAGAGCTTTTATTTTGTTCGAAAGCTAGTACACTGAACCCTTTTTTTAAAAAATAAAATTCCAAAAGCCCCGCGTTGACAGCGCTATTTTTATGTTACGTCTTTTTTATGACATGCTAAACTGTCCTCAGTTTGAGGCATCTTTTTCCGTACCCTGTGAGAAGTTGTTTGTCCCACGCTTGAGCGCAATTTTGTAAGGTGTGCTAATTTTGCTTTATTTTTCGCCCCATGTAGACTGCGTCATTTTGTAACATTTTTAAATACTGGACGCCCCAAGCTTGAGCACAATTTTCTTGCAGCCCCGCTTTAATTTCTGATAATGAATTGAGTGAGACCTGATTTTAAAAGAACTAAAGAAATTAAAGAAATACTAGCTCAGTTTTCCTTGGTAGAGAGATATGGGTAAGAGATAATTTTTGTACGTCTTTTTGGAATTTAATTCTATTTTTAAAGAAACCTCAGTTGTACGACTTTTTTTTGGGCACCACTCATTTTAAAATAGAAACGGTTTAACTTCAGCTAAGAAAAATGAGAAAAAACTGAAGTGTTTTATGGATATTACTAAAAAGAAATTAGTCTAGCACAACTGATCCTGAAAAGAAAAATAAATATTCAGTGAGACACTAGCTTTAATCAACAAAAAAAGAATTTATTCATGTTTTTAAAATGAAAATAAAAAGTTCTAACCTTTACAGTTATACCAAAAAAATTCTAGCCTAAATAGTAGTTGTTACATTTAAACTTTAAAACTTTTACAACCCCCGAAGGCGAGACATCGTGTTTTACACTTCACTTTTTTGTCTGTTATACGTTGCTGTTAATGCACTACTCTCAAATAAGTCTATTGGAGGGAGTTTTGTTGACTTACTGTTTTTCAGTCCTGCTGTGATGGACTTCGCCCGATTTCACACTTTTTCTTAACACTTAGAAAGCTCACTACAGCTTTTATTGTCGAAAACTGGTACTTTTACTTAGCGGCTTCTGAAGAAAATTAGCCTACTTCGGCTAGATGGAAAATAGCCTCTCGGCTAGACGGTACTGCCTGGTCTGCGGCTCGATCGAAAAAAGCCATGCTGGTAGTTTCTCAGGCCCTTAAATAATCGTGCGATTTTTGCCGGTAATATCCGGACGCTCCAATCAAAACTCCGGGTCAAACATTTCGCCAATCGTGGCCTGGCGGTAGGTTCGATCAGCAACCCGCACCACACAGTATATACTGAATGTCCTGAAACTTTTGTTTAATATACCGGTCGATGTTTTAAAATAAAAATAAATACAATTCGAAGTGAAAAATCAGTAACATTGCATGGTCTTAAAATCCAGGAAAAAATGAATGTTACAATATATATATATATATATATATATATATATTTATATATGTATGTATATATATATATAATATATATATATATATATATATATATATATATATATATACACACATATATATATATATATATATATATATATATATATATATATATATATATATATATATATATATATATATATATATATCACAGAAACATTTTATAAAGATGCTTATCAATTTGAAGATCTAAAATATAAAATAACCACAGAGAAGATAATGAACGTCGGATCTGAAAATATGCCTGACATTAACGCGGATGAAGTTAAAATGGCCTTATCAGGTATGAAAAACTATAAAGCACCAGGAAAGGATGGTATAACAGTGGAGATGCTAAAAGAAGGAGGTTACGAACTCTTATCTAAATTGTGCCAATTACCCAACGAATCCTTAAAAGTAGGAAGCATACCCGATACGTGGAATAACGCGACAGTTGTTCTCCTGCACCTGAAAAACTAAAGAACAAAACTAACTTAGAAAACTATAGACCTATTAGTCTGCTTTCACAGGTGTATGAAGTTTTCTCCAAAATCATAACAAACAGAATATTACAAAACATGTATACCAACCTGAGGAGCAGGCCGCATTTATAAAAAAATTTTAGCATTTATGACCGAATACTAATAGAAAAAAACAGTTGAATAGAATTTAAATATTTGCTTTGCCTTCATGATTTCTATAACTTGTTTGATATCATAGATTATTGGGTAATTATAAATAATTTGAAACACACACGAATTGATCACAGGTATATAGAAATAATAAAAAATATATATGAAAAGATAACATCAACATAAAACCACAGATAAAATTAAAAATTTGTAGAGGAATTAGACAAGGAGATATTATTTCACCAAAATTATTAAACTCAGCACTAGAAGAGGTATTTAAACATCTAAAATGGCAAGATAAGGGTATTGTTATAAGCGGCAAAAGACTGAGTAACTTGCGATTCACTGACGATGTTATCATCGTAGCAGAAAATTCAGAAGACTTACAACATATGTTAAGGGAATTGGAAGAGAAATCAAATAAAGTAGGCTTCAAAATGAATCTGAAAAAGACCAAAATCATGCGTAACGGAGACCCATACATTACAATTAACAACTGCCACATCGAAAATGTCGAAAAATAATTTACCTGACCCACCAAGTACAACTAGGCAGAGAAAACCAAATGAGTGAAATGTATAGAAGGAGAAGGCTTGCATGATCTGCATTCGGAAAACTATCATATATACTTAATTACCTTAAAACTTAGATCAAGAGTGTTGGACCTATGTATCCTCCCAGTGCAACCATATATACAGTTTGTCAAGTAAGAACGTGACCTTCATATTCTTGAAAAAATGTGTCCAATCACCTCCTGCATCAATAATCGCCTGGCATCGTGGAGGCATGCTGTCAACGAGATTTTCTTCATATTCTGCAAATATTCCGAAACTCATTTTAAGCCTATTCCAAAAAAAAAACCTGTTTTTCTGAAAAGCCCGGGTAACGAAGTTTTACCAAGTCTAGATATTATTTATCTAACATACCATATGTTTAAATTGCACTAATTAAATTTTCATCAAATATTTTATTTTTAACACCATGACATGTTTCGCTGTACGACAGCTTCTTCAGATGGTTTGTTACAAAATTTTGTAACAAACCATCTGAAGAAGCTGTCGTACAGCGAAACATGTCATGGTGTTAAAAATAAAAAAAAATTAGTGGAAATTTAAGTAATGTTTTACTTCTTGCAAAACTTCAAGGGATTTATTGACGGAAACATTTATTGCTGCATTTTGTGAAACTGCAATTTGAGCGTAATATCATAATGGTACATTTAACAGAAACTGAAAGAATCACTTTGTTAATGATTGTTGGTTACGTAGACCGTAGAAGAACACAACAGGAGGTGTGTGACCTTTTTGACGCAGGATATCCGAATCGAATAGCAAAACTTTAAACCAATTTAGACAATCAGGTCATGTTAAGGGTCGTTCTAAATCTGGACCTGCAAAAGTTAAAACAAGCGATGATAAAAAGTTAGATGTTTTATTAGAAATTACAGAAAATCCCCTTACAGCCACCCGTCAGCTTTGCCTAGACCACAACATAAATAAAGGTACATTAAATCATATACCGAATGAAGAAAAATTGCATCCATATAAACTCAGTCTATTGCAAGAATTATCTGAAGATGACTACGATAGACACGTTGAATTTTGCGAGGTCATAATGGAACGAATCAGTAATACTCCTAACCTAATTCATAATATTGTTTTTTCTGACGATGCCACATTTTGTCTTAACGGAAGAGTTAACAGGCATAACTGCTGGTACTAGTCTACAGAGAATCCCCACTTGAAAATCGACAGTCATTTTCAAAGACCACAAAAGATAAACGTGTGGGCAGGGACTTGTGAACGTCATATTGTTGGTCCTTTTTTTATCGATGGAAATCTTGCGGGACAGCGGTATTTACAGTTAGTCCAAGAGCAAATTATTCCAACTTGTGCAGGTCTTTTTCCCGATGAAAATAATTTGGATTCACCTAACAGGAATCTGTGGTATCAACAGGACGGAACACCTCTTTATTATGAAATCAATGTTCGTAGATATTTGGATGCGATTTTTCCTAATCGATGCTTAGGCAGAAGGGCTGCTGTAGAATGGCCTGCAAGGAGTCCCGAACTTACGCCATTCGATTTTTTTATGGGGCCATTGAAAGCCAAAGTTTACCGAAGTCGACCTGAAACTGTAGAAGATTTACAATAAAGAATTCATTATGAAGTAGCGGATTCTCTGCAAAATTCTGTTCAGGCTGTTTATGACAGATTGGGTCATTCCCACGCTATTAACGGTACACATTTTGGGCAATTGTTACCTTAAAAATAAACCTAGAATATTTATTACTAGTTTTGTTGTCTTTTTTTATTTTAAATTTCAAATGACAATAATTCCAAAACAGTTTAATTTAGACATATGGTATGTTAGACAAATAATATCTAGAATTTTTAGTTGGACTCAAATATAAAATAATATACAGGGCTTTCCATTTTAAAAAAATCAAGATGGCGTAATTTTCCTCGAACTGACAGTTGACATTGTCAACGTCAGCATGTGCGCCGAATAACACCCCTATAACTTCTATTTAAAAATTTTTTTGATACACTGATTAATAAATGCTGTGAGATCATTATTCCGTACCTGTATATATATATATATATATATATATATATATATATATATATATATATATATATATATATATATATATATATATATATATGTATGTATATATTTTAATGTTTTTTCCTAAACTAGGAGATACAGAATACAATGTATTCTGTATGACTCTTAACCGATTGGCCTGTTGGTGTAATTAGTTACAAAAAGTTTATGTTTTCATCGACGGCTTTAAGATTTACATTGTTTCTCAATTTTATTTTTTGACCTACTTCATTAAATACTTGAAAACTAGAACGACACTTGTATATTATCTTTTAATATAACTGAATTCTATATAATATTAATTATCACCTTTGTATTTCATTCAAATCACGTAATGGTCTAGGCTCCCGAATTAGAATTACAAAACACATTCAAAATTTTAATTTCGTTTCAGACACCAGACTGAAACGGTAAAAAATTTCTTTCAATGGTAATACCTGTGGGACTATTTTTTTGTAAGTGTTATAATAGTGCTGATGTGTATCGAACCCCGTTATTGCATTTAGTATGCTGAACTTGATTTTGTAACGTTCCAGTCTCGAAGCAAAGTGGAGTCCGTTTAGGACAAATTTACATTGTAACTTTAAATTTAATGCTCCTTTACTAACATTTTATTCAGCTGTGTGTGATGAAGATAAGAATATACGACTATGTGCAAAGGGCCCCTGTTCTCCATCCTGAATCACCACATATGCATACTTTTGTGGAAGAGAGAAATTAATATAAAAATTGTCCAAAAAAATTAAACTGTGAAGTTTGATCACATGAGGTGACACATATGGCAAGTATATCACTAAAACAAAAAAAAAATTGCCAATTGGACTTCTACAGCCCAGAAGACTCGGCGTATTTTTTATCAAACCTCGTATTTGGAGTAAAAAACAAATTGATTCACTGAACTAATTTTTTTATAGCAAACTGCTGCCCTTATTTTTTAAATGTTTACTTTTACATTACTCTTCCGCACTCTTCTAAGCAAGAAGCGTAATTATTGAGCACTGCTCTGTACGTCGTTCCTGATATCGTTGCTGTTTTTTACCTGATATTTTCTGTTAACTGTTCCAGTGAACAAGGATTGTTTTGTCAACTTTAGCTTTGAGATATACTGGCAAAAAGACTCCACCGTCTATCAGGACTACGTGGAGACCACCATGAAACCTCTCTTAGAAATCAATTATTTACATTTCATTAACGAAATTGAGTCTCTGAACAGGCTTATTACACCAACTGTATCTTTTAGCGATGCAGATATAAATATTTACACATGTTATCGATTTCCTGAGCACATTTTTTGTATATTGAGAGGTTGGTTTTCTCGCAATCTGACACTCAAAACGAACTCTACATTCACAACGGTTCTTAATTATTTAGAGTTAAGGCAGTTTCTTTAATCTTTAACATACCATTTGTAATCACGTAAATAGTCGGGGTCTTCATTTACGTTATGATGGAACCCAAGACAGAACTTAAGCATATAAAAACAACGTTCGACTTCGTTGATTTGCTCCTTAATCTTAACTTATTTCAAGGATCGGTGTAATGGTCTGTAGCCTCACCTTGCTCATTCCGTCCAAAGCGCTCGCGCAATAGGCCAATCAAATTCGAGCTTTTTCATAATATACATAACACTTAGGCTGAAAAGTTTTTGGTCTGACACATAGATGTCGCCCTTTTTAAAAAATCCATATGATTTTTAGGATGTACCGACCTTCAACCGACACGTGTCAAAGTTTCATGACATTTCGTCGATTAGTTTAGAAGTTACAGTGGTTTTAGTGGCGCTACTTTTGATATTTTCAAAACAATGGAAAAAATCTAATTTCGTGTGTTGATTAAATACTGTTTTTTGATGGGAAAAAATACCGTTCAAGCAAAGCAATGGCTTGATAAGTGTTACGGGGACTCTGCCCCTGGAAAATCACTCATCATTTACTGGTATGCTGAATTTAAACTTTACGATTGTACAGATACAAATGATGCTGAACGCTCTGGACGCCCATATGAGGTGGAAAACATAAAAGAAAATCCACAAAATTGTGTTGGATGACCTTAAAGTGGAATTGCGTGAGACAGCTGACACCCTAAAGATATCAAAAGAACGTGTTGGTCATATTTTGCATGAATATTTGGGCATGAGGAAGCTCTGTTCGGAATGGGTACCGCGTTTAGTCAGAGTGGACCAAAATAACAACGTGTTAATAATTCTGAGCGCTGTTTGGACCTGTTTAAGTGCAATAAAAAGGACTTTTTATGCGATATATGACAACGGATGAAACATGAATCCACCACTATATACCGGGATCAAATTGGCAGTCAGCTAAGTGGACAGCAGCCGGTGAAAGCCGCCCGAAGCGACCAAAGACATAACAGACTGCCGGGAAGGTTTTTGCCTCTGTATTTTGTGATGGGCATGGAATAATTTTCATCGACTATGCTGAGAAGGGAAAAATCATCAACAGCGAATATTACATAAAGTTATTGGTGCGTTTGAAGGCAGAAATCGCAAAGAAACAGCCCCAAGTAAACAAGAAAAAAGTGCTCTTTCATCAAGACGATGCACCGTGTCACAAGTCAATAGTTACGATGGACAAATTGCATGAATTGAAGTTTGAATTGCTTCCTCATCTACCGTATTCTCCAGATTTGACCCCCAGCGACTATTATCTATTCGCAGACCTCAAAAAAGGCTGGCGGGAAAAAGATTTGGCTCCAATAAAGAAGTTATCGCCGAAACTAAAGCCTATTTTGAAGGCAAAGACAAATCCTTCCACAAGAAACGTATAGAAATGTTAGAAAAGCGATGGACTGATTGTATCGCTCTTAAAGGAGACTGTATTGATGAATAAAGTCAAATTTTTCAAAAAATGTGTTTTAAGTAACTATATTAAGAACTTTCCAGCCTACGTGTTATTTTACATTTCTTCACATTTCAGTGCTCCTATATCACGAAAAACTTAGTCGGAGAATTATTTTATTTTAAAATTATTTTCAATTTTAGCAGAACCTCTTCCTCTGTTCTTGTGTGGAAGTATCTTAAAATAGTAGTTTTTTATTATTTGTGGTTTTAACACAAAGAGTATGTAATTAGAAATAAAAAAAATTCAGCTCTGTCCTACTTTTTTTTGGGATTAATGTTTTACCATTATATCTCTATTTTTAAAATATCTTCTGATTGAGCTTGGAAATTTTACGGTTTCTTTTTTTATTTATAGGAGTTCTACAAATTACTTTAATAAAATTGATCAAAATGAGCTAGATTTTAAAAGAAATAATCGTTCAAGTGCAAGTTGAACTTGCACAATTAGTGTTCCGTACGTTGATTGCTTTTAAAACAAAAACTTTTGTTACGGTGGTATAAAATGATCAGTGACTTCACAAAACACACCCCAAATGAGTTTTCAACAAGGTTTGTTTCCAATCTTTACTGAAAATTGATGACCTTCAAATTGTTGTTTTTTTTATATACCAGATAAATTATTAAAGGTAATGCACTCGTGATAATTTCCCGATTTCACCCCTCAAAGTCAAAATTTGACTTTCAAAACTACACGGCTTTGATGAGGCCATCAACTCCTATATTATTACCAAATTTCAACTTTCTATGACAAATAGTTTCGGAGAAAATCGGGTGTGACAGACAGACAGACAGACAGACACCGAAGTGATCTTATAAGTGTTCCATACGGAATACTAAAAATAAAGATTAAGGGAATGTATTAGAAATCATTAATTAAATTAGCTAGATCAGTTTGACTAGATATGAAGCATTGCCTACAATTACATAGTGGGTAAAGGAAGTTAATTATAATTGTCCTATAGCCCTTAATTGTCCCGTCATATATTGAAATTTTTACGTATTTTATAATTTTTATTGTTGAGGCTAAGATTAATATAAAAATATAAATTTTAAATTGAATTGATATATTTTTCTATATAGACAACTGCTTTTTTTACCAAAATAATAATTTTTGGAAACAGAATATACAATTTAATTTAGGTATTTCATTTTCAAGGTATATGTGTATGTACATACTTCTTTTAATTCAGCTACAAATTATATGAAGCCGTTTGTTGATCTTCTTACCGACAAGATGGGTCTTTTCTACATGAACATACCTAAAAGATATGTAAATTTTACAACTATTATTAAGTCTCTGAAAGTCTGTTACGAGTTAGGCAAATCTTTGATGAAAACTGGCTGAGCTATATGAGAATAACGGAATTCAAGCATGGAAAACGTATGTTATTCGCCAGTGTGTTAAATATCTTGTTTTAGTACTCATTTTCATAATTGTAGAATTATACGAGCAGCGGGAGTAATAAAGTAGACATTTTATAATTGTTTAAACTATATTGTACTGAACTCAAAGTATATTCAAATAGTTACTACTTTAATATTATCATATACAAGGAACTACTAAAATTTTAATCAAAATCAATTTCGAAAAATATTATAAAGGGTAGCGAATTATTGCAAAGTATGGAAAACTAACAGTCAAGCCAAGTTTCTCTATCAAATTTTTACGTACATTGTGCAGTAAGACTACGTCTTTTTAGGCATACATTACACCTTTTTACATGGGCATGGCACACGTGCTGCAGGGAAGTCTCTAAAGTGCTACTGGAGCGACGCTTGTGCGAAAAAAGCAATTTACATTGGTCTTGAATCACTGTAAATTGTACTCGGTGGGACACATAGTCCGAGGCAAATCCTTCCAAAGGGATGAGGTTCTCCATATAAAAAACTGCCTGAAAAGGATTGTTCGAGGGGACAAGCTGAATTTCATACGGATGTGGAGTATTAGCGCGACGTATATTCCTAGCATGCACTGCTGTGGGAGGAATTAAGCGGGCTACATCCATCGAACACTTTCTATGAAAATACTTGCAGAATAGACTCAAGTCGCCAGCGTTCTTCGATGTTCCAAGGAATCACGGCTGCTGGTCAGTTCTGGGCCTCCAGTCAGGCGAACAGCTCTCTTTTGCATAGAATGCAACAAATGCAGTGTATGTTTGGAAGCAGAGCATTAAACATGGGAGCAGTATTTCACCGTTGGTCGAATTTGACGTTTGTACAGAATTAGCAGTTGTTATGGAGTGTAAAGCTTTTTAGTTCGAAATGATATTATCAACTTTTGAGAAGCTCTCTTTGCTACGCTTGCAACAAGGTGATGTCAAGATATATTTGCTCACAAATTAACGCACAGCAAATTGAGTGATGATGGCTAACGGATAAATTGCCTCGACATAACTATGTCAGGTTCAGGAACGTTAACTTTAAAAAAAAAAAAAACCGGCCAACGGCAACTCGAACTTGCGCAATTAGTGTTCCGAACGGTGATTGCTTTTAAAATAAAATCTTAACCTAGGCTAAGTTAATTAGGTCCCTGGCATGTATATATGTTAAAATCCAATATGTATTTTCACGTTTTTTTTTAGTCAGTAATGTATAATAGTTATATCATCTTAGCTACCTAAATAGCTAATAAATCAATCTAGCTCAATCTAGAATCTGGCAATAAAATTGTAAAAGAAATATTTACTACTTAAATGATTGTTTAATTATAAACAAATAAGATAAAATTCCTTTGTCTCGGTACAGGAGCGACACGCGAGCAGTAATATACTGAACAGTATATTAACAAAATCTTCCCCATATTGTTAGGCTACACAGTTTTCATAGCTTTATTTGTTTATACCAGATAAATTATCGGGCGTAAATCACTCGCGATAATCTTAGCTTAATCTACACTTTATGAAGAATACTCCAGAGTTTTTTTAAAATTTTTTGATCAGTACTTCTCTAGAAGGGAGGACATCGATTTTTGGCCACTATTTTAAAATAATATAAAGAAGAGTGTGCGGTAGTATTACATCATATATATTTTTGGACTTAGTGTTTTCAGAAGCTCTCATTTGTCATCCCACTCGACGACCCCGATTTCACCCCCCAAAACAACCCACCCCTTTATGCAAAATTTAACTTTCAAAACCACACACTTCTGATTGGGCCATTAATTCCTATATTAGTACCAAATTTTAAGTTTCTAAGCCAAATAGTTTCGGAGAAAATCGAGTGTGGCTGACAGATAGACGGACGCCGAAGTGATCCCATAAGTGTTCCGTACGGAACACTAAAAACTGCCGCTTTGGTTTTTATAGTGTTAAAATCTATTCGATTACTGTCATTCCAAGACAGAATTTCTTTCAGGTCATTATTAAGGTGAACGCATTCCTGCTGTCTGCGAATATTTACATGAGTAGCCGATGTTTGAGCGTTCAAAGTAAATAAAATTATAAACGTACTGTCATCTGCAAAGCTGTAGATTGGATTACTTACCCTTTTCAGCAGATCATTAATGTAAATAAGAAGAGAGAGAAAAAACTCGTAAACTGCCACTCGTAAAGAGCGCTCTCTGAAGAAACACGAGAGCCATGAACAGAACTTTTCAGACACACTTTAAGATCGTAGCTTAGCCAACAGTCCATCATACCAAACACAGTCGAATGTCTTAGATATATCAAGTGCAACCGCTCGAGATTCTCAAAAGTGTTCAATTGTGTTGTTCCAAACAGGTATTACATAAGTTAGAAGGTCTCCTGTTGGTCTTTGCTTACGAAAGGTATATTGATGGTCGCTAAAAATTTGGAATACTTCTAGATATTGTAGAAGTTGCTGATTGATCGTCTTTTCCATAACTTTCGATATTATTGAAAGCAGGTAGTTGTTTGGTAAGGTGTTCTTGACTTTTTTGGATATCATTTAAACTGTGAGGTATTTTCAGCAGACAGAAAATATTCTCCTTCTGTAGGATAGGTTGAAAAGTCTACTGAAAACTAAAGTATAACTGCCTAACAATTGATAATTTCTTCCCTTTAATTAAATTGAAGGCATTCAATAGTTAAATATTACAAATACTACACTTTATTCAACTTAAAGTCCAATTTTTTTCTAGAAGAATAATTCCCAATTGAGTTGCACTAATACGGATGTTATACGGATAAACCAAACCAAAACGTTCGCACATTTTTTGGGTACTATGGCAGGTATTTCATCAGCGCACTGTGGTCCAGGAATTTAATTTTTCGTTCAAACTTATTTACAAGTCTTAATTTCCAACCGATTTGGATATATATGTTTTTTAAAATACTCGTAACTTAATTCCCAAAAAATCCCTCGAAGCCGATTCCTGAATTATGGCCAGTTTTTGGTTATATTTCTAGCATTTTTGGATAATTTTTAGCAGTTTAGTTTTTTTGAAATTTTCAATATTTGAATTCCAAAGCAATTTATGTTTTTCGATCCACATAATCTGAAATTTGTTGTTTCAAGACCTAAAGGTTGCAAGGTGAATTTTTCATTTCTGACTAAAATGATAAAAAATGTGGTCAAAATATGTCCAAATAATGGCCAAAAAATGGCTATGTTGACTCACTTTGGGATCTTTAGGTCTTGAAACAACAAATTTCAGATTATGTCTATCCAGAAACATAATTGCTTGCAAATATTGCAAACTTACAAAAAATTACTAAAAATTATCCAAAAATGGTAGAAAAATAACCAAAAGTTGGCCATATTTCAAAAATTGACGTCGAGAGATTTTTTAGAAAATTAGTTAAGAGTATTTTAAAAAAAAGCTCAGAAGCTTTTGGTGATTTGGTTGCATCGGCACGCTGGATAAAATGTTGTCACAAGTGTATTGCATCAGGTGGAGACTACTTTGATGGAGACAACATTTTGATTGGTTATTAGCATTGTATTTTTAGGTTTATGGAGGTTGACCGGGTATTGTATATCTTGAAGGATTCAACATTATTAGCGATCACCAATATAGCTTTCGAAAAAATAGATCAACAGGAGATCTTCTAACTTATGTAACACACGTTTGGAACAACGCAATTGAACACTTTGGAGAATATCGAGCGGTTGCTCTTGACATATCCAAGGCATTCGACCGTGTTTGCACGATGGGCTGTTGGCTAAGCTACGCTCTTATGGTATGTCTGAAAAGTTCTGTTTGTGGCTCTCATGTTTCCTCAGAGAGCGTTCTTTACGAGTGGCAGTCGACGGATTTTTTTCTAACACTTTGACTATCAACGCCGGTGTACTTCATACTATCTCCTACTCTCTTTCTCATTTACATTAACGATCTGCTGAAAAAGACCGATAATCCAATCTACAGCTTTGCAGATGACAGTACGCTTATCTCTTCATTCACTTTGAACGCTCCGACATCGGTTACTCAGACGAATATCCACAGGCAGCAGGAAGTCATTCAGCTTAACAAAGACCTGGAAGAAATTCTATCTTGGGGTGATAGTAATCAAGTGGAATTTAACGCTACGAAAACCCAGGCGGCAGTTTTTTCTAAAAAAGTGAACGTTGCTGAACCCGAATTTAACGCTACAAAAACCCAGGCGGCAGTTTTTTTCTAAAAAAGTGAACGTTGCTGAACCCGACATAGTTATGTCGGGGCACTCCATTCCTCTAACATCGTCACTCAATTTGTTGGGCATTAATTTGGGAGCAAATATGTCCTGGCATGAACATATTGCAGGCATAGCAAGAAGAGCTTCTCAAAAGTTGGGAATATTATTTCGAACCAGAAAACTTTACACTCCACAAAAACTGTTAATTCTTTACAAAGCTCAAATTAGACCAACTATGGAATACTACTCCCATGTTTGGGACTCCGCTCCCAAACATACATTGCATTTGTTGGATTCTATTCAGAGAAGAGCTGTTCGTCTGATTGGAGACCTGGAACTGACCGGCGGCCTTGATTCGCTGGAACATCGAAGAACGGTTGACGGCTTGAGCCTATTCTACAAGTATTTTCATGGAAAGTGTTCGAAGGATGTGGCCCGCTTAATTCCTCCCAGAGCGGTGCATATTAGATGTACACGTCGCGCTAATACTTCACATCCGTATGAGGTTCAGCTTGTTACTCCTCGTACAACACTCTTTTCAAGCAGTCTTTTATATGGAGAACATCATCCCTTTGGAATAATTTGCCCAGGACTGTGTTCCCTACCGAGTACACTTTACGGCGATTCAAGAACAACATGAATCGCTTTCTCCGAACACGTGTCGCTCCTGTAGCCCTTTAGGGACTTCCCTGCAGCACGTGTGCTAGACCCATAAAAAAAATATTTCGATGATGTTAGTATCGGGTCTTCCAATAAGGACTTGACAATTTTTTTTTTGAAATAAAACCCAACCCATTTCAGACATTTCGAAAATTTTACTATCGGCTTAAAGTACAATCAAAACATTTATGTATGGAATTCGACTTCATTCATATGTCCACCACGGGCACGTTTGCAGCGGTCGATTCGTTGAACCCAATTTTCGATGACTCGGCCACACATTTCGACGGAAACAGCCGCTATCTCTCTTTCAATATTGGCTCTGAGCTCCTCTAACAACGCAGGCTTGTTAGCATAGACCAATGATTTAACGTACCCCCATAAAAAGAAGTCTAGAGGTGTTAAATCACACAATCTAGGCGGCCATTCGACGGGACCATTTCTCGATATAACACGTTCACCGAATTTAGATTGCAGTAAGTCGATTGTTACACCCGCTGTGTGGCTTGTGGCGCCGTCTTGTTGAAACCACATATCATTAATGTCTAGCCCATGCAATTGATCAAAGAAATAACGTTGCAACATGCCTCTGTAGCGATCTCCATTGACTGTAACGTGACGGTTATTTTCATCAACGAAAAAGAACGGCCCAATGACACCACCGGCAAGAAAACCGCACCAAACAGTATTTTTTTGTGGATGAAATGATGTTTCTTCAAGCACATGAGGGTTTTCACCTGACCAATAACGCATATTCTGTTTGTTGACGAAGCCGTTTATCCAAAAATGCGCTTCATCACTAAAGATGATTTTGCGATGAAATTGGTCATCTTCTTCCAACATTTCGAGAGCCCAATTCGAGAACGTACGTCGCTTCATATGATCGAGTGGCTTTAGTTCTTGAGTTAACTTTAACTTATAAGGGTGCAGGCCAAGATCCTTTCGCAAAATTCGCCATAGTGTGGTCTGAGCGATGCCCAATTCTTGAGAACGTGAGATCGACTGTTTTGGTTCGTTTGAGATGGACGCTTGAACGGCAGCAATATTCTGGCCACTTCGACCAACCCGTTGTCACACTGGCACGGGAACATCCAGCAGCGAATATGTTAACTCAAATTTTTTCACTAGACTATGAATTGCTTGTCTACTGCGACGAGAATTACGACCAAAAATTGGCGTTAACGCTCTTAAAGTTGCAGTCACCGACTCCAAATTTTGGTAGTAAATTTTAATTATTTGTAAACGTTGATCGTTCGTGTACTTCACCATGATGAAAATGTTGACTTTACTGAATGTTTTGACGTTGACAGTTCGGTGATTGGCTTAAGGGTGCGTTCACAGTGAAATTTCAAAGTTGTCAAGTCCCAAATGGAAGACCCTTTATAAATACACGAAAGCATCAATGCTTCCCATTAATTCGTGAATTAAAATTACTACTACTAAAATCATTTTTATTTAAATAAACTAACCATATGATATAGTAAGACAGCAAAAATTTACTTAGAAAATAATGTCTCAACAATCACTGAATTCTTCACAATTTCAGCTATTATTCATGACCTATATTCCACGTCTTATCAGATCGTCATATATGGTATGGCATATTACAGGTTATAGAGATCCCGTTAGAATCATAAATTTCGATGTATGAAGATAAACATAAAATCAACACGTACGACATTTTTCCTGAAATTTGCCGATTTAAATTTTAAATAGTTTGTCTTATCCACATAACATCAGTATTAGTGGAACCTAGTTGGAATTATTCTTCTAGAAAAACTTGGACTTTAAGTTAAATAAAGAGTAATATTGCATTGAATGCATTTCATTTAATTAAAGGGAAGAAATGACCAGTTGTTAGGCAGTTATACTTGGCAGATGGCCAGTTCTAATTAGATCGTTCATTGTTATATTGTACTACTGGGAAGAGCTGTGTGTGAAATAAGCCAAACAATGACAGAACTTCATCAGGATCAATTCATTGTTTTGTCAAACTGCTCTTAAGTTTACCGCAGGAAAAAGGATCTATTCCTTGTTTGAAAAAAGGAAATTATTTTGTTACGGTTATCGCACTTAAATTATATTGTCGATGACATATACCAGCATCCGCGGTGTGAAAATTACAGTTTTTTTTAAAGCAGTAAGTAAGCAATGATAATAGTACAGACAATTTTCTGTTTAAAAACAGTTTTAACTCTAATCAAATTTAGTCTGCCATCATATGTGAGTCCCACCGCCCCTGATAACGCTCTTGCATTGTCCGAAGATCCTGATGAAATATTTCACCCTGCTCCTCACTAAAATCTCCCAGATTTTGTGGAAATCGGTCTAAATGCGAGTGCAGGAAGTGGATTTTTATGCTCATGTTGCACCCTAGCTCTTGCAAGTTCAATAGCATGCACTCAACAAGCTCGACATGGTCGTCAGATTTCTTTTTGCCTAGGAAGCTACTCATAAAACAAAACAAATAAATTCCAAGCTTTGGATTCGACTTCAGTCATTGATTTGACAAAATTAGGATCTTTCACAAGTTGTCTAATCTGTGGCCCATCAAAAATACCAGCTTTCAATTTTTCTGAACTTAATCCTGGAAACTTGCGTAAAAGAAAATTAAAACATTCGCCACTTTTGTCAAGCGCCTTCACAAACTGTTTCATTATGCCGAGTTTAATATGAAGTGGTGGAAGTATGATGCGGTCTCGGCTAACTAAAGGCACGTTTATAACATTTTTTGTACCAACTTTTAGCTCTTTCCGCACTGGCCAAACTTTTTGTGACCAATGGTGTTGTTTGTCACGACTATCCCAGAGACACATGAAACAAGGGAACTTTGTGTACCCCCCTTGTTGACCTAAAAGAAAGTTAACCATTTTCAGATCAACACAAATGACCCATTTGTGGTCTTGATACTTAATTTTTTCCATAACCTTAGAAACATTTACGTATTCTTCTTTTAAAGTCGTCGAATGTGCAATAGGTATAGATCCGTACTTGTTACCGTTATGAAGCAAAACACACTTTAAACTTCTTTTGCTGCTGTCTATGAAAAGACGCCAATCACTAGGTTGGTACTGTTTTAATCCCATCTGCTGCAAAATACCACCAACATCGTTACAAAAAACTAAATCCTTCTCTTGAGAAAAATACGGTAACAGATTTTTTCTCGGGTACGATAAAATGTAATGTTGGTTTCCGGAGTAAGCAAATTTTTTTCTTTTAAACGAGATACTAAAATTTCAGAAGCTTCTTTTGGTAAGTTCAGATCTCTTACTAAGTCATTTAGTTCTTTCTGATTAAATGGTTGAGGTTCTGAGAGGCTACATTTGTAGTCTGAATCAGAGTCTTCACTTCATGTATTTCGTTCGGGTTCACAGAGATTTGGATCATCAGAAGATTTAGATGTGCTGGGTTGCACCTCTTGTGATTTCAATTGAGGTCGTTGAGCAGAAGATAAGTTAGGATATGACCACTTACTTCGATTTCCAGGGTTAATTCCGTTTATTTTCACAACGCAGAAGTAACAATCGTCATGATGGTTTCGAGGTTCTCGCCAAATTATGGGTGTTACGAACATTATTGCATCTCTTTTTCCACTGGACTACAACCGTAGACATACCACACATTTCTGGCATACAATATGAGGAACCTATGGCTTGCTCTGATTACACAATTTTATTTTAAAGTATTGATGATACGCAGTTTTCACAAAGTCCGATATAGGTTTTCGATATTTTGCAAATATATATTCACCACAAATATAGCAAAAACAATCGGGATTAAGCACACAACATCTTCTTGACGAAGCCATATCTAAAACAACAACAAAATATATTTTAGTGTCCAATAAAAAACGAAAATCTAAGTAAAAATAGTAAATAAGGGTAGTTAGCTATAACTCAAAAACAAAAGCTGTTAGAGCAAAATGGTTGCCATATTTAAAAAATACGCGTCAATTTGAGATAGAAACAAAAAAAAATCACAGGAAACAAGCAATTTTCTTTTTTTTGTTGACCAGTGTTATTAAAGGTAATGCACTCGTGATAATTTTCATTCAATTAACACCCAGTGGAGAATATTCCAGAATTTTTTCAAAATTTTTGATCAGTACTTTTCGAGATAAGGGGAGACAGCCATTTTTCGTGATTTTTTAAAAATAATACAAAGAAAAGTGTGCGTAAGTATTACATTATATTTATATTTTTTACTCGTGTTCTTACAAGCTTTTATTTAACACCACACTCGATGACCTAGTAATTTTTTTTTTCGTTTCCGATTTCACCCCTCAAAACTAACCCCTTAAGTCAAAATTTAACTTTCAAAATTACACGGCTCTGATGAGGCCATCAATTCCTTTATTAGTACCAAATTTCAACTTTCTATGACAATTAGTTTCGGAGAAAAATTGGGTGTGACAGACGGATAGACAGACGGACAGACAAACGGGCAGACAGACGGACAGACAGATGAACAGACAGTCGAACGGACAGACAGACACCGAAGTGAACTTATAATTGTTCCGTACGGAACACTAAAAATCAACTTCGATTTTAAATAAACCTCAGATAGAGCGACTAAAGATATTAAGAACGCCGGATATGTTCAAGTGCCACTTCACGGGAATTCCGACTTGTTCGCAAACCAGAAAGTAAAATAAATTGACTGGACTAAGTGAAAATACTTTTACATTTAAGAAATTAAATAAGCCTGAAGTTTTCAAAAATTCTATTTCTTTTACAGATTCTAAGAATTTTCTAAAAAAAAAAATTACGAAAATTTCATCCCATTACAAAGTTATAGCATCAAATATGACCTGGTATCCGACTGAGATCGCTACATGTCTCAGTGCAGTGTCTGCAATATTATATTTTTAATATTTTTTAACTTTTTTTTAAATCTTTACTTTTTTTTAGAAAATGTCGAGAGGTTTTTTAAATTTTTCTAATAGACAATTTTTTATAAATAATTAAACATATATTTTTTGGTCGAAAATTGCATACTCAAATTTGAAACACAGCAATTTTTTTATTTTTGGAAAAAAAAGCCTTAGATAATTTTTAACTACTACATTATTTTACAAGATTAATTTTTATTTTTGCAGATTGGATTATTTTTTGTGAAATTATCCTGCAGACAAAGAGGCACCATAGTTTTCAGCGGTGGTCAATTTAACTCGATAAAAATAATATTAACATTTAAAAAAAAAATTAAAAAAATATTTCTTATAAAGTACAGTGAACATATACAATCGTCATTGTATATGTAACCTTTAAACATTTCAAATTTATTAGAGGATTACTCTATTGTTTAGCTTATTAGGCCTTTTTCAAGAGAATGACTCATCTAAATTAAAATGGTTCTGTTTATATACTGAAATGCACTAATGTTTCGCCTATTTTTTTCTAGATTCCTAAAACTATTATAAGGGAATTTTTTGAGACGGCTATATATAAGTATACAGTATACTGTCATATATAAAAACTCCAACCAATCTTGGAAAATCAAAATGTCACCCTTCTATAGTTTAATTAACTGGCTTTTAATCCTTCCACTGAGTGATTACGTTTATAATGTAGAACTCAGAACAATCAAACAAATAGCTAAAATAATGAATACCGAGAGTCCACAGTAGACACCTTGATTAAAAACGAAAAACGCAAAATTATCCGAAAAAAGTTTTATAGCGTTCTAGAGTTACCGAAAACTAATTATATATTTTTGAATTATATCTCTCTCTCCTAATCCTTTCAACATACTATTGAGTTGCTGCCTCAAAAGTCATTCTCCAGGCATCTCGGTTCTGCGCGACCCGATTTCACTCGTACATACCCATATCAAGAAGAGATCTTACTTGGCCGGACCATCTAGTTAGAGACTGTCCCCTTAATCTTCTATCTTCCCCGTTACTACAAGCTTTTCCAGGGCATCCACTTTCCTCAAAATATTTCAGTAGAGTCTATTAATTCTGTTTGAAAGTCGGTCATTTATAATAAGTTCTTCAAGAATAGATACATTAGTACAGTGTTTGGTATACCAGGTGTACAAGTATGAAATGCGGATTTCAGACAACAGATGGTGCACCAATGCAGTTTGTGCTATAAAGATTTGACACTGCGCCATTTTGTTGTGTCATCAACAAGTGTTAGATGCGCATGAGTGATAAATTGGAAAAGTGTGTTCATAGTGTTGTGTTGTTGTGTTCAATATGTCGAAATTTATACCGAACAAAGAGCATTCGCGGACAGCATTAATTTTTTGTTTTCATTTGAAGAAAACTGCTGTTGAATCATACCGATTACTTCGAGAAGCTTATGGTTAACATGCTCCATTGCAAGATACGTGTGAACGATGGTTTCAGCGTTTCAAAAGTGGTGACCTCGATGTTGCAGACAAGGAACGTGGAAAACCGCCAAAAAAATACGATGATGTAGAATTGCAAGCATTGCTGGACGAAGATGATTCGCAAACACAAAAATAACTCGCCGAGTAATTGGACGGTAGTCAGCAAGCTGTTTCCAATCGGCTACGAGAGATGGGAAAGATTCAGAAGACCGTTAGATGGGTACCACATGAGTTGAACGATAGGCTCGCTTGGTACAAAAGGAAGTCATTTTTGCATCGTATAGTTACAGGGGATAAAAAGTGGATTTATTTTAAGAATCCCAAGCGCAAAAAATCATGGGTAGACCCAGGCGCACCATCCACATCGACCAGAAGACCGAATCGCTTTGGCAGGTCTATTATGAGCTGTTAAAACCTGGGGAAACGGTTAATATTAAACGTTATCAACAACAATTGACCGATTTGTGCCGTTCGCTGCTTGAAAAAATGCCAGAATACCGAAAGAGGCAACAAAGAGTCATTTTTCTTCAGCGCTTTGGTTCGTACGAAGATGTGAAAAAATGGCTCGATGAATGGTTCGCAGCAAAAGGGGAAGATTTTTACTGGCGTGGTATTCACAAATTGCCCGAAAGATGGGAAAAATGTATAACAAACGATGGAGCATACTTTGAATAAAGCACTTTTTATCATTCTTCCGAATTTAACATGTTTTTTTAGAAAAAAAAATCCGCATTTCATACTTGTACACCTGGTATGATACTCTGAGGTTCCTTCGAGCCTACATCTCAAGCGCATCGATTCGTCTTTTGTCAGATTGTTTAGTGGTCCATGTTTCCGATACGCAAGTTGCTATGGGGAATATAAGGCTGGGTAACAATCTTAATTTTGTGTTTTTTGTGACAGCTGGATCTTTCCAGACCTTAGTAAGTTTCTAGCCACCATTGTTAGTTATAAGGAATCCCAAATAGTTGAAATGATCTACAACAGTGAAACCAGCAGCTTCATTTATGTGTGACATATCATCATTACGACTAACAATTATAACTTTGGTTTTTGCTCTATTAATTGTCAATCCATAGTTTTTGCTAGTAATTTCTAGGCGCTCGATAATTGATTCTAGGTCTTGTATTGACGTTGCAAGTATGACAGTATCATTTGTACATCTAAGGTTACTTAGCTTTTTTCCACCGATTGTCACATCCCCACTCCAGCCATCCAAAACAGATCTCATTATATGTTCACTATATATGTTAAAAAGTAAGGGTGACAGAATACAGCCCTGTCTAACGCCGGCTTCTACGTTAAAGATATCGGAAAAAGAATTATTCGGTTTAATTCTGCCATTTGTATTTTCATACATGGATCACATAATGTTTACAAGATGTGTTCCCATGCTGATTAGAATCGACCAGAGTTTGTTCAATTGTATGCAGTCGAAAGCTTTAGAGCAGTCTATAAAACAGATATAGGTTGTTATTTGGAATTCTCTGACTTTTTTTTATCATCTGGCGTAAGTTGAGAATTCATTCTCCAGTCCCTCTTATTGGAATGCCTGTTTGTTCAGTATATATTTGCGGCAGCAGAAAAGTTTTAAATCTTTCATTTAGGATCCAGAGAA
Source organism: Pachyrhynchus sulphureomaculatus (assembly GCA_019049505.1). Taxonomy (NCBI): domain Eukaryota; kingdom Metazoa; phylum Arthropoda; class Insecta; order Coleoptera; family Curculionidae; genus Pachyrhynchus; species Pachyrhynchus sulphureomaculatus. The sequence continues at coordinate 79,707,695 of CM032456.1, forward strand.
ACAGCTTAGCAGCGTGTGATACCAGAGCGATTGTTTTATAGTAGTTGCAATCCAAAGGGGATTAATTCTTATGCAAGGATACAAATGCGACTTCAAACTAATCTTTCGGCCGTCTTCCTTATCACATTACAAAGTTGATGCAGCATAGCCACGTGGTTTCTCCCATCATCCGTATTATTTCCCCAATTTTCTCGCCAGTACGTGCTACTTTTCTGTTCTTTAACCGTTGAATAGCCTTCCTGTCTTCAGATTTATATTATTCTTCTGCGGCTTCGTTGTCGACAATGCAGTCACCCTCGAGTTCAGGCACAAAAAGTTCTTTATAGTAGTCTTTTTAATCGTCAGTGGTTCCAGGCATGTCGGTGACTGTTCTACCTTCCTTATCTCTGATTATTTGTGTGTGTGAATTATAAACACGTAGGCTGAAGAGTTTTTGGTGTGACATATAGATGTAACCCTTTTCAAAAAATTCATATGAGTTTTACGAAGTACCAACTTTACCTTAGTTTACAAGTTACAGTAGTTTTTAGTGATGCTACTTTTGATATTTTCAAAATAATGAAAAAAACTGAATTTCGTGTGTTGATTAAACATTGTTTTTTGATGGGAAAAAATACCGTTCAAACAAAGCAATGGCTTGATAAGTGTTACAGGGACTCTGCCCGTAGAAAATCACTTATTATTTTCTGGAATGATGAATTTAAACGCGGTCGTACAGATACAAATGATGCAGAACGCTCGGGACGCCCAAATGAGGTGGTTACACCGGAAACCATAAAAAAATTACCAAATCGTTTTGAATGACCATAAAGTGAATTTGCGAGAGATAGCTGACATCCTAAAGATATTAAAAGAACGTGTTGGTCATATTTTGCATGAACATTTGGGCATGAGAAAGCTTTGTTCAAAATGGGTACCGCGTTTATTCACAGTGGACCAATAACAATGTGTTGATGATTCTGAGCGCTGTTTGGACCTGTTTAAGCGCAATAAAAAGGATTTTTTCATGCAGTATGTGACAATAGATGAAACATGGATCCACCACTACACACCGGAATCCAATCGACATTCAGCTGAGTGGACAGCAGCCGCTGAAAGCCGCCCGAAGCGACCAAAGACATAACAGTCGGTTGGGAAAGTCTTGGCCTCTGTATTTTGGAATGCGCATGGAATAATTTTCATTGACTATACTGAGAAGGGAAAAACCATCAATAGCGAATGTTATATAAAGTTATTGGTGCGTTTGAAGGCAGAAATCACGTAGAAACGGCCCCAAATGAGCACGAAAAAAATGCTCTTTCATCTAGACAGTGCACCGTGTCACAAGTCAATGGTTACGATAGTAAAATTGCATGAATTGAAGTTCAAATTGCTTCCTCATCCACCGTATTCTTCAGATTTTGCCCTCAGCGACTATTATCTATTCGCAAACCTCAAAAAATGCTCGCTGGAAAGAGATTTGGCTTCAGTGAAGAAGTTATCGCCAAAACTGAGGCCTATTTTGAAAGCAAAGACAAATCCTTCTACAAGAAAGGTATAGAAATGTTAAGAAAGCGTTGGATTGATTGTATGGCTCTTGAAGGAGACTATATTGATAAATAAAGTCGAATTTTGCAAAAAAAATGTGTTCTAAGTAGCTAGACCAAAAACTTTTCAGTCAATCAATACGGTACTTTCTAACAAAATTTAGGTAATCCGTTAGTAAATAACATGGACAAACAACTCATTCTAAAAAATCGGGTGTACATAGAATTAAGTGTTAGGATCGTAAAGCTGTTTATATTGGACAAACCAGACTAACAGAACATTGCCATTGAGTTTTAAATAATATTAAGAATATGGGCATATCTTCTCATTGTATAAAGAACAACCACTTGATAAACATAAATAATGTTACATTACATAACATATATAGCGAAAAGAAAAGTCGACGGTTCGGCGCAATTTGTGGGGATAATTGACAATTTCTTTGCATCGGTTGTACAAAATTTAGTTCGTTATAACCAGAGAACCGGAATTTAGTAGGATGTGGTGACACAATATCCTTTAAAGATTTTTTTCTTTTTCATTTTTTTAGGACACCTTGTATATAAATCTCTTGGTAAAATAGTACTTAGACGTTAGAGTAGCGTGGCAGTTAGCAGTTTTTTATATGTAAAACTTCATTTACAAATGTACCCATTTATCGGACTGTATTTGTTAGGAGTGGATATAGTGACAAAAAAATAACGTGATTTTTAGATATCTTTACCCCAAGAACCCCAAAAAGGACGTATCATTCATGTTTGGCTATAAATAACATTGCTTAGAGTTTATTTTTTTTTATCTAAAGTAAAAAAACAGTGTCATTATATTATTGAAAACAAAATTTATCCCATCCTTATAAGCCCCTATTTATATGACTATAAAAATTATACTTATAATTTGTGCAGAGGCGGCCATAGTGGTGGGTAAGGTGTCTGCTTTCTACGCCTGAGACTCAAGTTCGTATCTCGGCTTGAAAAACAATGAATTTAAAAAAAAAACTTTACAAAGGGACGGTTATCTCTCTCTCGAGAAGCTAATGGAAAACCAAACTGTTCGGAACCGGTATTAAATTGTAGATCCCCGTTATCTGCGGTATACTTAAAAAAGCACCAACCACAGGCAAAAACGAGAGTGTTGCCTACGTTCGTATTGGATATGACACTTCAAGAAGATGAACAATTTGTACCTTATCAGGACGAAAAATGAGAAGAAATTTTCATGGTATTGTTGACAAAAAAAAATTTAGAGATTTCCACCACTTTCATCCCCCTTTCTTTAAGCAATATTTTTTCCATTCACCTTTCAAGCTTTTTTATGAGCATAGCATACGTGCTGCAGGGAAATCTCTAAAACGCTACATTAGCGAAGCGTATGCGGAAAAAGTAATTCACGTTGGTTTTAAATCGCTATAAATTGTACTTGGTAGGAAATAGTTCTGACCAGATCATTCCAAAGGGCTAAGGTTCTCCATATAAAAGATTGCTTGGGTCATACGAGGAGTGACAAGCTGAACTTTATACGGATGTGAAGTATTAGCGCGACGTATATTCCTAGTTCTTTGATGTTCCAAAGAATCAAGGGTGCTGGTCAGGTCTGGGTCTGTAATCAGGCGAACAGCTCTCTTCTGAATAGAATCCAATAAATGCTGTGAATGTGTAGAAGCAGAGCCGTAAACATGGGGACAGTATTCCATAGTTGATCGAATGTGAGCTTTATACAAAGTTAACAGTTATTGTGGAGTCTAAAGCATTCTAGTTTGAAATAATATCCCAGCTTTTGAGAAGCTCTCTTTGCTATGCTTACAACAGTTTTTCAGTTAATCAAGTAATAAATGTGCTGAAAATTTGAAATCGATACTCTCTTTAAGAGTTATTATGCTAAGTGTGTGGAGAAAAAAGTTAGAGCTGTTATCACGTATGATTCCAGAGTTTCGTACTTACGAATATTCAATTTTTATAGGTTAAAAATCACTTGCAAAACATTATTCTCTTTTACTTAAACTCTTTAATTGTCTTTTAACAACCCATAACAAGCAGTCACACGAATCAATGGGAATGCATCTGCAATATGACCATTCGTTTTATTTCATTTTCATTTCTTTACACCTAAAATTTATTATTTACACGTATCTAACAGTAATATTACGTAGGTTTTTATTAGCTATATTATTACTTCCTTGTGTATTGTGCTAAGTGCTAAAAGAGCAAGAAATTACAATTATATTCGCTAACTTTAACTTCTAATATATAAAAAAACTCACCGTTATATTAGATGGAACATTTTACTAGTAACATAATGTAACTAAACGCATTTAAATTAAAAGTACCATAGTTATATATTGCACGTACACTACAAGGTATTTTGCAGGTCCTAAACACCTCGCCGCAATATAATTTTGTAAAAATACATATGTATTTTATGTAAACAGTCTATTAGTCATGTCTTTATATATATATATATATATATATATATATATATATATATATATATATATATAAATATATATATCATGTATAATATAATGTATAATATATATATATATATATATATATATATATATATATATATATATATATATATATATATTCCTGTAGTAAAATAATTGAAAAAAAATGAATGCACACCATGCATTCTGTTTAATTAAGCAAACTTCCATAAAAATCAATTGTTACTAAACTAACTCAGCATCAATAAAATAGTCAACAACACTTTTTGCATTACCAATTTGCAATATTTCATGACAAAAACATTTTTTGTCGTAATACTTTTCACTATGTAAAGAAAATGTTTTTGCAGTCAAAGAGATCTAAAGGTTAGATTGTCGCTGACAGAAGTGTGACATTTCCCTTTAACCTACAATAAAGATTCAAGCTCTCCCTCAGCCATGATCACTTTAGCTGTGACAAAGGCAAAGCAACAATTTCTTAATTTATATAATCCGGTGAAACTGTAAATTTTCAATTATGTTGAAATTTATTAAAAATTAGTATTCAGTGTGACTCCAGGAGTCACCCATTTTAATATACTAAACGATTTTCATATCATCCTGTGTATATATATATATATATATATATATATATATATATATATATATATATATATATGTATATATATATATATATATATATATATATATATATATATATATATATATATATATATACATATATATATATATATATATATATATATATATATATATATATATATATATATATATATACAATATCTTAAAAATAAGCTAAATTTTGAGTATCTTGTTGGAAGAAACATCAATTTAGACAGGAAGGGAAATTACGCGACTTCCTCCGAATAGATAATTTTCGTCCTGATGGAAACAAATTTTAAACTTTTTGTTGCTCCTTCCCCGGAAATGTAAAACCTAAATCATAGATAAAGGAATTAGTTCCTCTATCAATGTTCTGTGATTCATTCAGCTGGCCATATGTTTGAACAGTGCGCTGCCAATCTAAAAAATATTTTTTAAAATTTACAATATTTTGTATTTGTTTTTTAACCTGAATTGTGGGATGATAAATTTTCAGTGAAAAATCCCAGTATTCACCTAAAACACAAATAAATATATATTGGTAAATACCCCAAAAAACACTGGGAAATAACCTATTCCTATATATTTTTACTTACTTTATTAAAGTATAGTCCTTTATTCATGAAAAAATCATCCTCCGAGAATTTTGCATATCTCTAAGTTTCAAGATCTCATGATGAAAAACAGAGCTTCCCATTTTCGCAGCAAAATATATAGTGGCTTACTGAAAGAAGAGTACCAGTAAATTTTGCCCTTCTATTAGCAGCATGGAGGTCCAAGAGTAACGGACGACCCGGAAGTGGCGTGTATCAATCATCAAACTAGAATGTGTTACGTTTGACCCTATTTCAGAGCTCGCTTGGATCTCTGTAGTGGGAATAGCAGTGTTTTTGTTGTTTTTGTTCTTTTTACTGTCCTTCCTAAAGGGAAGTATTGTATTCGGAAAAAAATCTCCAAAATTGCTGCTTTTCTTCACATTTTAGAGTTCCTAGATCAAGTCATTTCCGTCAGTCTCAGTTTGTAGGAAAGTGAGTCGGTCTACCATAACTCTCGAACAAAGAGAGATATCATTTTCAAACTTGGTACATAGATAACATCTAATAAGGAGTTGAAGAAGCGATCCTAGTGTAGTGGTTAAGGTGTCTGCTTTCTACGCCAGCGACCCGAGTTCGTATCTCGGTTCGGGAAATAATAATAAAATAGGAAATAAATAATAAAATAAAATAAAAATTCATAACGTGACGCTCGCCTGTCTCGGGAAGGCAATGGCAAACCACCCGTAGTACCATACCTAGTGAAGCCCTCTCGCTTTAGCCATTCGGAACCGGCATTAAACTGTAGGTCCCATTTGTCTATGAAAATACTTAAAAGGTACTAACCACAAGCAGAGGCGAGATGGTCGCCTACGTCCGTATCGAATATAGGACTTCAAGAAGAACGAGATGAAGCCTATAGTTTTTTAAGTTATACCTGATTTTTTGTTGAGTAATAAATAAATCTTATGTATAAATATTTATGGTAAGGCATACAAGAGGCGAAAGAGGTTGGGGGGCAGATTAGATGGGGTTGCTTCCTACATATCGTATTATATATCCTTTTCTGGGTTTTCGAAATCTAAAAATTCAAAAATTAGGTTATTTCTTAATTCCTTTCTATTTTTACTCAGGAAGGAATTGATCTGGGCGGTAATAGTTTAATATTGTATAATTTCAATAGCATTTTGAGATATCTACAGGTTTTTTGGTTGATGTACTGGACAAAGGGGTTAAAGGGTAGGGTAGAGAATTTAAGGGGATTCGGGGTTTGTAGAGTCGAGGAATCTGAAAATAATTTTACTTTCCATTTTAATGGGGAAAGGGGTGAACAAGATGGTCTGGTCAAATATTGCATGGTATACATTATTTCTCATAATACAATAATGTTCTGATAATTTTTCCGGGTTCATGATTACGATAATGAACAAATTTTAAACATAATTATTTATTAACTATATCATAAAATCATAGCAGCGTATAAGAGGTGAGGAAAGGCGTAAAAGTAAAGTGATTTCGGATTTATTGTGCTAGAGGTATTATTCGAGTTTTTTGAGTCAAGGGGACGAAACGCTACATTATTTTTTTGATATTCGCAAAATTAACAGGGGTCGTTGGTGGAAGGGGTTTAGATCATTAAATATTGTATGGTTTCGATGTTATTATAAGAATTTTTTCTGTTTTTGGTTGGAATATTAAAAAAAAATAACTAGTCAAGTAACAGTTGAATTTGCGCAATTAGTGTTCCGTACGTTGATTGCTTCTGAAATAAAAAATTTTGTTACGGAGGTATAAAATGATCTGTGATTTCACAAAACACATCTCAAATGAGTTTTCAACAAAGTTTGTTTCCGCTCTTTACTGAAAACTTATGACCTTGAAATTTTTGTTTTTTTTTTATATGCCAGATAAATTATTAAAGGTAATGCACTTGTAATAATTTTCATTCAATCTGCACTCCGTGGCGAATATTCCAGAATTTCTTCAAATTTTTGGATCAGTAATTTTCGAGATAGAGGGGGGACAGCGATTTTTTACGATTTTTTCAAAATAATACCAAGAAAAGTGTGCGCATGTAAGACATTATATATATTTTTGAACTCGTATTTTTACAAGATTTCATTTGACACTCCACTCGATGACCTAGTAATTTTTTTTTTCACTACCGATTTTACCCCTTAAAACTAACCCCTTAAGTCGAAATTTAACATTCAAAACTACAGAGCTCTGATGAGGCCATCAATTTCTATATTAGTACCAAATTTCAACTTTCTACGTCAAATAGTTTCGGAGAAAATCGGATGTGACGGACGGACAGACAGACAGACAGACGGACAGACAGACGGACAGACAGACGGACAGACAGACGGACAGACGGACGGACAGACAGACACCTAAGTAATCTTGTAAGTGTTCCGTACGGAAGACTAACAATTGCTAATCATTTTTAGTAAAAGCTAGGAGAGTGGTTGCGCATATATCATAATATGCTTCTATGTCAGTGTTGGCGCATTTTCATTATTCCCAGACAGACACCGAAGTGATCTTATAAGTGTTCCGTACGCAACACTAAAAATGTTAAGTTGATTTTAGAAATACAGGCAGTTAAATTGACCGAAACTTACTTCTGGTATGGTGGGCAAACTATTATTTTTACTACCCTTGCTCCTTCTTCTTCTTCTTAGCCGTTCCTTCATGGCTGAAGCTTCGTGATCTTATGAAAACCTTCGTGGAAGGATAGATAGGGAAAAATGGAGATCTACATTTTCCCTATCCTCTGTGTTTTGAAGGGTGTTCAGTATTGGTGCATAGGTCATTTGTTTCACTTGATCGATCCAACGTGATGGAGATCGACCCCTTGAGATTTTGCCTTCAACCGTACTCTTTACTATTAGTTTCTCTAAGCTTTCCTCGTTTTTACAGGTTATGCGACAAAAATATGAAAGAATTCGCCTCCGGCACTCTTTCAATAGCCTCTCTGTTATTTACAGCTCGTTCAGAATTAAAATGTCCACTCTTTTCTGGTCTGCTGCACTCACAGTTCAAGATTCAGTCCCGTATAGAAAGATTGTGTGTATTAGTGACTTAACGAATGCCGTCCCTTGCTAAAGGGAAAAAATTACGCTCTGCAATTTTTATTTCTTTTTACGTTTTGGTGTTCTTAGATTTCGATAAATATATATTCCCATTTCCATCGGTCTGTCTATCCAATTTTCAAGCTGTCGGTCTGTTGGCATGATAATATCCGAACGAAATGATATTATGATATTTGAAATAGAGATGAAACCTATAGTTTTTGAGCGATATCAATTCAAGGAACGAGGGTAAAAGGGGTGAGTGTCGATATGTGCTATGATTTTATTCATATTATGGGAATTCACTTTTTCTTTACTTGAATTAGTAATTATTTTAGAACTACAGGGTGAGTCAACGATAGAGTAAAGTTCATTATCTCATTTGTTTCGTGTGTAACGAAAAAATGTTAAATACAATAGTTTTAGGGAATGTTAAGGTGCACAGTTTAAAATTATTTTTGAGTATACAGGGTACTTCAAAAAAGTGTGGCCGATATAACATACGTTTTTTTAAATGGAACTTCCTATCTTCTAATTTATTTTTAAATTCTGCGTAAAATTTTATAACTTTCTATTAATAATGTTATATACCTAAACCTAGTAGTTTTTCTAATATTTCAATTTTTTTAAAAAGTAGTGTCATTGTTTCTGAAGGTGGAATACTCATAATTGGTACGAGTGTTCTATAGAGATGAGAAAAAGATATACGTAAAGGAATTTGAGATAGATGCTGCAGAGTGTTCAAAATAAATGTATACTACGACTATTTTAAATTGAAAAATATCAAATTTTTTAAACGGCACACCCTGTATATTATTATTTTTTCTGGGATTTTACAAAACCCTCCAACTTTTATTAAGTATGTCATATATATATTTCTAATAGTTTTCGATTTATTTTGAATTTTTCAATTTTTACCCTTGCTTTTAATACACTTACAAGACAAAACAAAAATGAAGGCATTGTCAAATTTTGACATGTCTATTAAGCAAGTAAAAATAGTCCAATTTGTTGTAGTAAGTTACGTATAAAGGTAATAGTTATGAATTTTCCTAAAAAACAATTAATTGATATGGTTTATATACTGGGCGAGGCGGGAAAAAATTGTTTTTGGCAGTAAGGCTTTACGGAGCGAAGTACCCTAATAGAGGTATACCATCTAGAAAATCTTTTCAGTGCTTAATGGAACGGTTTGATGGTAGTGGTAGCTTTGAGTATCGAAACGGAAAGTAGTAAACCAGAATGCTACCAATGAGGAAAAAGAAATGGAGATTTTATTTCATGTTGAAGATAATCCCCAGGTCCGCAGCCGTCAACTAGTTGACTTATCTGACACATCCCAATCTACGGCTAATCGCACCACGAGAAAATATAAGTATCATCCCTTTCAAATGGAACTACACTAAGAACTTCAAGACTGTGATTTTGAACGACGAGTAAACTTTTGTACTACCATGAATGAAGCAATAGAGGCCGATCCAAATTTTTTATCCAAAATAATGTTTTCTGATGAAACTACTTTTCACAGTAATGGAGCAGTTAACAGCCATAACATGCATTATTATTCAACAGTTGATCCATTTTGGGTTCGGAAAGTTCAAAACCAAAACCGGTCGCTTAATGTATGATGTAGAATATTAAATTTTCGAATTATTGGCCCATATTTTTGCCGCGAACCGCTTAACGGGCCTAGATATCTACATTTTTTGCGAAACGAATTACCACAGCTTCTTGAAAAAGTTGATAACTTTGAAAGGGAACAAATGTAGATTCAACAAGACGAAGATCTTATTCATTACCACCGGGAAGTTCGGAAATGTTTAAGCGATCGTTACCCACAAAAATGAATCGGTAGGGATGGATTCATTCAGTGGCCTCCTCGATCATGTGATGTAACACCTGTAGACTTCTTTTTGTGGGGCTACATTAAAGATCGTGTTTATGTGAATCCTCCTACACCAGTAGATATGGGAAATAGGATACGGGATGCGTGAAGGATAATAAGGCCCTTTATGCTAAGGAAAGTGAAGGAAAATATAGTAAAACGACTAAACATGTGTATTCAAGTAGACGGACTTATTTTTGAATATTTATTACTTCGTAATAATTAATCATTAGATAAGTTAAACTATATTAAAATTTTTATTAACTATTTGTTTATGTTTTCACAATAGCGTAAGTGTATGGTATTATAAACAAGGGTAAAAATTAAAAAATTCAAATTAAATCGAAAACTATTAGAAATAGGTGTATGACATACTTAATAAAAGTTGGAGGGTTTTGCAAAATCTATCAGAAAAGAAATAATAATATACAGAGTGTGCTATTTAAAAACTTTGAGATTTTTCAATTTAAAATAGTCGAAATATATAAATTTATTTTGAACACCCTGTAGCATCTAACTCAAATTTCTTTACATATATCTTTTTTTTCATCTCTATAGAACGCTCGTACCGATTATGGGTATTCCATCTTCAAAAACAATGGCGCTACTGGCAATTTTTTACAAAATTGAAAACTAGTATTTTTTTTTGAAAAAAATTGAAATATTAGAAAAACTACTAGGTTTAGGTATATAACATTATTAATAAAAAAAGTTATAAAATTTTACGCATAAATTAAAAATAAATTTGAAAATAAAATGTTCGATTTAAAAAAAAACATGTTATATCGGCCACACTTTTTTGAAGTACCCTATATACTCAAAAATAACTTTAAACTGTGCACCTTAATATTCTCTAAAACTATTGTAATATGTTTTCGTCATTCCCGAAACAAATGAGATAATAAACTTTACGCTATCGTTGACTCACCCTGTACATATTTGCAAGGAAAGCACTGGATAAATCACTTTACCGATTTTTTTGCCGTTGCCGCTAAACATTTCATAGCAGTAATAGTACCCTATCAATCTATGATGATGGCAATAGGAATTTTTATTTCCTAGACTGTAAGCATTGCTCTTGCATTAAAATTTTTGGCGGTTTCATATCAAATAACGGTAGGGTTAGTTGACTACTAATATTTTTTAAGATTTCTTTGCTGATGTTGTGATTGTAATGCAAGATACAGAGCTCTGTCACCTAGGTTAGCTGTGTATTAGTCTGTTTATTTATTTGATTGTACAAAATGAAATCTATCCTTTCTGTGCAATATTACTACAGGTGAAGATGGTGTTATTGATGGAGGCCGTTAAATATTGTAAAGCTTCAGTACTATTATGAATTTTTCTCTTAATTTTTAGTGAAGATAATGAATCCACTTTAATCACTGTAAATCACTACTGATTTTTTTTGTTTGCAGCGAATCGCCCGTGTCTCGCAAGCTAACCTTACGAGGTTAACATACGCATATGGTCAAGGTTAATTTATTCAAATATATTTTTAGAGATTTTTTATCCTTAAGTTTACTAATATTTATTTTATATTAATTTTTAATTATGGAATCACTTGGGTATCTGACTGCCCGTCCGTCTGTCAGTCTGTCCGTCTGTCCATCTGTTACACCCGATTGTCACCGAAACTATTTGACATAGAAAGTTGAAATTTGGCACAAATATAGGAACTGATGGCCTAATCAAAGCCATGTAGTTTTGAAAGCTAAATTTTGTCTTAAGAGGTTAGTTTTTGGGGTGAAATCGGAAATGAAAAGAAAAGTTACCAGGTCATCGAGCTTGTGAAAACACGAGTTCAAAAATATATGTGATATAATATTTGGGCACACTTTTTTTGTATTATTTTTAAAAAATGGCCAAAACTCTATCTCAAAAAGTACTGATCAAACAATTTTGAAAAAATTCTGGAATAGTGTTCATAAAGTGTAAATTGAACGAAAATTATCGTATGTGCATTGTGTTAGATAATTTATCTGGTATAAAAAAACTGTATTGCTTGGCAATATTGTAGAGGTTTTTAATATGCTTGTCAGTACATTACGCATCGGGCATCGCTGTACCGAGGCAAAATAATTTTATTTGTTTATAATTAAACGAATAATTAGGTAGTGAATATTTGTTTTACACTTTTATTACTAAATTCTAGATTGAGCTAGATTGATTTATTGGCCATTAGATAGCTGAGATGCTATAACTATTATATACTATTGACTAAAAAAAAGTAAAAATACATATTGGATCAAGATATATGTATACATGTCGAGAACCTAATTAACTTATTCTAGGAAAGAATTTTATTTTATTTTGAAAGCAATCACGGTACGGAACACTAACTGCAAGTCTAACTTGCACTTAATCGGATTTGTGTCTTGAAGCGACTTAGTATTAGGGGATGTTCGCTTTACTTAGAAATTTGATGGATTAAAAGAAGTATTTGAATTCGAAATATGCTAATATAAGTGACCAGATGTATTTTTAATTTTACACTATGTGATTGTTCTCATATTATAGTCATTTAACTGTTAAGAATAAAATTTGAAATTGCATTAATTTGACTTGCTTTCCTTTTTAGAACATATATTTCTTATGTTAAGTTTTTAAAGAAATACTAATAGAAAATAGATGAATCTGCACACTCAAATTTAACTTGAAAATTAAAAAAAAAAAAATACTAATTGATGCTTAATTTGACACATTTCCGTTGTTCTTTTACCAAAGGCCCTAACGGCATCGCTTTGGTGCAGATCTTCTTTGGTCAAAGAGGGGTCCTCCTGCACTGTTCTGTCGTCTGCTTCTGCCAGTAACATTTTCTTTAGGCGGTTCATTCATCGTGCGCGCTTTTGCCAAGCCGGAACAAACCTACAAGAAGTGTCAACTTCAGATGCGTTGCCGCTCTTTTACGAATCCTTCACGGTTAAAAGCTTTTGCCAGATCCTAAATAACTTTTCCGGATTTTTTTTGTTGACTTAAAAAAGTGTTTTCAAGATACTTTTTAGAGTTCTTCAGCACAGAAGGGGACTTATGGACTGACTAAGTTTATCTTTGGGTTTAAACTTAGTGGAAGTTTTGTGGTGCCTAAGGTTAAACGTGCGTTACACAATGAAAGTTGATCTTGTGTTTATAGTTTTTTGCTTGATTTTGGTAAGTAATTTTAAATACAAAACTGAGTCATAAAATTATTTATTACATATATGCATTTTTTAATATAAATTTTTATGGTAAAAATAAAAATCGATGTGCTTTGAATTTGCTTGTATTAGAATTAAATTTTCGCTTTTCATTGTGTGTTATAAATGAAAAAGTGGTACAAGCAGTGTAAATAGTTCAATGCAAGGAAGATTTATAATAAAATACAGTATCGTCTCATATTTTTTTGTTATTTATATCTACTTAAAATATTATAATATAGACGAGTAAAATTTAGAAAATAAACTTTTGGTTAAATATATATCATCACAAACAAAGAGTTCTTTTTTATGAAAACAGAAATGTTAATTCTAGAAATGAAAGAGTATTATTATGATCATATTTGTATATGTATTTCGAATATATTTCTGGTACTGGGAATATTTTTTTTAATATACATATAATTCAGTAACTAATATTCGCGATTGGCTAATTAATGTTCCGTATGGAACACTTATAAGATAACTTCTTTTTCTGTCCGTCTGTCTGTTACACCCGATTTTGACACTAATATAGGAATTGATGGCCTCATCAGAGCCATGTAGTTTTGAAAGGTAAATTTTGACTTAAAGGGTTAGTTTTAGGAGGGGGAAATCGGAAGTGAAAAAAAAATTTTTTACCGGGTCATTGAGTGGGGTGTCAAATGGAAGCTTCTGAAAACTTTAGTTCAAAAATATATAATGTAATACTTGCGCATACTTTTCTTTGTATTGTTTTTAAAAAATTTCCAAAAATCGCTGTTCCCCCCTTATCTCGAAAATTTTGAAAAAATTCTGAAATATTCTCCAAAAAGTGTAGAACGAAAATTATCACGAGTGCACTACCTTTAATTTCTGGTAATTAAAAAAAAAAAAAAACAAAATTTCAAGTTCATCAGTTTTCAACAAAGATTGGAAACAAACTTTGTTAAAAACTCATTTGGAGTATGGAGTTTTATGTAGTCACTGATTTTTTTATTCCTTCATAACAAAAATTTTTATTTTAAAAGCAATCAACGTACGGAATGCTAATTGCACAAGTCCATTTTAATTTAAAATTTGGCTGCATTTGATGACTTCAAATTATGCGTAGGTTTATGAACTGAGACTAGAGAGTTTAGATTATAACATTTCCAGTAACCTTTTGAACGGGCTTAACACAGTTAGCCATTGCTCCAAACACAACCTAAGCGGTCTTCCTCCCAAATCGGCTTAAATGACAAAAGTAAATGTAACTGTTATATATACATCTGCGATTTTGCATCTGCGCTTGTAGGCCTTGATTAAAAACCACTATTTGGATTAGTGTTTGTGTACATTACTATATCTAGAAAATATTTGTCAAAATTTAACGTTTTTAATGGACCGAAAGTAATATTTTCCAGGAAGAATAAGTAGGTTTCCTGTCCGGAAAGTTGACGAATTCAGCTAATACTACAATACTTTGAAAATATTATAGTGGTTAAATTTTTTTGAGAATTCATATGTAATTCGTAAATAAAGCAAATAAAAAAATCTGTTAGGTAATTTACTAAAAAATTTCCTTGCAAATACGCAGCTCTAAATAAGTACTGAATTCTACTCTCCCACAATAAAGAATAACTCAATCCAAACAATATAAATTGGTATGTTAAATGATATACATTTTATGGTAAGATATTAATAACGAAATAACCGGCCAAGTGCAAGTCGGACTTAAGCAATGAGTGTTCCCTACGTTGATTGCTCTTAAAATAAAAAACAAATGTTATGGAGGTATAAAATGAATAATGACTTGACAAAATACCCCAAATGAGCCTTCAAACAAAGTTTGTTTCCGATCTTTGTTGAAAACCGATGAACTTGAAATTTTTGTTTTTTTTTATATACTCGTATATACCAGATAAATTATTAAAGGTAATGCACTCGTTATAATTTTCGTTCAATCTATACACTGTAGAGAACATTCCAGAATTGTTCCAAAATTTTTTGATTAGGACTTTTCGAGATAAGGGAGGACAGCGATTTTTGACACTTTTTTAAAAATAATACAAAGAAAGGTGTACACAAGTACCACATTATATATATTTTTGAACTCGTGTTTTCACAAGCGTTCATTAGACGACCTTGTAAAAAAAATTTTTGTACACTTCCGATTTCATCCCCCAAAACTAACCCTTTAAGTCAAAATTTAACTTTCAAAACTACACGGCTCTGATGGAGCTATCCATTCCTATATTAGTGCTAAATTTCAACTCTCTATGTCAAATAGTTTTGGAGAAAATGGGGTGTGACAAGCTGACAGACGGACGGTCAGACACAGAAGTTAACTTATAAGTGTTCCGTACGGAATACTAAACTGAACTGAATCCTGGTAGAGCTCTCCTTAGCCTCATTCTGTTGGAACTGAAAATAATAAAACACAATTTTCAGATTGCTAGACTTCAAGAACTCTGAAATGAACGTACAACATGATATATACAAAGCAACTCCTCTAAATCTCACCCTTATATGGTTCACACAAATTCCTCGACTCCAAGAATCCTGAAAAGGATGTATAATACAATATTTACAAAACAAAACGTCCTTATATTTTGTGTACAAATGACAAAAAGTAATAAAAAATGAAACATTTTTTAGATTTTTCGACTCTAGAAGTCCTAAAAAGGACATATAACTAGATATATAATAGCAATCCGTTCAACACCCTCCCCCCTTCTTTAACCACTTATGTATCGACTGTAAATAACTATTCTTCGAACACGGTTGTTATTCTAACCAGAAATAGAGAAAAATTCTCATAACAATATTGAAAATCAACCAGACAAATCGATTCGCATCAATCTTACGGTTTGTTCCTTTAGTGGTAATGTTCAAAACAACACGATAATGAGAGAATATGTTTTTTGTGATCTAAGGATCTTGGAACTTGAATAAATGCTAAAAATCTATGGGTATAATTTTTAGCAAAGGAAATAATGGTAACAAATTTGTAGAAATTCCCCTAAAAATTCATAATTCAGACGAATACAAAAAAAGCTTTTATTTATCTTATCAAATAAATACAATATTGTTGTAGTTCGTAGGGACAGGCTTTTAAGCCTACTCCTGCAAAATATGTAACTTCATTCTTAAAATATAGATAACTGTTACTTTCCTAAAATCAGAGAAAGCTGTTTACCGATAATATTAGTACATTGATAAAAATTTTTCATTTATTTGCTTACAAGTAGTTCGAGGAATTAATAAAATACCGAACGGAGAAGCGGTAATTTTGTGACAGATGATTTTATGAAAATAACTGAATTAATTAAGAGTTAGTAATTTAATACTTTACATTAAATATTGACACGAAGGATGAGAAAATTTGATGTGCTATAATATGTTTATTCAGTTGAGGGTGATTAGAATATTATTATGGTGACTAGTAATAAAAGATGGATAGTATAGTAATATAAAAAAAAATCTTGTTTCGGTAGCGAAGTTAAGTTTAGACACATCAATATGACTTCTTAACAGATTACTGAAAATGATATAATTTTGACTACATTGTTTAATGACTACAACTAAGTATATTGATACAAGAAGTAAATAGAAAGAGTAACCCCAAAAACTGTCCGTTTTGGACCCCTTGAATTCTAATACAAATTGTATACTAAATGAATGAAGTTTTTGCCTTCAAATCTATTTGGATGTATGTTACACAAATGGTGTTATAATAAGCGATGTAGACATATCTTATATCAATAACAAAACAGCCAAGTCATAGCGATGACAAAAGCGCGTCGTATTTTTTAGAGGTGAAAATCTACCGAAACTGGGGATGAAAATCGCAAAAATACGTCTTGTTTGTTCTGCAAGTTCATATTGGCGGAATTTTGGAAGTGCTGATATTTATTGGGGTAAAAATCTAGCTATAAAACTTCGTTTGGTCGTGCATATTTGCTTATATCACCCGAGTGTTATAACTTCAATCTCTCATACCTCAAAAACCAAAGATATACTCAACTTAAAACTTTGGCATGAGTAAGTCCTTATCATTAACAATCTTTTAGCTTACAATTTGTATCCGTATATATATATATATATATATATATATATATATATATATATATATATATATATATATATATATATATATATATATATATATCTATATATATATATATATATATATATATATATATATATATATATATATATATATATATACGAGGCTGGTTTGAAAAGTCCGTGCAAAAATAAAAACTACTTATGTGTTTGGGGTAAACCTTTTTTTATTTTTCGACATAGTCTCCTTTTAGGCTTATACACTTCGTCCAACGATGTTCTAGTTTGTTGATCCCTTCCGAATAATGGGATTTGTCCAAGTCTGCAAAATATCCATTAGTGTCTGCAATCACCTCCTCGTTTGAATAAAATCTTAGTCCCGCCAGCCATTTCTTCAAATTGGGGAACAAATAGTAGTCCGAGGGAGCCAAGTCTGGAGAATAGGGGGGATGTGAAACGAGTTGGAATCCTATTTCCATTAATTTTGCGACCACAACTGCTGAGGTGTGTGCTGGTGCGTTGTCGTGATGGAAAAGGACTTTCTTGTGGGCCAATCGCGGGCGTTTTTCTTGCAGCTAGGTTTTCAAACGGTCCAATAACGATGAATAATATTCACCTGTAATAGTTTTAACCCTTTTCCAGATAGTCGATGAGGATTATCCCTTGCGAATCCCAAAAGACAGTCGCCATAACCTTTCCGGCCGAAGGAACGTTCTTTGCCTTTTTTGGTGCAGATTCCCCCTTGGTAACCCATTGTTTAGATTGTTGTTTGGTCTCAGGAGTATAGTAATGTATCCATGTTTCATCCACAGTGACGAAACGACGCTTAAAGTCCTCCGGATTCTTCTGAAACAGCTACAAACCATCCTTGCAACACTTCACACGATTCCGTTTTTGGTCAAGCGTGAGCAATCGCGGCACCCATCTTGGGGATAGCTTTCTCATGTCCAAATATTTATGCAAAATATTATGTACCTGTTCAGTCGAGATGCCCACAGCACTAGCAATCTCACGCACCTTAACTCTTCTGTCATCCATCATCATGGATTTGATCAATGATTTCTGGAGTCGTAACCTCCACAGGCCGTCCAGAACGTTCAGCGTCACTTGTGCCCATATGGCCAGTCCGAAAATTTTGAAACCACTTATAAACTGTTCTAATCGAAGGTGCAGAGTCACCATAATGTTTATCAAGCTTCTCTTTAGTCTCCTGAGGCGTTTTGCCTTTCATAAAGTAATGTTTAATCACCACACGAAATTCTTTTTCGTCCATTTCTTGAAAATCACTCGACTTCCTTGATTCACACGAATGCCAAACACAAAGAAATAGACCAATATGGCTGAAACTTGGTGTGCGTTCATTCAAGAGATGCTACTAACTAAACATGACCTCGATACGCGCCGATGGTGCCATCTCTCGGACTTTGCACGGACTTTTCAAACCAGCCTCGTATATATATATATATATATATATATATATATATATATATATATATATATATATATATATATATATATCAACGTATTTTAATGAAGCTAGAAACCAAAAACGCTTCTGGCATAGTAGTGGCTATTTGCGCTAGTATTCGAGTGAACAATCGCACTGCTTTCAATAATATAGAAAATTATGAAAAAGGCTCTCAATCAGCATTTTCTAACATATCTAGAATGGCTTAATATTATTAGCGACCATCAATATGGTTTTCGTCAGCAAAGATCAATAGGAGATCTTCTAACATCTCGATTGTACACTTTGGTGAATCTCGAGCCAATTCCATCGTGTTTGGCGTGATGGATTGTTGGCTAAGCTGCACTCTTATAGTATGTCTGATAAGTTTTGTTTATGGCTTTCGTATTTTCTCAGAGCTCGTTCTTTACGAGTTGCAATCGACGAATTTCTTTCTAATACCTTTACTATAAACTGTTGTTAACTGTGCCTATGCTTTGGCCAAACCGCTGTATATGCTTTTTAAATTGTCCCTGGGAAGCGGTGTTTTTCCTGACCAGTGGAAATATAGTTTTATTACCCCAGTATTCAAATCCGGCGACTAGTCAGACGCTAAAAATTATAGACCTATTTCTATTCTAACTTCTATTCCAAAATTTCTCGAAAAAATTATTTGTGATAAATTGAAACACTTCATAAAACCTCTTTTAGTTCAGGAACAGCACGGTTTCGTTGGGGGTCGATCGACAGCTACAAACTTCAAAATACTATTGATGCAATCGAGGCAGGTGGTCAGGTTGACGTGGTTTATATGGATTTCAGCAAGATCTTCGGCACTGTCAACCACGATATTTTGATAAGGAAATTAAGAAGTTATGGCTTTTGTGGATCACTACTGAATTGGTTAACCTGTTACCTTAGATAAAGGAAACAGTTTGTTAAAATAGAGGGCTTTGTGTCGAGTGAGGTATCTGTTACATCGGGTGTACCACAGGGTAGTCAATTCATTCTGTTGTTGATGCTGTGAGACTACAGGGAGACTTGGATAGGGTGAATACACAAAATGAATCTTAATATTAAAAAATGCAAGTTAATGTCGTACTGTCGGGTGAATTATGTGACTTAGGAATTTATTTGGACACTAAGCTCGATTTGCAAATTCACTATGACTTTATTGCTAACAAATGTTTAAAACTCCTTGGCTTCGTCTGTAGGAATACTAGGGACTTTCAGACTGTAAATAGCATGAATACTTTGTATAAGGCCTTGGTAAGATCTTCTGTAGAGTATCTGTCATGTGTATGGTCACCTTCATATGCTATACATATTGAAGGTATTGAAAGGGTACAGAAGAAGTATGCTAGATATGTTTTCTTACAAATTTAAGTGGAATATCACTGCCTATGGGGATCTGCTGCGAAGACTCTAGCTTCAATCGCTTTTAAGACGTAGGAAAGTTGCTATTATCTGTTTCTTATTTCGACTTGTAAATGGCCATATAGACTGCTCCGATCTGAGTTTGATAAATTGCCGTGTTCCACCAAGATCAACAAAGGACCACTCACTCTTCGCCCCGGAGTACCATAGATGTAACTATGGCCTATTCTCGCCAATGGCGTCGGTGATATGAAATTTGATTTTTTTAATCTCCCTTTAAAACTTTTAAGAAAAGAACTGCTGATAGTCCGCTCAGTTCTGTAAGAATATTTGCTGGTGTTATTATTGTATTGTTATAATTATTGTATTATTACAATTTCTGTAGTACAATGTATAAAATGGGTGTACCCGTAAATAAATAAATAAACTCAGGTGTGCCCCAAGGCTCCTTACTGCCTCCTACTCTCTTTCTTAATTACAGTAATGATCTGCTGCAAAGGACCAGGAATATTTTTTTCTTTATTCACCTTGAACGCTCGAATATCGGCTATATCCGCAGACAGCAGGAAGCTGTTCAATTTAATAAAGACCTAGAAGAAACTCTATCATGAGGTGACAGTCACCAAGCAGAATATAATATTACAAAAACCTAGGCGGCAGTTTTTTCTAAAAAAGTTAACTTTGCTGAACCCGACATTGTTTATACTCCATTTCGCTAGCATCGTCACTTAATTTTCTGAACACGAACTTGGAGCAAATATGTCTTGATATGGAATATGTAGCGTACATAGCAAAGAGAGCTTCTCACAAGCTAGAAATATTATTTCGAACCATAAAACTGTATACTCCGCAACTGTTAATTCTGAATAGAACTCAAATTCGACCATTGCTCCCATGTTTGGGGCTTTGCTCCCAAACATACACTGTATTGGTTTGATTTTATACAGGAAAGAGTTCATACAAAAAAGGTCGTATAAAATGTGGTGGACACGCCCTTTCTAAATGTTTACAATGTCAGCGAGCTCGCTTACTTTCAGTCGGCGATTATTGTGGTTGTGACAAAAATTCACACTAGTGTGAATTTTTGTCACAATCTCATCGGTCGTCCTGGGCGTTTATCATCTTGAATGGATGAATGGATTTTATTCGTCGAAAACAAAGGGGAAGAATCATTTCATGTGACATTTAACTCTGTTTGAATGTCTGTAGAAGTTACCTTTTAAAATGAAGTATTTTATAACACCACGCACTTCAATTTTATCTATTTTTTGGAAAATGTTAAAACTTGTTTATTTACACGATCGCTATAAACATACGCGTGTCTGAAGCTTTACAACACGCTATCTAGAGATAACATTTAACAAATATCATAATTTTTTCATCTTGACATCATATCTGTGCCATGACGAGATGTTTTGAAACGACCCTCGTATTTGAACTATCATCTTGACATTTAGATCATTTGGATAACTTATAATCATGATGTGCCCAGAAAATCAGTTTGAAGAGAATGGGGGTATCTTATTTTGTGGAGCTTCAAATACAGATTTTATTTTGGGTATGGTTTTAAGTATTTAATTTGAGCATTTAAAACTATTTTGAAATTAGAGTTCAACACTTTAGGAGATATTTTGAGAAAAACAGATCGGAAACTGTGCTCCTCTTTTCAGTGCTAGAAATAATCGACAGCAAAATTGGGGGTGAGCGATCTTAATAAAAGCAACTATAATTGATGCATGATCCCTTCGGAATAATAAGTATTTATATACATTTTTTCATTGAGATATGACCTACTAAAAATTTGTCTGTCTGTCTGTCCGTCAGTGAGCTTATCACTCGAGAACCACTTATCCGATTTACGAGTTTTTTTTTAAACATACATATGTTCTCTGGCCAGGTTATAGGTTATATTTTATTACGTTAGGTAAGATAAGGAATAAGTGGTGACGAGAACAGTGAATCGAGCCGGAAAAAAGTTTGCCGCTAGCGCGTTGTCTTGCAATACACTGCCTAAATCATTAAATATGGAATAATATCATATAGCAACGGATATAATATATATAAAATGAAACGTCTCTCTGTCTATCTGTCCATTAGTGCCCTCATGACTTGAAAACCACTTATCCGATTTACATGTTTTTTTTTTAATTCATACATTTGTTCTCTGGCCAGGTTATCTATAATTTTCTATAATATATAAAATGCAACGTCTCTCTGTCTGTCTGTTTGTCTGACTGTCCGTCTATCTGTCCGTTAGTTCGCTTATCACTCGAGAACCACTTATCCGATTTACGTGCTTCTTTTTATAATTCATATATTTGTTCTCTGGCCATGTTATCAATAATCTTCTATAATATATATAAAATGCAACGTCTCTCTCTATGTCTATCTGTTTGTCCGTTAGTGCGCTTATCACTCGAGAACCACTTATCCGATTTACGTGCTTTTTTTTAAAACATACATATGTTCCCTGCCCAGGTTATTCGATATATTTTATTACGTTAGGTAACATATGGAATAAGCAGTGACGATAATAGTGAATCAAGTCGGAAAAAAGTTTGCCGCTAGCGGATTCTCTTGCGATAGACTATCTAAACCAGGGGTGCTCAAACTTGAACTGCTGGCGATCTACCTCAATATTGTTAGACTACGATCGATCGACTCTGAGAGGCTGCAAGTAAGTGTGATGCAGGATTGTCGTCTAGGTAGGTTGTATCGTGGCATAGATATTAGTTTTTCCGCACAATATGCATTTTTTTAGTCAAGGTAAGTGTAGGTCTGCTCTAAAATGTCAATGAGAAAACTCATAATTATTCAAAATTGCGAGTTTATTGGTTCTTACAAAACAAACGAGTTCTAGTGTCTAAACTTAACAAAAGAGTGACTTTGGATGTTGAAGCGAGGCACTGCATGTCCTCAGCATACTTTTCATAAGATGGTACGTAATTACCGAGTGCTAATCGCAAGCATGATAACATATGTTCGTCAGTTAGTCGATTGCGATATTTTGACTTAATTATCTTCATTTCAGAAAATGCAGACTCGCACAAGTAAGTTGACCCAAACATTGCTGTCAGTTAAAGGACGATTGGCCTTAGATTCGGATATTTATCTTCAGATATAAAATACCAGAATTTTGTATCAGATGCTGTGGCTTTGAGATGTATATCTGATATAATCTGCGCTAACTCATTTTCAACAGAACATGAGTCCATGTTAAACTGACTTGCTATTTCAGTAGCTAATTCCTCAATATTTTTACACGAAAAAGGATAACTCATAAATGATGCGATATTTGCCAATTTACTGAAATCATAAAAACGTATTTCGAATTGGCCCAAGATATTTGATAATTCTGCCTCATAAATATCATAATTCAACTTGCTTTCAAAGACGGAAAATTTTTCAGATCCTTTCTTTTCAGTTGATCTATCATAAGTTGCAATTTACTTTTACATGCGTTTATTGTGCTAATCATCTCAATAATAGTTTTTCCTTTACCTTGAAGCTCCAAATTAATCGTGTTTAAATGCATTGTGATGTCTGTCAAAAATGCCAAATCAGTCAGCCATTTTCCGTTTTTCAGCATCTGAGTGTCATCACCTCTTTCGTCCAGAAAAGCTGTTATTTTGGGCAATAATTCTTGAAACCTTTCTAGGAATTTTCCGCGACTCAGCCACCTGACGTCCGTATGAAGAACTAAATCAGTGTGTTCAGCTGTCTCACTATCTTCCAACTGCAATTTAAAGAGCCGTCGTTGCAAGCTACGTGCACGGATAGAATTCACAATTTTTATTGCAATGCCCATAATCTCCTCCATGTTTAGAACTTTTGAACACAAAACTTGTTGATATATGGAAGAAGAAAAATGAAGCTCATTAGCTCGACACAATGCCACAAAACCGTTTTCGTTTCCAGTCATTGCTGGTGCTCCATCGGTTGTAATGCACATTAGTTTATATATTGGTAGCTTGTAGTTTGTTACAAAATTGAAGAAAACGTCATATATATCTTCGCCACGGGTCTTTCCTTTCAGAGGAATGATTGTCAAAAACTCTTCCTTAGCCGACATGTCATTGAATACCATTCGAATAAAAATACACAGCTGGGCAGTGTCTGTCATATCGGTGGATTCGTCGAACTATAAAGAAAAGTATGTACATTCCATGATATCATGTTTTAGTTTATCTGCCATGTCCTGACTCATGACTTCAACACGCCTTGTGACAGTCGGACGAGATAACTGAAGTTCTCTAATAGCAGACATAATCTCTGTTTTATTTTTAAAATCTCCAAATAAAGTCTCACCCGCTTCAATAAATGCTTCCTTCACAACCAATCCATCATCAAATGGTTTCTTGTGTTTCACCAATATATGAGATATTTTAAATGACGCTATCGTTGCAGCTTTTGATTGTTTGGCTGGTCTTGTGAACATGGTTTGTTCTTTTTTCAAACAAGTTATCAAATCACGTACTTTTCGTTTTCTTAATTCACTCTATGACGGAAAATCCTTTTCATAGTTTTTATGAACCGTTTTATGATGCCTCTCTAAGTTCCCACGCTTAGGTATTGCAACTAACGCACGGCAAATGAGACAAATGCACTTATCCTTTACCATACAAAAGAAAAATTCTTCCTCCCAATCGTTATTAAAATGATAAGTTTTACTTTTCTTCGCCGCACTCATTTTGGACTATTTATTAATAAACTTTGTATCGATGTATCGCCTTCAAGTTACAACTCAGACTGACTCCTATTCCTGCAGGCGCAACATTTATATCGGCGCGAACGAAGTCTCGAATGTTCCCGTCAAACACGCCGCCCGAAGTTTCTAGAAAAATTGGCGGGAATCAAAAACGCGGCTTTTCTTTCACAAGTACCGCGCGTTCCTTTGATAAAGCCGCCTTTTGCCGCTAGCAGGGGGTTATTACGATAAAAGAAAGTGATGAGGGGGTTATTCTGGCCTAATTGTGGATCGAATAAATTTTAGTAGTTTATTCATTACATTTTGTTTTAGTTACCTAAAACAAAATGTGTGAATAGTTCTATATCGGAATTTTTTTCTCAAGATCGACTCAAAAAGCACTCGCGATTGACTTGTCGATCGCGATCGACCGTTTGAGCACCCCTGATCTAAACCATTAAATATGGAACAATATTATATAGAAAGAATATAATATATATAAAATGCAACGTCTCTCTGTCTATCTGTAAGTTCGTGAGCTTATCACTCAAAAACCACTTATCCGATTTACGTGTTTTTTTTATTCATACATATGTTCTCTTTCCAGGTTATATAATAATAATAATTTATAATCTATAATATATATAAAATGCAAATGCTGTCTGTCTGTTTTTTTGTCTGTCTGTTTTTCTGTCTGCCTGTTAGTGCGTTTATCATTCGAGAAGCACTTATCTGATTTACGCGTTTTTTTTTAGATTTATACATATGTTCTCTGATCAGATTATAGGATATATTTTATTACGTTAGGTATTATTAAAAATAAGTAGTGACGATAATAGTAAATAAAGTCGGAAAAAAGTTTGCCGCTAGCGCACTCTCTTGCAAATTTTTAATTCTTAACTTAATATTTATCAAAAAAAATCTTCGATATATATAAAACGCAACGTCTCTTTGTCTGTCTGTCCGTTAGTGCGCTTAGAACTCAAGAATCACTTATCCGATTTACGTGTTTTTTTTATAAAATACATATGTTTTCTGGCCAGGTTATAGGATATATTTTATTACGTTAGGTAACATAAGGAAAAAGCAGTGACGATAATAGTGAATCAAGTCCACGCGAACGAAGCCGCGGGCACGGCTAGTATATTATATGTTACACATAGTATCTACTAATCTTGACCCTTAAAATAAAGAATATTATTTTTACACTTCGATGTCTCCAAATTTAAAAAGTTTATTTTAGTATGACGTAAATTCGATTTAAAAAAAAAAACCTGTTGAATTCGAACCATTTAAAATAATGTTCTATAATTTATTAGCAATCATTGACCCATGGAATTAGTTTTCGATAAATTTTAAATTATTAGTGTGGAAGCTATTAGCATAGCCCGATGTCAATATCCATAATATTATTTATACCGTTGATTAACACCTACTAAATTATCTAAAAGAGCTGATTCCGGTTTAGTTTGAATAATGAATAAAAAGGATACCACAAATTCTTTTCAGATAACTATTTTTGTATTGTTGTGTATTTGTTATAAAACTGCCCTTCCCGAAGAAGGGTGATGAGAAAAAAAAAGAGAATAATCGAATATAATGAAGACTATCTTGTTATTTTAGATGAATATGGAACATTCAGTACAATAATCCGGAATAAAAAGCAATTCTCAGATCAATATGGCTCTCAGCATATTTTAGAGAGCGCCATGTGGTAGAAAACTAAGTATATAGATCGAGATATGGATGACAGGTGGCTTAAATGCCCACACCACTTAGACCTGATAGGAGCCGTTCGATACCTGTTTCGTTTTGGGGTTTTGGGAGGTTGCAGCCTTCAAGAGGGACAGCGACCTTCCAGGCTGAATCCCTTTAGTACACTCTTGGTCCAAAATTATTGATAATCTTAGGCGAGTTGATCTTGCTTATGTCATTTCCGGGTAAGACATAATCAAATTAAAAACATTTTTATCTATCCCAAAACACCATTTCTGAGTCTATCTGCATCATTATTGACTTCTCAAGCTCGTACAGGTGACCGTATCCTATAATGATTCCTGTCATCGTCTGCAACTCGTTTCATTTAATTTCAGCAGAAGGTTATGAAACGCTTGCACTACTTTATACCTGGTCCCTTGGGCCAGTCTGTCATGAACTTATCGTTTAATATATCTACCATTGTTGCACCATCCATATTGTATGGGATTTCCAAAACGGGTTCAGCTCCCGTGGTGCTTGCTATAGTTCATTTTTAGCTAGTGTGTTGACCATCTCATTTACCTAGATACCGTTTATGGTCAGGTACCCAGACAAGGAGTAGGTTGTTTGTGTCGGGTAGATATATAACCTATTTTACGAATTTCATGTTTGACCAATAAAGTAAAAGCGACAGTTGAGAGTTCCCATAGAACAGTCAAAAATATGTTTGTATTTGCCTTTTGAATTAAGACGACAGCATCATGAACATAAATAAAATTCTAGAGATATTTTAAGGAAAATGAAAAATTAAAACGATTTTAATTCTTGCTTATTTATCCATAAAACTGTACTGAGAGTAGGAGATTTTAAAATGTATTTATAATAAAAAAAACTTGATGAAGAATTCATCAACACGTCTTCACTCTGAATAAATGGTATGTTTTATTTTCTGAGCTATTTTTTTGAGCCGAAATTAAAAGGCATCAAAAATTAAATATTTGCATCAAATCATCTTTTCACATATGAATGATATTGAAAAAATTCAATGCTAATTTAACGGCTAACAGTTGTTTGACATTAAATTAACATTCATTATATATAATTTGTGAAAAGTATAAATAAATGGTAAATAATTAACCATGTAAGCTGTTCCAATGTAATGTGATTGAGTGATATGTTCGGGGAAAGAGAAACAATAAAATATAAGGCAATTAAAAAATAATTGGTTAAGTGCAAGTTGAACTTGCGCAATTAGTGTTCTGTAAGTTGATTGTTTTAAGACAAACATTTTTATTACGGAGGTATAAAAATGATCAATGACTTCACAAAACACACCCCAAATGAGTTTTCAACAAAGTTTTTTTCTGATTTTTACTGAAAACTGATGACCTTGAAATGTTTGTTTGTTTTACATAGCAGATAAATTAATAAAGGTGTAACTCGTGATCATTTTCGTTCAATCTACACTCTGTGCAGCATATTCTGGAATTTGAAAAAATTATTTGAGCAGTACTTTTCGAGATAAGGGGGGACAGCGATTTTTCGCGATTTTTTAAAAATAATACAAAGAAAAGTGTGCGCAAGTGTTACATCTATAATATATATAAAATACAACGTCTATCTGTCTGTCTGTCTGTCTGTCTGTCTGTCCGTTAGTGCGCTTATCACTGGAGAACCACTTATCCGATTTACGTGCTTTTTTTTTTAAAACATACATATGTGCTCTGGCCAGGTTATAGGCTATATTTTATTACGTTAGGTAACATAAGGAATAAACAGTGATGATAATAGTGAATCAAGTCGGAGAAAAGTTTGCCGGTAAAGCGTTCTCTTGCAATACACTGCCTAAAGCATTAAATATAGAACAAAATCATGTAGCAAAGAATATAATATATATATATATATATATATATATATATATATATATATATATATAAAATGCAACGTCTCTCTGTCTATCTGTCTATCCGTTAGTGAGCTTATCACTCGAGAACCACTTAGCCGATTTACGTATTTTTTTTTTTTAATTTATACATTTGTTCTCTGGCCAGGTTATCTATAATCTTCTATCTATAATATATATAAAATGCAACGTCTCTCTGTCTGCCTGTCTACCTGTCTCTCTGCCTGTCTGTCCGTTAGTGCGCTTATCACTGAAGAACCATCTATCCGATTAACGTGCTTTTTTTTAAAACATACATATGTTCCCTGGCCAGGTTGTCTATCTATAGTGTATATATATATATATATATATATATATATATATATATATATATATATATATATATATATATACATATATATATATATATATATATATATATATATATATATATATATATATATATGTATATATATATATACATATATATACATATATATATATATATATATATATATATATATATATATATATATATATATATATATATATATATATATATATATACATATATATACATATATATATATATATATATATATATATATATATATATATATATATATATATACATATATATACATATATATATATATATATATATATATATATATATATATATATATAATATATATATATATATATATACGAGGCTGGTTTGAAAAGTCCGTGAAAAGTCCGAGAGATGGCACCACCGGCGCTTATCGAGGTCATGTTTAGTTAGTAGCATCTCTCGAATGAACGCACACCAAGTTTCAGCCATATTGGTCTATTTCTTTGTGTTTGGCATTCGTGTGAATCAAGGAAGTCGAGTAATTTTCAAGAAATGGACGAAAAAGAATTTCGTGTGGTGATTAAACATTACTTTATGAAAGGTAAAAACGCCTCAGGAGACTAAAGAGAAGCTTGATAAACATTATGGTGACTCTGCACCTTCGATTAGAACGGTTTATAAGTGGTTTCAAAATTTTCGGACTGGCCATATGGGCACAAGTGACGCTGAACGTTCTGGACGGCCTGTGGAGGTTACGACTCCAGAAATCATTGATCAAATCCAAGATATGGTGATGGATGACGGAAGAGTTAAGGTGCGTGAGATTGCTAGTGCTGTGGGCATCTCGATTGAACGGGTACATAATATTTTGCATAAACATTTGGACATGAGAAAGCTATCCGCAAGATGGGTGCCGCGATTGCTCACGCTTGACCAAAAACGGAATCGTGTGAAGTGTTGCAAGGATGGTTTGCAGCTGTTCCAGAAGAATCCGGAGGACTTTAAGCGTCGTTTCGTCACTCTGGATAAAACATGGATACATTACTATACTCCTGAGACCAAACAACAATCTAAACAATGGTTTACCAAGGGGGAATCTGCACCAAAAAAGGCGAAGACCGTTCCTTCGGCCGGAAAGGTTATGGCGACTGTCTTTTGGGATTCGCAAGGGATAATCCTCATCGACTATCTGGAAAAGGGTAAAACTATTACAGGTGAATATTATTCATCGTTATTGGACCGTTTGAAAACCGAGCTGCAAGAAAAAACGCCCGCGATTGGCCCACAAGAAAGTCCTTTTCCATCACGACAACGCACCAGCACACACCTCAGCAGTTGTGGTCGCAAAATTAATGGAAATAGGATTCCAACTCGTTTCACATCCCCCCTATTCTCCAGACTTGGCTCCCTCGGACTACTAGTTGTTCCCCAATTTGAAGAAATGGCTGGCGGGACAAAGTTTTTATTCAAACGAGGAGGTGACTGCAGACACTAATGGATATTTTGCAGACTTGGACAAATCCTATTATTCGGAAGGGATCAACAAACTAGAACATCGTTGGACGAAGTGTATAAGCCTAAAAGGAGACTATGTCGAAAAATAAAAAAGGTTTACCCCAAACACATAAGTAGTTTTTATTTTTGCACGGACTTTTCAAACCAGCCTCGTATATATATATATATATATATATATATATATATATATATATATATATATATATATATATATATAATGCAACGTCTCTCTGTCTGTCTGTCTGTTAGTGCGCTTTAAAACATACATATGTTCTCTGGCCAAGTTACAGGCTAAATTTTATTGCGTTAGGTAACATAAGGAATAAGCAGTGATGATAACAGTGAATCAAGTCGGAAAAAAGTTTGCCGCTAGCGCACTCTCTTGCAATACACTGCCTAAACCGTTAAATATGGAACAATATCATGTAACAAAGAATATAATATATATATATATATATATATATATATATATATATATATATATATATATAATGCAACGTCTCTCTGTTTGCTCGTCTGTCTGTTAGTGCGCTTATCACTCGAGAACCACTTATCGGATTTACGTTTTTTTTTTTTTAATTCATACGTACATATGTTCTTTGGTCAGGTTATATAATATTAATAATGATCTATATAATATATATAAAACGAAACGTATGTCTATCTGTCCATTAGTGTGCTTATCATTCGAGAACCACTTATCCGATTTACGTGTTTTTTTTTATCCTTAACATATATCAAAAAAAAATCTATAATATATATAAAACGCAACGTCTCCGTCTGTCTCTCCGTTAATGCGCCTAGCACTCACTATCCGAATAAAGTGTTTTTATAAATTTACACGTGTTTACATGTGTTCTATATAAGTCGATATAAGCCTAGATAATGGGAGATAAGGAGAAATATTGCGAGATAAGTCGAGATAAGCCTAGATAATGGGAGATAAGGTGAGATAATGGGAGATAAGGAAAAATAGTGGGAGATAAAGAGAAATAATGGGAGATGAGCAGAGATAAGCCTAGATAATGAGAATTATGTTGAGATAATGGGAGATAAGGATAAATAATAGGAGATAAGGGGAAATAATGGGAGATATGTGTATTACGTTAAATAACATAAGGAATAAGCAGTGACGATAGCAGTGAATCAAGTCCACGCGTGCGGAGCCGCGGGCACGGCTAGTTATATATATTTTTTGAACTCGTGTCTCTACAAGCTTTCATTCGATGACCTGGTAAAAGTTTTTTTTCACTTCCGATGTCACCCCTCAAAACTAACCTCTTAAATCAAAATTTAACTTTCAAAACTATACGGTTCTAATGAGGTCATCAATTCCTATATTTAGTACCAAATTTCACCATACTACGTCAAATAATTTCGGAGAAAATCGGGTGTGACAGACGGACAGACGGACGGACGGTCAGACAGACGGACAGACATCGAAGTAATCTTATAAATGTTCCTTACGGAATACTAAAAATCACGCATTTAACACACAATAAGGTATACTGTAAAACTTGAAATACTATTGATGCTAGGTAGGATAGTACAGGTAGCAACTGTTCTACATTTATATTTTTTATTGTTGAAGCAAAAAATAAAGTAATATTTGAATAAGTAGACAGTCGAGTTGCAAGCAATTTACTTCGAAGCAATAGAATCTATCGCTAAACCTGATTGGATAAAGTCCACTTTTTAGCAGTTTTTGACTGTTGTCTCATCCGTCAATTTATCTCAAACCGCTTTTCGCTGTATCATAGCTCCTCAGCCAGGTTGCAACTCACAACTCACTGCACAATTCCTCTATCGGCCTGTGGCCTTAAACAGCCAACGGCAGAGGTCAGTTTCAGGCAAGGCAAAGTTACATCAGCCAGAGGTGTAAATTATTGTATCGTACTTATTCTTTGCGTTAGTACTGCGATAAGTACTTTAAGTTTTGTTCTCTTTCTCCGTCTATCCTAGCTCGGCTGAGGAGCCGTGATACAGCGACATGCATCTAGAGATAGATTGCCGGATGAGAGAACAGTAAAAAATTGTTGAAAAATTGGCTTTTCCAATTTTATTGGTCTATATTGATACTTATAATTACCTTTAAATTTGAAATCTTTTGAAAGTGTGCTAAGTTTAATATTTAATAAAGGAGGCGTATTTTATGATAGATCTAGCATTTCACCAAGAATATACGTCAATAAATTGAAACTTCAATGAATATTTCTCTCGTACCATATAAAAGACGGCTTAAAATAATTTTCAAGGATTTACAGCAAACCGTAACAAAATTATTTTGATGAATGGTTTTCATTGACGTCTAAAATTAATTTGGTTATTAGACTGGTGGTCTTTTAATGTTAATAACAGTATACTTAAACTTCTAGAACAAATTTATTCGTAACATTTTCGAAAAGATGCCATTCGTACATCCAAGATAATCAGGTTATTTTTTTATTCATGGCTGATGCCTTGGCAAAGTACATTTGATAATTTTTTTTTTTCAAATAATTAGAGTGATTATTTTTTCAACAGGATACGACATGCTATGGCTATTCTTTTAACCTATGCCGCAGGTAGTGTTATTGTAAGAATTCTTTCAAAATGGTTCCATAGTCTCAGATTTTGTAAGTTGTTTTTATAGTAAAATAATGAATGGACATTTTATTAAAACAGTTTTAATTACCAGTGTTGCTCATCCCAGATTGAGTAAATAACATTTGAAACACTCAAATATGGGTACCGGAACACCCCCATGTTTTTCAGCAGATGTGTAAATTGAAATGGACCCTGTGAACTGGAAACTTTCAGTAAATTTACAGACGGACCTTTTGAGCAATAAACGTCACAAGTAATATAAAAAATGACAGAGTGCTTATTTTGCCAGTGAAAAGTATGAAAAAAAAACTTCTTTAGACCCTCGTGTTACATTTTAAGATATTTGTTTGCTTTTAAGACCTTCTTTAGAATTCTCACCTGTGTATTTATTATCTTGACGTTGGCAAGTAGGTATATATATGTATTCATGCCCATGCTAACTATCTACCTGACTGTTTTGCATGATATATTGTATATACATATTCAAATATATTGAAAATTGAATAGAAAGGAACTTTACCTTACTAGGTTGTTCCAAATTAGGTACCAGGGTATAATTTTTAATCTCAAAATATTAGTAAATAATGATAGATAATATCTTTTGTGTGCATTCATCCAAAATATCAAGGGGGCAAAATACACTTTTCCGGAAATTTAATTATGTAAAGTGATTTTTAAAAGTTCTAATCGATCAACACATTTTATGAATGAAACGGTATCAAAGAACTAAGCTAAAACTACATTCCAAATAATCCCTGGATATATTATGGTTTCTTCAGAACTTCTCTTGAACTTTTTTAAGATACTTTTGAAAGGTTGAAATTCTACGGACATTTAAAAAAGTCAAATGTTACATTAAGTGATTCTTCACCTTCGTTTTTGATGATTAAAAAGTAGGCTGCTAACGGCCACTGAAAATGAACCAACTTTTTAAATATTTTTTTCGGATTGAAAAATTTTTTTATTCAAAAAATGAACTTTGTCACATGGTTACATATGTATTGAAATACAAAAGCATATTTTTTGATATAATATATTTTACAAAATGGCAGCACAGTGCAGCTTTTTAAAAGATATGTTTTAAAAAAAGGGCCCCGGGGCTTGCAGTATATCTTGAGTAAATTTGATCCTGTAACAAAAAAAAAATGCTCAATCTACACGTAAATAGCTAGAGAAGTGCGTAGGATATTTTTAAAATATTGATTTTTCAAATAATGCCAAGCTTTGAAAAAGATCTTGATTTTCGGGGAAAATCCTATGTACATATCTTTAGAATCTAATGCAGAAGTTAGAGTTACAATTTGAATTCAATCGGATAAGAATTCTTTGAGTTATGCTGCATGCCGATTTGAAAAACATAGTTTTGAGATAAATGCGCTTAAAGTTTCGATTAATGGTTTCTAGCTTTTAAAATTGAAAATTGCTATAATAAAAAATTCTTACCATTAGTTTTCGATCTCGGCATCATATAAGTGGCAAAATTGACATTTTCTTCGTCTTCTGTCCTTCTCGTGGATTTGGAGGCCGAGTGTGATACCCTCCAACTCCGACTTGGTCTCCACCTCTAGTCTATGCAACGACTGCCTCTTTGAAATGTTGTTCCTTCTTGAGGACCACATGGAGCTTTTCGTGTCTTTTTTTGCCACGATAAACTCTATTTTCACTCATTGCAAAATTTCTTTTTTACGGCGTGTACTCGTACTTGCAGCGTGGGCGTTGAACGTACTGTAAACCACGTGGTTTCAACGATTGTACCAACACTATGGTAAAAAACTTGAATATAGGATAATTACAGGCGCCCTTTATTATCATATTTCAAAAGCATATCGTAAATATAGGTCTTATTTTTGCTATGATAGTGAAAAATTCGAAGCGCGCGAAATATGTAATTTCATATGTTCCAATACTGCATGACTTTCTTGACTTAAGAGTGTTTAAACATATTTATAAAAATTTGTTCTGTTATGTTTTTGAGATACTAAAGCATCGATTAAGCAAATAAAAAGATAGATTTTTTTCAAAAAATAACTGTTGCCTAAGGCTTGAAGTTAAATATGGTCGATTCAAGACGATAAACGTTCAGATGGCCCAAAAACCCCTATGATCGGTGAGGTTGTGCCAAAAATTCACATTAATGTTCTAAATGATCGTCGACTGAAGATAGGCGAGCTCACTGACATTGTAAACATCTCCATCCGACGTTTCAGTATGAGAAGGCTTTTCGCTCGATGAGTGCCGCATTTCTTAACAATCGACCAAAAACACATTCAAATAAACAATTACAAACAGTGTTTAGACTTGTCTAAACATAACTCTGGTGAATTTTTTGGCCGTCTCATAACAGTAGATGAAATATAAATTCATCATTATACTCCAAAGATGAAGGAGCAATCGAAACAGTGGCTGGGAGCAGGTCGTTCCAGGTTCGTCCAAGAAAGCAAAAACGGTTCCAGCTACAGGAAAAATCATGGCTACGATTTTTTGGAATTCTCATGGTATTGTGCTCATAGACTACCCGGAAAAAGGTAAAACCATCACCGAGAAATATTATACTTCACTACTGGACCAACTGCGACTTCACACACGTCTCGGATTGATACTGCAAAACTACATGATCTTCGCTTCGTATTCGCCAGATTTGCCCACCAGCGATTACTTCTTGTTTCTAAACCTGAAAAAATGGCTAGCGGTACGAAGATTTGCTTCGAATAATGAAGTGCAGGCTAAGACGAAGGCTTATTTTGCAGAGTTGGATAAATCGTATTATAATGAGGGTGTTAAAAAGTTGGAAAGTCGTTTGACTAAATGTATTGATTTGCAAACTGACTATGGAGAACAATAAAAAAAAAATCTCGTTAAGCTTGCGTTTTCTTTGTTAGACTTTGGAGCTTTTGGAACGACCCTTATCTGCCAGTAAGCAAATTTAACAAAAACTAAACGGATTTTATAACAATTAAAGAGTCTTTTAGTTCTTTTCTTTCTACGAGACTTCCGTCAGCAAAAATTTCTTAATATTGTTTTTCTAAACTCTAGAACTAAAATAGTTTTTAATTACTTAATTACAATTTACGTATTATTGTTACATCAACTTGAACTAATTAATTTAAAACATTTCTATACCCGGCGCATGTTAAGCTAGAATAGTATTTTCATCCAGTTATATTATTCACTAAAATAAATTAAAGAAATATGCACCAAATAGAGAATATATGGAATAGAAACTAAGATCGATCCAAATCATTAATATCATCCTTTTTGGAAGTCCAAAGAAACACTACCACATTCTTCTTCTTCTAATTCTAGGTGGAATAAGACTCCAATGGTCGGACTTTGTCATGTACCTATGACCAAATTGCAACAGTTTGCATTCAGGTATCAATTTATGATAGTTGGTTTCCTATAAACCGAGGCGGTTTTTGTACAATTTGTATTCACTGGACTAAATACGATTTCTTTTGAAACATTTATTTAAAAACATTTATAAAGGCTGTATGGGGTATTTGGTGAGTCCTATACCTCGGTAAAAATAAAGTCCAACTAAAAAAATACCTGTTATAGACTATACCTGGCAAAGTAGCTGTTCTTAGTTGGTACTGCAACTTAAAAAAACATTAATTAACGAACTTATACTCGTATACTCTCATTCAGATTTATTTATTGCCTTCATATTTGCGTGCTTTAAAATCAATTACGAGGCAGCCGGTCTTAAATCTTAGTTGCTAATGGAATCTCTTTCAATTGTTTTTTTCCTTAATCGTGATACTATGGCAAACCTTGAAGTAATTCGTATTCGTGCACCAATTGTTTTTCTCTGCGGTTTTATTGTCATTTATTAAATGTACCTAATGCGTGAGATTTTCTACTTATTTTTGTTATAGTCGGTATAAATAAAAAAAGATCTCAAGAGGCAGGAGTGGCAAATTTAACAAATTCAGTCTTTACAGTTTAATTAACTAGTCTCGATTTTCGCTTTTAAGGTGATTTTAGTCCTTAATAAAAAAATAGATAAACAAGACCATTTAAAAATACATTAATTATTAATACGCTTTCATAGTTTATTTATGTCTCGGTTTTGTTTTTGATGGCGACCTGTTTGGATTTCTCCAAATAAAATTAGTCCAATATCTATTTAGAAAATATGATAAAATAAAAATGGTATATGAGTATGCTTCCCTTAAAGTGAAAAAAAAAAACGGTCAAGTACAAGTTGGACTTGCGCAGTTAGTGTTCCGTACCATGATTACCTTGAAAAAAAATTTTGTTTAGACCCAAAACACACCCCAAATGAGTTTTCAACAAAGTTTGTTTCCGATATCTGTTGAAAACTGATGACCTTGAATTTTCTTAATATACCATGTAAATTATCAAAGATAATGCACTCGTGATAGTTTTCATTCAATCTACACCTTGTGGGGATATTCCAAAATTTTTTGATTAGTATTTTTCGAGATAAGGGCGATTTTTGGCAATTTTTAAAGATATAACAAAGAAAAGTGTGCGAAAGTATTACATCATATATACGAGGCATGTTTTTTAAGTAAGTACCGTTTTGCGATTCCGCCGCCGCAGCGATACGGTCGGCGTTCCGCGCATGCGCGCTGGTAACCTACATCTCATGTCTACGCACTGACGCCATTACAGTCTGATTCTTCATTGTATACGTTGTTTACTGAGTGTTTAAGATGCCTCCGACAATCGTGAGTCCCGCCGATTGTGAAGTACGGGCTGTTATACGATTTCTTAGTGCTAAAGGCGTAAAACCGATCGATATTCATCGTGAGATCTGTGAAGTTTACGGACAAAACATTATGAGTGATGGAATGGTAAGGAAATGGGTGAGAGCATTTAAAGATGGCCGCACAAATGTGCATGATGAAGAACGGAGTGGGCGTCCTTCGGTCGTTAATGAAGATTTGGTGCAGAAAGTGGACGAAAAGGTGAGAGAAAACAGACGCTTTACAATTTCATCATTGTGCGACTGCTTTCCTCAATATTCTCGTAGTGTTTTGTATCGCATTGTGACCGAGAACTTGAATTACCGGAAATTGTGTTCACGTTGGGTTCCAAAAATGTTGACGGATTTGCACAAAACCCAACGTTTAGGCAGTGCATTGACTTTCCTTGAGCGGTACCACAATGAAGGTGAACATTTTTTAGACCAAATTGTTACTGGTGACGAAACATGGGTGGCCTACGTCACACCAGAATCGAAACAACAATCCATGGAATGGCGACATTCATCATCACCCAAAAAAGTGAAGTTTAAGCAAACAATTTCTGCCCGCAAAATCATGTGCACAGTTTTTTGGGACAGAAAAGGAGTATTGCTAGTGGAGTTTCTGCCTCGTAATGAGACAATCAATGCAGAGTCTTATTGTGAGACATTGAACAATCTGCGTCGTGCAATCCAGAACAAAAGACGTGGCAAGTTGAGTAAGGGTATCGTTTTGCTGCATGACAATGCCCGTCCACATGTGGCTAATCGGACCAAAGATCTCATCAAATCTTTTAAATGGGAAACTCTAGATCATCCTCCATACAGCCCTGATCTGGCGCCCAGCGACTACCATTTGTTCCTGCACTTGAAGAAGCACCTGGGTGGTCAGCGTCTTCAAGACGATAACGAAGTCAAAACATTTGTGATACAGTGGTTAACAAGTCAGGCGGCAGAATTTTATGAGGAGGGTATTCAAAAACTGGTGCCACGTTATGACAAGTGCCTCAATATTCACGGAAATTATGTAGAAAAAGTAGATTAAGGTACAGGCTTTCATGTAAAAATAAAATTATAGCGATATCTTTGCACGTCTTTTTTTAATTCCAAAACGGTACTTACTTAAAAAACATGCCTCGTATTTTTGAACTTGTGATTTTTACAAGCTTTCCTTTGACACTCCACTTGACGACCTGGTAATTTTTTTCCACTTCTGATTTCACCTTTCAAAACTAACCCCTTAACTCAAAATTCAACTTTCAAAACTAGACGGCTCTGATGAGTCCATCAATTTCTATATTAGTACCAAATTTCAACTTTCTAAGTCAAATAGTTTCGGAGAAAATTGGGTGTGGCAGACGGACAGACACCGAAGTGATCTTATAAGTAGAACGCTAAAAATGACATTAAATTTACATAATAATAGTCTGGTAGTACCGCCAGTCTAGTAGTATTACCCAATACCTTTTTCGACATAAGATGATTGTCGATTAAACTCCAGTTACTATAGTATGGTATGTTTTATGCTCATAGTGCATATCTGTTATTCAGCCCTTAAACAAAGAGTTATATTAGTGTTTGTTTATTTTTCTATGGTTCAGTTAAATTTATGTCTAGAATCTAGAATCTTTTATTGACAATTAGAGAGGTTAAACCTATAACTATTATACAATGAGGTGAACTAATCATGATTATACAGTTGTGTCTTAAGATATTTACATGTCAGTAACATAATTAATTGACGTGCAGCAAATGAGAATAGACTACAGATATACTCAGTTAACTAAATTCATTTTTAATAACGTAACAGCAAGTATAAGACTCTATGAATCCACAAGTAAATACTCTTCTGTGGAACGTGGAATCAGAGAAGGTAATACGATCGTTCCTCAATTTTTACGGCGATGTTAAAATATGCTTTTAAGGGTCTTAATTGGGATGAAAAAGGCATAAACATCGATGGCGAATACCTAAATCACCTGCGTTTTGCTGATGATATTGTCATAATACCCGACAATCTAGGTGATGCTCAACAAATGTGTACCGAATTGCAAATAACATCAGCAAATATTAATTTTCAGAAAACCAAGTTTATGACTATTCTAGTTACGAACAGTAATATGAAATTTAATGAAAGCGAGGTGGAGCACGTCCAAACTTACAAGCATTTGAGTCATAACCTTCAAATTGGCAAACATAACCAAACCCGTGAGATACACCGTCGTGTGGGTTTAGGATGAACGGCTTTTGGGAAGCTGAGAGATATGCTGGAAGGTAATTTGTCAATGTGCTTAAAGAAGAAAGTTTATGAACAATGCATTTTGTCGGTAATTACATATGGCCCCGAGACACTCACATTAACAAAATAGTCAGCAAACAAACTGAGAGTGTCGCAAGAGTGGCAGGAAATTGGGTTAACACTGCTCAGAACAGAGATCAGTGGAAGTTCTTAGAGGAGGCCTAGATCCATCAGTGGACGAAGACGACTGATGGTTGATGATGGTGAACATAATTAACTTAGCCTAGGTAATCAGTTTTATATAAATGCGGTGAGAGAGCACTTAAGATATTAGAACTTAAGATATTTCATGAGTATAAACTGAAAATTAACTTGAGATTAACTCAAAGCTAATCCTGAGATAGCGGGATAGGAGGGTCTTACGTAGTGACGTCTGGTGTTTGATGGAGGTCCATATTCGTTTCTGACTTTGGAGTGATTGGCTTTACCCAGAAATTTGAGCTGAGCGTCGCTCATGAGTTCCCGTATTGTGGTCATTTGAAGGTCCCTGTGAATCTAGGTGTTACGGTTGAACCATGGTAGCTTTGGTGTTGATTTGGAGGGCCTTGCTTTGAACTAACTAGAGGGTGGATTCGCGAATCA
The DNA here is from genome assembly GCA_019049505.1 of Pachyrhynchus sulphureomaculatus. Lineage (NCBI taxonomy): Eukaryota > Metazoa > Arthropoda > Insecta > Coleoptera > Curculionidae > Pachyrhynchus > Pachyrhynchus sulphureomaculatus. The sequence continues at coordinate 79,748,086 of CM032456.1, forward strand.
AATTTATTAGTGAATTTTATTGTTGAAGAATTCTATTCTATATAGGTTTCATCACAAGGCTGTTCAACAGGGGTACAAGTCTAATGGGTAACAACTGTGTGAATGGGGTGCGTTAAATCCCAAACCCCTCTATCATCCCTTAAAGTCCAATATCTTTTACTATAAATAATTATGCTAAAATTTTCTAACTAACCTTTAGGGAAAATTTTCATACTACTTTAGAAACTACACAATAATTATCAATTTTCACCCTTCTTATCTCTCCCCCGAACTATCTGAATCTAATCTAACCTCTTCTATCACCTTTTTAAGCAGAGGGTTGCAGGGTCTTGGCAGACGGCGGCGGGCTTGGCGTGGAGGGGGACGATAGGCGGTCCTGACTGTGGGATTAGGGGGTGAATGACTTTGTGTGCAGGAATTTTAGCTGGACGCTGATGATGTATTTCCGGATTGTGAGCATCTGGAGGTTTCTGTGAAGCTGAGTATTGCAGACGAACCATGCGGCTTTGGCGATGATGCGGAGGGCCTTGTTTTGGATGGTTTGGAGGGTGCATCTGCAAGTATGTGACATTTGGCACCATGCTGTGCTGCAGTAGGTTATTCCGGCTCGGATAATCGTCTTGTAAATTGTCAACTTGTTGCAAATTCACAATTTGCTGAACTTATTCAGGAGTGGATACAGAGGCGGTAACTTGGTTCTTCCATACTAGCCGCTTGTCGTAGTGGAGGACCAGGTACTTGATGCTGTTTGACCATCGGAGTCTGTTGTCTTGGAGGGTGAGGCGTGCCTGCGTGGAGATGCGAGCCTTGGTGAACATGATAGCTTGGGTCTTCACTAGGTTGATCTGAATTCTCCAATGTTCGAACCAGGAGACTAGGGTGTTGAGATGGCGTTGGAGGCGGACAAAATGACCTTTCTAGTCTTTATGCTTACGATTTTAACTTGTTTGTTTTACTTGTTGTCTTTTACTATAAATAATTTTGCACTAAATTCATATCTCATTTCTTTCGTGAGTTATTGTACCAAAAGACCGACAAACAAACGGCTCAACGGAAATGGGAAATTATGACTAAGGCATTTTTTTCACGAAAACAATCGTTACCTTTAGCAAGGGAAATAAAAAACATAGTTTCCATTTTCCATCAGGTTGTCGGTTTGTCTGCCTATTGCCATTGTAACTTCTGAACGAAATGGGATATCGATTTCGACTTACAATAATAGCACTTGAAGTAGGGAAGAGCCTATAGTTTATTAACAATACTCCTTCGAGTACGGGTTAATAAATCAATAAATGTTGTACAGTCTGTCAAGTAAGAAAGTGACCGCTCGTCTTCTTGAAAAAAATGTGTTTCGAGAACAATTTTTCCCATCAATGTATTTTTTGGTATGCTAACAACGACGCAATTACCTTAGTGTGTTGTCCAATCGCCTCCTGCATCAATAATCGCCTGACATCTTCGAGGTATGCTGTCGACAAGGTTTCCTGCATACTACGGCAATGATCGTATTTCCTCTAAGCGTTCTCTTTACAAGAGACCAAACGTTTTCAATAAGTTTGGCGTCCGGTGATTGTGAGGGCCACTCTAGTATCTATTAGCAAAGGTTTCTTCAACATGCTTCGGAATCTGACATCATGAGCACGAATATGTTGTCCAATGAGACACATTCAAACCCGATTTTCTTAATTTTGCTGCTCCTTAACGCAGCGTCAATTTCGAGTCCCGTGAAAACAAACATACGATTCGTTTTTCGACTTTCGTAATGACTTTGCCTACCGAGCCACGTTTTGGCAAGTCGTCGATATCTTTCGTCTCGTTAAAACGATTTACCCACTTCTTCACAAACGATACCGACTTCTTAATATATTTTGAGACCGCGGAATGTGTCATTTTAGGCCTCTTTGGATGGGACCAAAGCTTCTAACCGACGCGCAAACAAGTCGCTCATTTTGGATTTTACCTAATTTCGACGAAAGTTCGGAATCGACTGATACTTTTACTAAAATGCGTCCTATAAAAAGGTTCCCCCTACCGACTTTTTGTTGGATCGCCAGAATCGCATCTACCAAAAATAAATTATCGGGGGCACGTTCTTACTTGACAGACTCTATTGTTTCAATATTATCTTGAGAATTTGCCCTAAATAAGTTTCACATAAAATGGTTAAAGTCGAACTTCATCATCATCAATTAGCCTTTTGCGTCCACTGCTGAACATAGGCCGCTCCCATCTCAGTCCACTTCTCCTAGGCTCTCCGCATTCAGTTACCACACACTCTCTTCAGCGTGTGGGAGGTCTACCCCTACTACGTCTGTCGTTTCTAAGCCTCCACTCAAGCAGACTCTTAGTCCATCTCCCATCCGACATTCGAGCTATATGCCCCGCACAGTTCCATTTAAGTTTGGCGATGTATGCAATTATATTAGTAATACCGGTTCTTTGACGGATAATTTCGTTTCTAATACAATCCCGCAGTTACCCACATCACCATGTTTAAGCCTCAACTGTCAGTAGTTAGTTATATGTTCTGGTATTTTTGTCTGCGACTTGTTTTTTTCAGTACTATTTCACAGAAAAGTTTGTTTAAATCTATTTTTTGAAGTCATATTTGTCATACAGGGCTTTTTCGTTAGATGGTTATCTTCTTTACTATTGTAATTTGTTTTTCTTATTTGTTTTTAGTGTTCCGTACGTAACACTTATAAGATCACTTCGGTGTCTGTCCGTCTGTCTATCTGTCTGTCACACACGATTTTCTCCGAAACTAGTAAAAAAATAATTATAAATAACTAAATATATAAATAAATAACTAAAATATAGAAAGTTGAAATTTGGCACTACTATAGGAATTGATGGTCCCATCAGAGCCGTGTAGTTTGAAAGTTAAATTTTGAGTTAAAGGGTTATTTGTTGAAAAAAAAAAATTATCAGGTCATCGAATGCGGTGTCAAATGAAAGCTTGTGGAAACACGAATTCAAAAATATATATAATGCGCCCACTTTTCTTTGTATTATTTTTAAAACATTGCCCCCCTTATCTCAAAAAGTACTGATAAAAAAAAATTGAAAAAATTCTGGAATATTCTCCACGTAACAAAAATTTTTGTGTTAAAAGCAATCAACGTACAGAACACTAATTGCGTAAGTCCGACTTGCACTTGGCCGGTTATTTTAATATAAAAATTATAGGTATATTACCTTTAATTTTTATATTAAAATATTTTTTTTTATAAAAAAATAAATTAGACGGCTAGATCGTAAAAGGCCTAAAAGTTGAAACGGCAGGTTCAAATACAAATTAGTTTTGATTGAGGTGTGTTATTCTTACCAGGAAAATTAAAAACTATTTCAGCATATGGACAAACATAAATGGTAAAATGATCTGTAATATCCTCTCCTTCCTCTTTTAAATTCGGCAGTTCTTCGGCTCAGCCGATAATAGTCGAACTTGTTTGTTACAGAATTTCAGCTCAAAAAAATCTATTTCAACTTTAGAACTAGTATTTGCAAGTAGTTTATCAATTTTTTCGATTGTATACGAGAAATTATGGTAAGTAAATATGCGTAAACATGATCTAATCTATATCTACATATTAATCAAATTGGTCGCTATAAATTGTGATACATATTTATAAATAATATTTAATTTATGTTTTCAGTTTAGTTAATTCCAGTTAATTGTTTACTAGGGCCGTTTTTGTAACCGGTTATAATAATTTGAATATATTTATAACATATCTCAAAGAAAATATTAATTATAAGATTCCTTAGCATTTGAAATAGCTGAGGGCCAAGATTATTTATTTATCTTTACCAACAATTGATAGTAAACAATTATTTCGAATGGTATGTAATAACAAGAAAATTAGAATTGTAATAGCGGCTATATTCCGAGATACAATTTGCTCGTGGACAGTTCCAGAGGCGGAACTTAAATAATAAAACTATAGATAAAAATATGTTTTATGCAGAGCTTATTGTTTTATTTGACTATAAAATCAAAAGAAACTACAAATTAATGTTAGTAGAATGTAGAAAGATGATCTGATGTTAAATTTTTTTAACGTCGTACCCGGTGGTACATATGCTTCAATTTATATCTGGAATTTAGCAAGGATTCTGACGTTATACTCCTAATAAGAATTATTTTTCTATACTATCTATGATTTTCTTAGACATCTTTCAGAATTTACTGAATAGGATCGCCGTTTTGCTGCTAGATTATTTATTATACCTTATTTTAGTACAGTACAGTTATTACAACTATATCAAAACCAACACGGATTGATGGCTAGTGTTTTATCTCTGGTATAGCCAGCGAATTTTCGTGTGTCAGTGTGATCACTTCTTCTGTTATAAACTTTATTTGTTGAAAAAACTGGATCATCCGTTTAAACCATAGATTCCCAACGGGGCGGTACCGCCTCCCCCCCTCAGTGGGCGCAGGAGCGCAATCAAGCATGTTTTGACAAAAATATGGGAGCTTTTAATGACTTGTTTACAGGACAAGTGTACCGGCATCGCCAACAAGCAGAGGCATACAGGTTGATACGTGAACGAAATCAAATCTGTAAAACGCCGGGAAGCTCTAGGAATGTCTTATTATTTTTGTGTGCTTCGCCAATAATCCATATTCGTGAATGATAGTGATAGAAGTTACTATAGCCATTATTTTTATAACTATCTATAAATCTGTTGAAAAGTAATCTATTTAAACGATGGCAAATTTTGTATATCAAAATATTTGAATCTAAGAAGAAATGCCGGCAGTACAGTACTGAGTATTTAAAATATGGATTTACGCAGTCTCTTACAAACCAATGTCTTTAATTTGCCAAAAGTTTTTTCACATGAAGCCAAGAAGCCGTCTAGGCTACAAGAACATTTGAATAAAAAGCATACTGATAAAAAGGACAGAGAATTATCCTGTTTTCAAGGACTGGAAAAGAAATATTTAAAACAGCCAACTATATCAAACCTTTTTTGTTTCGTCTTCTAAACAAGAAGATAATGGACTACGAGCCTCATATAAAATTTCATTGTTAATGGTAAAAGCGGAAAAACCACACACAATTGGCGATGGTCAAAGAAGTAATAAAAACTGTTCTTCATCATAAAACACCGTCAGATATCATCAGAAAAATTACATTGCTTATATGACAGACCTGTTTAAAATATTTAATAAAGTCAATTTACAATTGCATGGTGATTAGTTGAATTTAATTAAAACAAAAAACCTCATAGCTGCTTTTGTGGGAAAACTTCTTCTATTCAAACGAAATCTAGATAGAGGTGAATACAGTCACTTTCTCACATTATCAGCAGTCTTTGCAAAACACGAAGATTTACTTGCACGCTGCCAACATGTTCTTCATGCTGATTTTACGGAGCGATTCCAGGATATTTTTAACATGAATATACCGAGTTGGATTTTAGATCCTTTCGCAAATGCAGATACAGTAGAATCATCAAATTTAGAAGAGGAACTCGTACAACTCACCGCTAACGAAGAACTAAAAGTAAAATTCAAAAAAGGATACAAAAAGTTCTCGCTTCAAAAATCAATACCAGTTCTCTAGCCTGGATTGCTTTTTCTTCTTCGTATTTGACTGAGCGTGGATTCAGTGCAGCAGCTAATTTACTATCTAAGAAAAGGATGATGTGCACATCACTGAACGTGGCCATTTGCGACTGTTGTTAACGAAATTGGAACCCGACATTAACAGATTGTTAAAACTCCATCAGCCTCAACCACCTCATTAATTTTTTTATTTCTTATTGATTTTGTGCTTATATTTAAATTTTTAATAATTAATTTTTTTACTTCATTTGATGATCGTTTTAATTAATCTCTTCTTTGTGACTCTTAATAGATAGATAGACAGATAAAATAGGTATAGATAATATGCAACAATATTTTAATATTTGGTATAATTAACTATTATGGATTTTTTTTTTGTACAGGGGGCGGTGGTCCAGAAAAGGTTGGGAACTTCTGGTCTAAACAATATCATTAAACAGTTGCCTAATTCTTTTCTGTATGTATGTGTAAAGTATATTGAATCCTGTAATGTGTTTCATCAATATCTTTAACAACATCTGCTATAGAACTTTCTGGATTTTCTAGAAATAAACAAATAGCAAGTATTCTGTACTATAGTTTTCATTTGTTTTCATAATAGTGATTAGCCATGATAGATTCATGAACATAAAAACATTTTTAATTAGCTTAATCTCACCAATTGAAAGTCCAATTTCAGCATTAAGTTCATGGATCATTTAAAAAAAAATAATAATAAAGCTAACTGAAAGCAAACAACTACGAAAATATTGTTCACATAACTCAGGAGTTCCGTAATGTTTATCATGATGATATTCGATGCTTAATGCTTGAGATGGAAAGTAATTTCATATCAAGTGAAATAGCCATTAGGTAAATATTATGGTTCACTAGTATCCATTCAGAAAGTTGCCAGTTTGTCATAGAAAAAAAAAAACAAGTGGCGCAATAACCTTTTGAAGGCCAATCTTATTTTCGATGACAAAACACAATCTTTTGTGATTCGAATTGCGTACAGAAATTATTGTCTCTCACAGTTTTTTTTCTATCCCTATAAACATTCACTCAACTGGGAAGCATAACGTCGATTTGATTTGTCAAAAAATATCGAACTTTTTTCTCATCCGAGAGTTCAGTGTCACATATCTCCGGTAATATAAGTCGCATCGGTTCAGATTAAGTGAGATTTGACCGTACTAGACGTACGGAAACTGTTGGGATTGGTTTATTTAAATTTAATTTAAAGCTTTTTTTGGATGGTTGTAGCTTCTACTTGTTTGAAATTCATTATAAATATATAATAAAATACTGTTTTTAGTCAATTCCCACTGGTTTATTTAAATTGCGATGACGCGTTTCACTGTCGATGCAGCTTCTTCAGATCTACATTTTACACTGTCAAGTTAGATTTAATGTTCACAATTTTATATGATTTCTTAATTATAATATTACACCTAATTAAATTCCATTGATAGTATTGGAAAACCTACACAGATTTCGAATTGGGAGACTAAATTCAACAATGGTGAATTGTTTAAATCTACCTGGTCGTTGAGTAAAGTACCTGAAGTCCATAATCGATTTATTTGCATTGTTTCTAAAAGGTTTAGTTTTAAACCTTTTTGTTGGGTGTGTAAAATTTTGAAATTCTTGTTAAATGTGTGATCTTCTGTTAAGATGATTAGCATATGTTGAATTAGACTTTCTATGGATGAAACTTATTTCATGTTCTGTAATTCTTTGTGTAATTATACGTCCAGTTTGTCCTATGTGTATTTTAGGACATGACCCACATGTTAATTGATAAACCCCTAATTTATTGTCTTTATCGATTTATGGTTTGTAGTAGGGAAATATCTCAAAAACTACAAACCACAAATCAATAAAGACAATAAATCAGGGGTTTATCAATTAACAATGTGGGTCATGGCCTAAAACATACATAGAACAAACTGGACGTATATTTACACAAAGAATTACAGAACACGAAAAAAGTTTCATCCATAGAAAGTCTAATTCAACATATGCTAATCATCTTTTAACAGAAAATCACACATTTAAAGTATTTCAAAATTTTGCACACCCAACAAAAAGGTTTAAAACTAAACCTTTTAGAGACAATGCAAACAAATCGATTAAGGACTTCAGGTACTTTACTCAACCACCAGGTAAATTTAAACAATTCACCATTATTGAATTTATTCTTCTAATTCGAAATCTGTGTGTGTTTTCCAATACTATCAATGTAATTTAATTAGGTGTAATATTATAATTAAGAAATTATATAAAATTGTGAACATTAAACCTAACCTGACAGTGTGTGCAGAAGCTCATCGCAATTTAAATAAACCAGTGGAAATTGTCTAAAAACTGTCTTTTATTATATATTTATTAATTTAGAGCACTTTGTAGCTTCAATGCATCCATCGTATAGCGCAAACCTTGCACCATCAGACTATCATTTGTTTCGGTCTCTGCAGAACTCCCTGAATGGTGTCAAGTTAGTTTCAAATAGGTTCTACAGTGAGGGGATTATACTGCTGCCGGAAAAATGGCAGAAGATCATCCCACAAAACGGCACAATTTAGTTGAATAAAGTTCAAAAATAAAAGAAAACTGCCTCAATTTTTACTTCAAAAGACTCATTTCTTTTTTAACCACCCTTTATTAAAAGCTACCACGTTGCATACTATATTTAAGAGTTTATTATCAGGATTTGGACTAACTATATTAGTTCTATATCCGCATCAAAGATAAAAAATGTTGGTTGAATCTAAAGAAGCGAATGAATTTTGTCAAACAATTGTTAAATAATACGTCATGATTATTATAATAATATTTGCTACAGAATTACATCAAAAATTCCCCATTGTAGACAATAGGCACCACAGAAAATAAAATGAACCGACCAAGTGCAAGTCGGACTTGCGCAATTAGTGTTCCATACGTTGATTGCCTTTTGTTACGGAGGTATAAAATGATCAATGACTTCACAAAACATACCCCAAATGGGTTTTTAACAAAGTTTTTTCAGACCATTCCTGAAAACTGATTTTTGTTTTTTTTTATATACCAGATAAATTATTATAGGCACTCGTAATAATTTTCGTTCAACCTACATCCTGAGGAGAATATTCCAAATTTTTTTATCAGTACTTTTCGAGATAAGGTGTGAACAGAGATTTTTCGAAATTTTTAAAAAGTAATACAAAGAAAATTGTGCACATGTATTACATTATATATTTTTTTGTTTTTACAAGCTTTCATTTGACACCTTACTCGACGACCTGGTAATTTTTTTCTTACCTCCAATTTCACCTCCCCATAACTAAACCCTCAAGTCAAAATTTAACTATCAAAACTACACGGCTTTGATGAGGCCATTCATTCCTATATGAGTGCCAAATTTCAACTTTCTATGTCAAATAATTTCGGAGAAAATCGGGTATGACAGACGGATAGCCAGACAGATAGATAGACAAACAGATAAATGGATAGACGGGCAAACACTGAAGTGATCTTATAAGTGTTCCATATGGAACACCAAAAATGTATATAATGTCTGGTTGAATCTAAAGAAGCGAATGGACTTTGTTCAATCATGATTACTTTGGTGCCGAATTACATCAATAACTCCCCATTGTGGATAACAGGCACCATCTATCCAACAGAAAATAAAAAAGGTTTTTAGCCGCTCAAGTTTGATATAGACACCTATATTAAATTTTAAACAGAATGAAAAAATTGTCTTTAAAAAAAAATAACAAAGTCAAAGGTAGGAGAGATTACATTAAGGTGATAATAACATGTAGAATTGCTATTTTATTGTGTAGGTTCTTTTTTTAAAATAATTTATTATCTTAAGTGTAAAGAGCACGTGCCTATAATTTACATAATAAAATATCCAAAATTACGATAAGAATTTCGCAAACAACAAAGATTTTTAAATGCTTGACATTCCAGACATTGTTTACTTTATATTTACTGAGTGTTTTTGTGTCTAACAACTATTTCAAAAAGTTCTTTTTAAAACAATAGTTGAGTAAAAATAGAATATTGTATTTTGCCTTGGGCATTTTACTTGTAGATTAAATGCTTAACTTAACGTTAATAGTTTCAGCTTTTTTTATTATTTAAGAAGTGTTTAGACATTTGATGTTGATCCTCTAAGTCATGTTTGTTGGGCGTATTTCTTACTTCAGGGGCGCAGCCTTAAATATTTACCAATTCGTTCAAACTTCCGTATGTATTCTTTAGTTTGTCATGTGAATGATATTAAGTATTAAGTTCTAGGAGCATAATAGCAGCAAATCGACATACATAGCTTATATTGGAAACACCATATTCAGCAGCAAATGAAGTACTAAGACAGGAACAGTGACCAACACGGTTGGGAACAAATCACATAAAACGATGGATTAGAAGAACAGAAGAGAAAAAACAAGATATACAATAAATTACTAAACACAAAGGATAACAATGACAAAATAATATGATGAGAACAGCCAAAATTCAAAAGAACGATCATCCGTAACAAAAATGAAACTTGTAATAGGAAATGTAGGGCACTGGATTCATATCTACTAGGAACCAAACCATCAGAAGCCTAGAGAGTCATCAAAATACTACGATCAGAAAACATAAATAAAATAAATATATGTAAAATCCAATAAAACTGATTATGTGGCAGCGGTATCAACATTATACCCAAGAACTTCCCGAATATAGGGATCAATACATGACATAATCACCTACTAAATATAAAATGCACGGTCTACAAATAGAATTAACAGCAGATATGGTCTGGAAGGCAGTTAAAGCAACGAAGAAAGGAAGAACTGCTAGACCGCATGGTATTCCTTGAATGATGGAACAACGGTATATACTCTTCATTTTGCGGATAGTCAAGTAGGGTTTGCGCAAGACAAGAGAGATCTAGAATATATGACAACAAAACTGTTGGAGAGATATAAAAACAGGGGACTGAGAGTAAACATGAATGCCAAAACGATTATTTATTGACAGTTACTGTTTAGTCATCATATGTATCAAAATAAATGCATTAAAACATTCACAGAAAATAGCAGCAACAATAAAATGACACCTGCAAGTATAAGCAAATATTCTGCAGTATATTACCATAATAATCATATTTTCAAGGGCAGGTATAAAGTAGGGGAAAACAGAATATCACTGTTAATAGATACAATGTATACGAATTAACACATACTGAAGCTTTTTTCACAAAAGGAATTTTTGATGAAGTACACGACTTACCTTATATATATATATATATATATATATATATATATATATATATATATATATATATATATTCTGATGTCTTCGAGTGTGCCTCTATTGATTAGTGTTGTTTTGACCGGAGTCGTTTCACCAAAATCCAAAATTTGGCACTATCAGTGTTTACGGGTCTAGAGAGGCGTCTAAATTGAGTAATATTTGGTACTATAAATCTGCGAATTGGGAAGAACTTATGTAATATTTTCAAACTGTACCTAGATTAGACGTGTATTTTAGATCCGACGGCACATCGGCCTGTGCTAAAGAAGTTTCTGATGTCATTTTGGCTGGCATGGAGCTTATATTCCTTTTTCAAACAATCGCCCTTCTAATGTCAAGCCTTTGACCGAGAATGCTAAGAGGCTGTTGCTTCTAGACATTTTTCCCACTGACAATGGCGACAAAATTCTAATATTATAAATCGCAACTTCTTGATTGGTACTCGGAACAGATGCAAAGAAATTAACCAAGGAAGTTCACGATCAAAAATTTAAAAACAAACTTCATGTCTGTCTTAACAATTCCAGGTCGTTTTGTTCGATCGCTAAGGCCATTAGTCAAAATTTCACTAAACCCACTATACCACCACTCACTTACTATTGCAATAACACTTGTGGAGAAAGCTAACTTGTTAGTTGAACTCTTTGCTTCACATTCTATTGTCGATCTCCAAGGAAAAATATCACCCACTATTCCCTTGATGCAGTCAAGGATTCCCTATATTATCTGTATACAGCGTATCATAAAAGATGTCTTAATGAAGCTAGACACCAAAGAAACTTTTGGATCTGATGGAATACCTGCCATAGTACCCAAAAAACGCGTAACCGAACTAATACTTCTGTAGACTTTTTAACCTATCCTACAGAAAGGAAATATTTACTTCCTGCTGGAAGTGCGCTACAGTTCAGCCAATACCCAAAAACGACAAGAAGATCTTACAAAACAACTACCGATCAGTCCCACTGCTTTCAATATTATCGAAAGTAATAGAAAAGCTAGTCTGCATCCTATAAACTATCTAGAAGGATTCGATATTATTGAAGACCATAGATATGGTTTTCGTAAGCAAAGATCAACAGGAGATTTTCTATCTTATGTCACACATGTTCGGAATAATGCAGTTTTGACATTTTAAGGAATCTCAAGCAGTTGCACTTGATATGTCTAAAGCATTCGACCGGATAATGAGTTCTTGGCTAAGTTAGATTCCTATGATATGTCTAAAAAGTTTTGTTTATGGCTCTCGGGCTTCCTCAGAGAGCTTTCTCCTACTCACTTTCTTATTTACATTAACAATCTACTGGAAAGTACTAGGAATCCAACTTACAGCTTAGCAGATTACAGGATGCTTATTTCTTTATTTACTTTGAACTTGAATATCAGTTACTCATGCAAACATCTGTAGAAAACAGGAAATCATTCAATTTAGCAAAAACCTGGAAGAAAGTCTATATTGGGGTAACAGTTAATAAGTAGATTTTAACGCTACAAAAATCCAGGCGACATTTTTACTGAAAACGTTGCTCAACCAGACATAGTTCCGTCGGAACGCTCCATTTCTCTAGTAACGTCAGTCTATTTGCTAGATTTTAACTTGGAAGTAAATATAACTTAGCATGAACATGTCGCATTCATAGCAAAGAGAGTTTCTCAAAAGTTCGGCATATTATTTCGAACTAGACAGCTTTACCTTCCACAATAATTTTGGTTTCTATACAAAGCTCAAACTCGACTAACGATGGTTCCTGTGTTTGAGACGCTGCTTTCAAACGTACACTACATTTGTTAGATTCTATTCAGAAGAGAGCTATTCGCCTGATTAGAGATTCACAAGCAACCTTGATTTCTTGGTACATTGAGGGACGGTTGGTAACTTGAGCCCATTCCTTTCTCTCCGAACACTTTCCATGAGTATTTCCATGGAAAGTGTTCGGTGGTTTTACCCTGCTTAATTTATTTTAGAGCGATGCTTGCTAGAAATACACGTCGCGCTAATACATCACATCTTTATGAGATTCAACTCTCTTACAACCCATTCCAAGCAGTTTTTTTATATAAAAGGACTGTATTTTCCATCGAGTGCAATAACAGCGACTCAAAACCAACCTGAATCGCTTTTTCCGCACACTTGTTGCTCCAGTAGCACTTAGAGATTTTCCTGCAACAAGTGTGCTATGTTCATAAAAAAAAACCGTCGACCAGCGACTAGTAAGTAAGCATTGATAATATCAAAGGAGTCACCAGTCAACACACTAATGAGGTACACCCGAATACCTCAAACAACACATTTTTCCATCTGTATATCTCTACGTACTAATGTATATATATATATATATATATATATATATATATATATATATATATATATATATATATATATATAAATAGAATTAACGAAAAAAAATCAAGGGTGTCAGTTTCTTCGTCGAAACAAAGGCTTTCAAATGCAATATGGCCCTTTCGAAAATACAAGATAGCGGCTCATTATAGCGGATAGAAACAAAAAAATCAGTAACAAATACAAACAAATGATGATTTCTAAGCTGAATTAAGTTAACTGAACTTCAAAAATTAGACGAAATCTAATATTGATGAATAATTAGAATAACCAACATAATTTTATGTAATACCAACATCGCGGATCTAATATGGCGACTAAAACCAAAAATTACACGAAAAATCGACAATTATGAAGATTTCACAGTGAAATGGCACTTTTTCTTATCGGAGCACTATCGCTGGCTCATCATATAATAGAAATTAACAACCAATCGTAACCTAACCAAGCCTAACCTTTACTCTTTAACAAGATTTTTTTTATACAACACTTTAAATAAACGCTTATGTCGTTTATAAGCCTATTGAGAACATTCCATATTAGGTAACTAAAAGAAAATTACTCAATATGCACACACAGAAATACACATACACATACATGAAATAATGCAGATCTCATACAAATGATTCTGAATAAAGCTAAAAGAGGGCAGTAAAATAAAAGACACATATTTTCATTATGAATACACATTATGCACACCCGGGTATCGAATTGCTGCTTAATAAAATTATAGAATATGTGCTATGATGCCTTACATTATGCTAGGTTAAGCTGTCTTTCTATTATGTAAACTAAGATACTTTAGGTAGGGCTAGGTTAGACTGCCTTTCTGTTGTGTAAGCTATGATGCCTTAAGTTATGTTAGGTAAGCTGCCTCAGGTTAGGTTAAGTTGCCTTAGATAAGGTTAGCTGAAGTGACCCTTCTGTTGTGTAAGCTATGATGCTTTAGGCTATGTTAGCTTAAATTGCGTCGCCGACATCTAAGCTATAAAACTAGAGGTTTTTTTGATTAACATGGCTTAGGCCAAGTTAGGTTAAGCTAACTTAGGTTAATTTAGGTTAAACTGCCTTAAGTTAGGTTAGAATCTACTAGGCATTAGGTTAGGTTAGGTTAAGCTCTCTTTCTGCTTTGTAAGTTTAACGCCTAAAGTTTTATTACATTAATTTTCCTTTCTGTTGTGTAAGGCATGATGCATTAAGTTTTGTTAGATTAAGTTGCCTTTCTTTAGAGTAGGTTGTTAATTTATATTATATAGTCAGCAAGCAATAGTGCTCGGTTAAGAAAAAGTGCTATTTCACTGCGAAATCTTCGTAATTCCTCAGAAGAAGTAGATGAAGGTGGCAATCTTACTGATTGTCTGAAAAAGATAAATTTGAAAATTGTTATATATTGGATAGCTTCAGCCTGGAATCAAGTAAAGAGTAGTACTCTGGAAAAATCTTGGTCAAAATTGATTCCACAAGAGGAGAGACATTGCTCAGAGGCAGAAACAGAAGATAATGAAAGTTTGTGAATGGTTAAACAGTGATAGTGTGAAATGACTGACCAATAATTAATTAAAAGTGTATGTAAAAATGCTAATAAAATAAACAGTGATGACGATGATGATAACGAAGTAGAAGCCACTGACAATATTCCAGTAAAAATGTCACATTCAGAGGCCCTAGAAACAGCGTTAACTTATGTAGAACAACAAGAAAATGCAACCGCCGCTGACGTTTTGCTTATCAAATGTTGGCGAGACAGTACAGCCAAAAACAGAACTAACGCAAAACGAGTGCAGTTAAAAATTACCTCGTTTTTAAGACATTAAAGTTAAGAATGAAACTGTTTTATTTTCGATTTTCCGTACATATTCATAAAATAAGTAACCGAATTGTTCTATTCCTTGTTTTAATAAATACCTATGTTCGTAATAGCATATCGTATAAATGCTTTTAAGTCAATCTGCAATGTTGTATTCATTTTAAACTTCTGTTTTATAAAAAAATTCGGATTAACTGAAATTTCGATTATCTGAAATCACTTTGGTTCATATTATTTCGGATAATCGAGATTCTACTGTATATATATGTATATATATATATATATATATATATATATATATATATATATATATATATATATATATATATATATATATATATAGGTATATATATTTTCCACCCTCAATAAAGTTGCGCTAGGTTTATTGTATATAAACTTAAAAAGAAATAAAATAAAAAATGGCTGTGAAATTTAATCCATGAACATACTTTAGTAAGGTACCTAAATAGTCACTGTTCCACTAATGAATCTATCACTTTAAGTGATGCTTAGATAATAATTGTGTTTTTTATTTTCTATATATCAGTTCATTTTAAAAATTCAAATGTATCGTTTCAGTGCAAGGTAAAACAGATATCTGAAACAGAATGGCAGTAGAAATAAAAAATTTAACAGACCTATTGAGGGGTCACATAAACGGTCAAATATTAGATCAAACTATAACTCGTTTAACAGCTCCAGGTGAAAATTATGGTAGTCTTATGTTGAAGGTCGACATTACTGTTAAAAATAACGGAAAAGAAGAAAAAATTCATGCTGTTGCCAAATGTTTACCTCCAAATAAGGAAATGCAGGCGATTTTTAATATTCCTGTTACTTTTAAAAATGAACTTGCATGGTATAATGTTGTTATTCCAACGTTGAAGGCATTTCACAGAGAGCAAGGTGCAAAAAGTCATGTAGATTTTTTTTTGAACATTTATGGAGCTAGATTAAGCTTGGATCCTAACTGCGACGAGGTGGATGATGATGCAGTCATCCTAATGGAAAATTTAGTACTAAAAGGTTAGTAGTGCATTTACATTACAACACACTAATGAGGTACACCCGAATACCTCAAACAACACATTTTTCCGTCTGTATATCTCTACGTACTAATGTATATATATATATATATATATATATATATATATATATATATATATATATATATATATATATATATATATATATATGTATATAAATAGAATTAACGAAAAAAAATCAAGGGTGTCAGTTTCTTCGTCGAGACAACCCTTAAAAAAGTCACTGTAAAAATGATTACATTTTGGTAATAGTAAAGTTTGTTCATGTAGAATAATTGAAATTGAAAGTAGTGTAAAAATAACTTAATTTTCAGATTCCTTGACTCCAAAAACCCGTAGAAAGACCTATAATACAAAGTATACGAAGCAACCCTTTTCATCCCTACCCCACTCCTTGCATATTTTAATATAAATAGTATGCTTAAAATTTATCCAAAAAATATGTGAATATTTCAAAATTCTGTTTCCATTACACAATGTTAAACAACCCCCGCTCTTTTCAGCCCCTTTCTGGGTCAAAATTGAAATCAATTAAAAAACGATCTAATTTTTCAATTTCTTGACTTTAAGTACCCTAAAAAGTACGGATAACACAATGTATAAAAATCAATCCGTCTCACATGTGTATTATAAATTTTTAGGCATGAAATTTATTTATTATTTCAACAAAAAAAGGAAAAGTTACCATATTACTATTAAAATACATAAAATTTATCGGCCCCCACTACTTTCGCCCCCTTGGCCTGAAGCATCATAATTCAAAAACTATAGACTTGATCCTCTCATTAGATAATATCTATACACCAAGCTTGAAATTGATATATCATTTCATTTGTTAGTTATCGTGCCAACAAACCAACAGACAGGCAGACCGACAGAAATGAGTGACTATTTTTTTTTGTGATTGAAGAACCCTAGTGTAATTTTTTTACGAATACAACACAACAGTAAAAAACACCCTTAAATTTGACGTTACTCTAAAAAGTATAATTTGAAATTTGGCAATTAGGTGATCACGCAGATTAATTTTAAGATGATAGTTTCAGATGCCGTGTCATCATTGCTAAGTAAAAAATCTGTAATTCAATACGAAATATCATATAAACGTTAAAATTACACAAAACTTAAGTTTTGTGTATATTTTTTTACTCCCCTCCTCATATTAATTGAGTCACTTACTTTAAGGAAAAACATTCGAAATTGAAATACATTTTTAATATTGTACCATCATAATTGGAACTACTATATTACGAGTATTATGCATTCTCTTATTTACTTTTGGATAAGAAGTACTTTACCATATTTGTATATTAATAGAAAATAATTAAACTGTTCTTACATAGCAACCAGTTAAATAGTTTTGTAGATTGTGGGATCTACAGTCAAATATCATTATGTCATTATGACCTCTAGTAATCTATAAAATCACACAGTAACCTATTATACAGGGCCATAAAAAGGTTTTATAATTACCGTATATAATTTTAATAGCTTAATGTAATTTAAATCATCATTCAAAAATAATAGGGTCGTCTTCGGACTTACTCTACCACGTCTGATTTCGGAGATACTGAATATTGTATAGTAAAGGTAAAATATCTAATAAGAAACTACTTACTTCTGCAATTCCCTTTGTTATTCCGAATTTAAGGACATAGGCTTGCCGATGCGCATCAACTTCTTGGATTAAGAGTGTAGTCATAATATGCTCTGTACAATATTGATTTTCTGAGAAAGTTTTCTTGTTATACATGCAAGACGATCATGCTATGGTATATTGGCAAGTTTACTTACGATGGAAGAAGACTAGAGTATACTGATATAACTAGATCGGGTTCTGCAATAATAACTTCCTGATTTTTATTACGGTAAATTATACTTGGCTATTATCACTGCAAGACCCTGATCTTTGTTAAGTTATATAGCGTCGTGCGGTCTGCGGATATTTACGTTGCCGGTTGATGTTCGAACATTGAAGGTAAATGAGAAAACGACCTTGCTGTTATCAGCAAAGCTAGCTATTGGATCTTTTCCCTTAATGTACATAAGAAACCGAGTTTGCCAAGATTAATCTGTGAGAAAACTCGAGGACGATAAATAGAAGCTTTTAGTCATGCTGGTTAGAATATCTCTTATTTATATTTGCTGACAATTTTCATCTAATACAGTCTGTCAACTAAGAACGTGACCACTCGTATTCTTGAAAAAATGTGTTTCGAGAACATTTTTTGCCATCAAGGTATTCTTTAGTGTGCTAACAATGGAGCAATTACCTTAGTAAGTTGTCCAATAGCCTTCTGCATCCAAAAATCTCGCCTGGCATCTTCGAGGCATCCGTCAACAAGATTCTCTGCTTACTCTGCAAATTTTCGGAATGTCGCAAGACAACCGAGTCAAAGTCCCCATAGTCTTTCCTCTGAGCTTTTCCTTTACAAGGGCTAACACGGTTTCAATAGGGTTGGCGTCCGGCGATTGTGAGGGCCACTTTAGTATCTCATCGTGGGCCCAAGCGAGCCGCTTCGTGATTTTCGCCCAGCAAAGGTTTCTTCAACGTGATTCGGTGTTTGACATCATGAGCAAGAACATGTTGTCGAATGGTCTCATGGGACACATTCAAATCCAATTTTTTTAATTTTGCCGCTCCCTAACGCAGCGTCAATTTCGAGTCCCGTGAGAAGAAAGATGCGGTTCGTTTTTCAACTTTCGGAGTGACTTTGCCTACCGAGCCACGTGTTAGAAAGCCATCGACATTTTTCGTCTCGTTAAAATGATTTACTCACTTCTTCACAAACGTCACCCGACTCTTTAATATACTTAGCGGCCGCGGAATGTGTCATGTGTCCCTCTTTGGATGGGAACAAAGAAAAACTGCCTCGAACCGACGAGTAAACAAGTGACTCATTTTCGATTTTACGTGATTTCGACGAAAGTTCGGAATCGACTGATACTTTTACTAAAATGTATCGTAGACAAAGGTTCCCCCTACCGATTCTTTGTTGAATCGCTAGAATCGCATCTACCAAAAATGAATTATCGCGGACACGTTCTTACTTATAACTTTTTTCTTTTTTGATATACCTGGCGTATTATACTGAAAAACGTTTAACCTAACTTTATAGTCAGAAGGAAATAATAAAAAGTTTTGAACATTCCTACTGAAAATTACTTTTACTTAGTAGCGCATCTTGTTAGCTCGAAACAAGATTAGTATTTTTTGACTTACTATCAGTTATTTTTGAAATTACGAAAATTCAGTTAAAATTGCAACTATTAGGCTCTTAACAAAAGTGTATCTATAATAGCGGTAGTATTTTCATATAAAAGAGAAAATGTCGTTATGAAGGAGGCGAGATAAAATGGTCATACTTGTGAAAACTTTCATTATTACGAAATGACTCATCTTGATCCAGAAATTCTTGAAGATATTTAAAACTTAACCAAGATAATATAGGTATTTTAAGAATGATAAGTTTCTACAAGGAGTAGGATGTGTTTTAAGAATAAGTAGGACAAGTAGAAAATAGCGGTCCAAATTTCAATCCTGTCCAATGTTCATCTTGACGTTATGCAAAAAGTTACTTTATTCTACGTCCATGACTACATTGCAAGAAACCTAAATGCCCATATGTTGTTTGGTAGTATACCTCCTTTGGATACCGTAAGGGTGTTTCGGCTTATATTAACTGTAATAGCTTATTATATATAGTTACATATAACTTAAGAATTTAGAAAATATTCAAAAATTAATGATAAATATAACATTATCTCCTTTTTTTCTATATTAGCTACAACTATGCACTTTATTAGGTTACATTTTTAATCATATTAAAATCAGGCGAATCAAGAATTTTTTTGAATTTTAAAGGGCTGTTAATACTCGTACTATAAATTTGACTAGCCCATACATTTAACTGTGTTCGATTCCACGTTAGAATATTGGGTGTGTTTTTATCTTAATACTAGCAGTGCCCGCGGCTCCCCTAACGTAATAAAATATCTGCCATTATTTCCCCTTATCTCCCATTATTTCTCCTTCTCTCCCATTATCTCCACATAATTTCCATTATCTAGGCGTATCTCTGTTCATCTCCCATTATTTCTCTTTATCTCCCATTATTTCCCCTTATCCCCCATTATCTCACCTTATCTCCAATTATCTAGGCTTATCTCTGCTTATTTTCCATTATTTCTTCTTATCTCCCATTATTTATACTTATCTCTCATTATCTCACCTTATCTCCTATTATCTACATTTATATCGAATTATGTAGAACATATGTATAAATTTATAAAAACACGTAAATCGGATAAGTGGGCCTCAAGTGATAAGCGCACTAACGGACAGACAGACAGACGGAGAGACGTTACATTTTATATATATTATATTCTTTGCAACATGATATTGTTCCATATTTAATGGTTTAGGCAGTGTATTGCAAGAGAACGCGTTAACGGTAACCTTTTTCCGACTTTATTCACTATTATCGTCACTGCTTATTCTTTATGTTACCTAACGCAATAAAATATATCCTATAACCTGGCCAGAGAAAATATGTAGGTTTTTTAAAAAAAAAGTACGTAAATCGGGTAAGTGGTTCTCCAGTGATAAGCACACTAACGGATAGACAGACAGACAGAGATACGTTGCATTATATATATATATATATATATATATATATATATATATATATATATATAAATGTAATAAAATAAATATCTATAACCTGGTGAGCGAACATATGTATAAATTTAAAAAATCACGCAAATCGGATGTGGAAGTGGTTCTCGAGAGCACTAACGGACAGATAGACAGACAGAGAGACGTTGCATTTTATATATATATTATAGATATATATTATTATTATTATATAAACTGACCAAAGAATATATGTATGAATTTAAAAAAAGACATGTAAATCGGATAATTGGTTCTCGCGTGATAAACGCACTAATGGACAGACAGACAGAGAGACATTGAATTTTATATATATTATAGATTATAGATATTCTCTGCTACATAATATTGTTCTTTATTTAATGGTTTAGGCTGTGTATTGCAATGGAAAGCGCTAGCTTCAAACTTTTTTCCGACTTCATTCACTATTATCGTCACTACTCTTTCCTTATGCTACCTATCGTAATAAAATGTAGCCTATAACCTGGTCAGAGAACATATGTATGTTTAAAAAAAAAGTACGTAAATCGAATAAGTGGTTCTACAGTGATAAGCGCACTAACGGACAGACAGACAGACAGACAGAGAGACGTTGCATTTTATATATATTTATAGATGCGGAGGCTTGATTTAATAGAACATGAAATAATATGTACATTTTATAGAAAATATTCTAAATATTTCGGAATGGCAATACAAAAGCTAATGTTTTTTTTAAATTCGATAAAAAATAAATTACTTGTAACCAAGCTAGAATTTATTCATCTGAAGTATTTATTTTTAATCATTTGAGTAAATGCGTTTATCGCTGATAATTTTAACTTATACGTATTTTACGTGTTTCATGTTATCTAGTACTTTATCAGACATTTTAAGTATTTTACCTTTTAAGTATCTTAACTTTTAAGTATCTTAACTTTTACAGGTTATGTGAATGCCAATCGTAGAGAAGGCTTCAATTTAGAACAAAGCAAAGAAATACTTAAAAAATTAGCGACTTTCCATGCACTCTCACTAGCGCTACGAATAAAAAAACCTGAAGAATTTAACGAAAAAGTCAAAAAATATTTGTATCAGATGAAAAATACTGATGACAAACTTAATGCCGCACAACTTGTTATACAGTTTTTAGAAAAAAATCCGGAGACTTCTTCACTAGTTCCTAAAGTAAAAGAATGTTTTAAATATCTTGGACCCGAGTCAAACTTGGTTGTTAGGGAACCGTGGGCAGCAGCAATTCACACTGATTTTTGGGTAAAAACAATATGATGCTAAAAGAAGAAGAAGGAAAACCTCCAAAAGTAATTATTCTGGACCTTCAAACGTGTGCATATGGCTCACCCATCAGTGATTTGATATTTTTCTTAGGAACATCATTGCAAACACATTTGCTGGAGAAGCATTTTGATGAACTAATTGGACTCTATTATATAGAACTTATGGAGAATTTAAAGTTTCTTAATGTAGATACTAATCTTTTTCCATATGGAAGTTTCCAGAAAGAATTAGAACTCCAAGGTCCTTCTGAATTTGCTCACTGTATGTTTTTCGTAGGAGTTATCATGGCAGAAAAAGACAAAATAGGTGATTCCACGAAAAAAGATTTTAAACCAGAAGAAGAGTTAATAAGAATGTTCTCCAATATTACCGATAAACATGCGGAAAAATATATTCTCTTGACTAAAGAGTTTTTTAAACGAAATTGGATATAATATAAATTCTCTGCAGATATATACCTTTTATAATTAGTAGATAGTTTTTGCCAATAAAACTTTTTAATTAGTATTTTTTGTAGTATTACTACTCATGCACAATTATAGTCCAGTCAGAAGACAATTTTAAGGATAAATTGTCGTATACTGCTACTTTTTAAAAAAAAAAAATTAGTAAATATTACGACCGCTGAAAAATTGGGGTAACACGCTCAAAAATGGAAGATAAACTAAAAATTCTGACAGATTTTGATTCTAGATAAAAAAAAAAACGAAAAATTTAAGGGACTATGGATTCTGGTCAGGAGAAATTGGACGTTTAAATAGGTGTACTCGCAAACTGTGAGCTAATTTTTTTCGTTAATTCTGAAAATATGTTCCATGTTTTATAGATTACTTTAATTGATTCAAACATAATTTTAGCCATTCTTTACATATAATATTAGATATATTTTTCACTCCTCATAATATTTATAAATTTTACCGATTCACGTTTTTTTTCTTCTGACAAATTTTTTAAACAACTTTTTTTCGATATACTACTACCTTACCTAGACTATTAGAAATTTTCCTTAGTCGCTATACTTTGATTTGAGGTAATCAAGCACTCATTTAAACAATTTAGACCCGAGAAATTGGCCATTTTAGTCTCTTTAATTATTTTTTCTTGAGTTTTATAATATTTTCAGTAACCAAAGTTATTTTTAATTATTATACACAGGTTACTGTACATATTTGGTCCATTTAGGGTGAAAAAACTGGCCATTTTACTTTCAATTTTATTCTTTTTTTGTTTCAAATTTACAGTTACTTTTTAAAAATTTATTTTTCTTGAATTTTACCGAAGATTATTTTTATTAGTTATACTATATGTTTTACAAGGAGATGCCAGAGCATTTGGGTCACTGATATGATCAGATTTTTTTTACATTTCTTGCGCCCCTTGCTAAGACTAATCGTGAAAAAAATAATGTTTAGACCGTCCTCCCGGACATTATTTGTAAACCCTTTTGCCACATATTCAGGTGGACAGCACTTATGAATCCATGGCAACGACTTCTGCTTCGTAGGAAGATTTCAATAGAACACTCAAGTCGTCTCACCTAAAAAATAAGTCTTATCGTTGTTTCAGAGGGTCAAACGTCTTTAAAAAATTTCTTTCCTTATTAGTTTCTGCTCTGGTGAAAGAAATTTGGGGTGGAGGGTCAGGTTTAACCGATATATTAAGAACCCCGTTTTATATTTTATCTCATAGGATTTTTTTAAAGAAAATTAATTTTATTTGGCTTCATATTATTTTGAGAAAGTAGTAATATTTCTATTAAATAAAAAATACATTGCTACAACAATTTAAATATAATTTATTATTTTATTTAACTAGTTGAACTTGTATCATTAAAATTATTATTTTGTACAGTAACTTTATAATTTTTATTAATTTAATTATATCTTCATATATAATCATCAATAAAAAAGTAATCTTTTCGACATCATTATTGGTTAATTTATTTTCTATTTTTATAAAAATCGTATTAAATAATATTACATAAAAAATATAACGTACAAATATAACTCCATATAACTTTGTACTGGCCAGTTTTTTCAGCCTAAATGGACCAAATGACTTCCTCAACCACTCAACATGTACAGTAGCCTATGTATAATAATTAAAAATACCTTTAGTTACTGAAAATATTATAAAATTCAAGAAAAAATAATTTTTTAAATGGAAATCGTAAATTTGCATTAAAAAAAATTAAACTTGAGACTAAAACGGCCCATTTCTCGGGCCTAAACTGTTTAAAAATGAGTTCTTAGGTACCTCAAATGGAAGCTTAGGGACTATGCAACATTTTCTGATATTTTAGTAGTAGTAGTATACTGAAAATAAGTTGTTTAAAAAATTCGTCAGAAGAAAAAAACGTAAATCGGTAAAATTTATGAATATTATGAGGAGTGAAAAATATATCTCATATGCAAAAAATGGCTACAATTATGTTTGAATCAATTAAAGTAATGTCCATGGAATATATTTCTAGAGTATTTAAAAAAAATAGCTTACGGTTTGCAAGTACACCTATTTAATCATAAAAAATGACAAACGAAAAAAAAAACGACAAAAACGGCCAATTTCTTTTGATTAGAAGGTTCAAATGACATCTATAGCCCCTTATATTTTTCGTGTTTTTATCTAGAATCAAAATTAGTGTCAGAATTTTTAGTTTATCTTCCATAAATTTATGATAAAATTGCAAAAATACTCTAAACTCTAAAAAACCAAAAAAAAAAAAAAAAAGGGCCAATTTTTCTATTTTTGAGAGTGTTGCCCCAATTTTTCAGCCGTCGCAATATTTTTTCCTTAATGTACTCGTTGAGACGAGTTTTTTTTTTTTTTTTAAATTAATAATATCCGACGATTTCTGTTTTGGTCGGATTCTGACTGAACTATAACCAGCGTCGTATTATTTGTTACTGACCTATCTAATTTAAAATTATTTTTGATGCTTTAATTGACTATGGCAGCTAAACAATATAACTTTGACGAAAATTATTTTTATTTACCTAGGACACGTGCTGCAGGGAAATTCCTAAAACGTTACAGGAGCGATCCGTGAGCGGGAAAAAATACTTACGTTGTTATTGCTGGCGCTGTATTCGGTGGGAAACATAGTACTGGGCAAATTATTCCCAAAGGATGAGCTTTTCCATATAAAAGGCTTGGAAGGGGTTGTACTGGAAGTGCCAAGCTGAACCTAATACGAATGTGGTGTGTTAGCGTGACGTGAATTCCTAACATACGCCGCTCTGGAAGGAATTAAGCGAGCTACATTCGTCGAGCACTTTCCATGAAATTATATTACTTGTAGAATAGACTCAAATCAGCAACCTTTCTTTGATATTCCAAAGAATTAATGTTCCTGGTGAGCTGTGTCTCCAATCAGAGAAACACCTCTCCAACAAATGCAGTGTATGTTTAGGAGTAGAGCCCGAAACAAGGGAATAGTTCATCATTGGTTAAATTTGAATTTTGCACAGAATTAACAGTTGTTGTGGAGTGTAATGTAATGTAATGTAGTTTGAAATAAGATTTATCAACTTTTAAGAAGCTTTCCCTACTATACATACAGCCTGTTCATGCAAAGATATATTTGCTCTGAAATTAACGTCCAACAAATTTACTCACGATGCTAGAGGAATGGAGTGTGACGTCATAACTATGTCGGTTTCCGCAACGTTAACTTTGTTAGAAAAAAGTGCCACCTGGGTTTTTATAGCTTTTAAGTTCTACTTGGTTACTATCGCCTCAAGATAGAATTTCTTCCAGGTCTTTAGCTAGTTAAACGGCTTCCTGCTGTCTGTGGATATTTGCATGGGTAGCTGATTATTATCACTGTCATCTGCAAAACTGATTATTGAATTCCTGGTCGTTTACAGCAGATGGTTAATGTAACTGAGAAAGTGAGTAGGAGACAGTATGGAGCCTTGGGGCACACCGACTTTGACAGCGTAGGTATTAGAAAGAAATCTCTCGCCTACCACTTATAAAGAACGAAAACACGAGAACCTTAAACAAATCCTTTCAGATATACACGGTCTAATGCCTGAGATATATTAAGTGCAACCGCTTGAGATTCTCAAGAATATGTAAGTGCGTTCTTTCAAACATGTGTGACATAAGTTAATAGATCCCCTGTTGATCCTTGCCTACGAAAACCATATTAAAAAGAAAATAACTTTCGATATTATTGAAGGCAGTGCTACCAATCGGTAGTTGTTTAACAAGGTTATCTTTTTGGGTATCAGCTAAACTGTAGCGCATTTTCAGCAAAACAAAGTACTCTATCTGTACGATAGGTTGAAAAGCCTACAGAAAACTGGTGTTAGTTCGTCCGCACATTTTTATTTTTGGGTACTATGGCGGGATTGTTTATGCTCTATCAAAAAAGATTAGCTCATGTTCCATGAAAAAATATCAGCTGATTTTCGTGTTAACTTGTTGGAGCCTGCAGTTTTGGCTCTCCGTGAATTTGGATGTTTCCCTTTAAGTGCTACAAGTTTTGTATCGTCCTTTCGTAAACCTCTCTATTAAGTGCTCGCCCTTTTTCAATAGACTCAATAAACAAAATTCCTTCGCAGTCCCAAAAAAACGATCGCCATTAATTTTCCAGAAGGTTACTTGAGAGGCTTTGGGTGAATAGCCCTTATGAACTCGTTGTATCGACTCCAACTTCGCCGGAGGACACCAACAGAATATCCAGATTTCCTCGCCTGTGACAATTCACAAAAAATAATTCTCATCGTTCTCTATAACGCGTTCTTGAAAAATCTTCTTTCTCGCCGGTTTATGTTCTGGGTTCAGGAGTTTGGAGATTCATCATGCAAAAACTTGTCTCATCACTAAAATTTCGTGCATAATCTCGACAACTGTAGTTTCATATACTCGTTGATTTAAAAGCAGCAGATTCTCAACAAGCTTGATTATTTCCTCAGTTCTTGCCTGCATAATCTGAGGTCATACTGAATTCACCCTAGGCCATATTAAAAATGTTTGCATCAAAATTGGACTTGGAAATAAGATGGGCCGTCATGCTGTACATCTACGACATTATTTTATTAATAGCTGTTGATCCATTTCCTTTTCTACTAAGAAACTTTATCGCTGCAGCAAATCTCGTTCAATTACTGAGTACGACTACCACAATTTGACAACCAAGTATTTTTTTATCTCATATTTTCTTATTGTTAGGTATATAACTGAATAACAGTTAGCAACGAATATGGGTAGTACGTAAATTATTCTAAACCAAAAGTGATGATTATTAATAGAGCAAATATAAATGCAAACAGACCTCGATGTATTGCTGATTGTGAAGTAGTTGAACAATTTCTTTAACTAGGTGCTGTTATAAACTGTTCTGGGAGCTGCGAGATGGAGATTCGACGGCGAATACCGTTGGCCATTCAACAATGACCGAACTTACGAAAATAAGGAAGGATAGACAAATATTCTTAAAAACCAAAACAGCACTGGTTAATTCCCTAGTGTTCTCTGTTCTCTGGTACGCTTCTGAGACCTGTATCATAAAAGCCGCTGATATACGTCGTATTGGCGCATTCGAGATATCAGGTAGTGTTGGCGAAAAATATTACGGATCCTTTGGACAGCCTACCGAACAAACATTTCAATTTTAAAAATAATCAATCATTTAAGTAGCATAACATCAGCTGGAATCTTAAAATTTTTTGGATACATCTTCAGACATAACAACATGGAAAAATTAGTAGTACAGGGCAAGCCTATGTGCAAACGCAGGCGTGGGCGTTCTCCGTCTATATGGACAAATTTAATCCTAAAACTTACCAACACATCGATGGGAAATACGATCAGAATTGTCGAAAATCGGCCCCGATGGCGCCAAACTGTTTCCAGAGTCTTAAGGAAACACAGAGACAATGAAAGCTGAAAAATGTGACAGTTTGTGTATGGGATCACTACACATCATTTGTGATGTTGGAATGAGAAGAAAAGATAACTTGATAAAAGACCCTTGTTTAAGTTATAGTGAACGCATTTTTTCAGAAATTTTGTTGTTAAAACATTCCTAATCTCATACCTAACCGGAATCTTTTTCTAATACGTATTTGTCGTGCAAAAGTATGAGGGTTAAGAGGGAAATTCCAATTGTATTTTGGTTCCGATTTTGTTAAGAATTTTAAACTCGTTTTGCCTTTTGTGAAGCATACAATCTTGCAGGGGACTATTTGCGATTATAGCCTAAAATGAAGCAATTTAAACAATCAGAGAAATATTTCCGTTAATATGAAATTTAAAAAAGAAAACTAAGCAAACAGCACCCTAGCCACATGTAAATTACGCTCTTTAAGATCTAAGATTTTAGTATTTGTACAGTTGATATCAAAATAAAAGAAAAAAAAACTTTAATTGCAAATCTTCCTTACTTAAATAATGCCTAAATAATTTGGCAACGTTATCTATGACGCACTCGGAAGACGTGCTTTCGGTTTGAGTTACCGGCAAAATTGTAAGAACAAAACATTTTGAAAAAAATATAATTTCGTAACCTCAGGGCATGCAAGCGATAAAATGAACAGTGGTTTACAGACCTTTTTACAGGAGAAAGTAACAATTTTGTCTTTCATCTTTCGATTTTCTCGAAAATAGTTATTGTAGATATCACCTTCCAATTACTGGACTAGGAAAAACTGCGTATAATAAGCATGTTAAAAAAATATATTAAAAAAATAATCGAAATCGTGCGGCGATATTATTAAATAAATACAATACTTCCTAAAAGACGCAGAAAACATCCTCTCACGTCAGGAAAAATTTGGCCGAGATTTAAATTGTTGGCAAATGCTTTTAATAAATATGAGAGCTGCTTCGATTTGATATTGCTATATTTTGCGAAAATTACGCAGGAACATAAATTTTAGACATTGCCACGTAAAAATAGAACATATTCTTAAATTATATCTTTTGGTAAATCCTACTACCGTCGTATTTCTTTAAATTTTTGTCTTTTTAATAGGTTGTTTTTAGCCATAAATTTGAATTATATTCAGAAAACAAATTTTATGTTCTGGCCTAAATCTGCAATGATCTTCAATTAAAAAAGTTATTATTAAGTATTAATTTTTTGCACACGAAGCAAGGTTACCTAAATCTTACTACAACTAAGTTTAGTTTAAACTTCATGTGAATATTTTTGTTTAATCCGAAAGTAGGTGCAAATAGAAAAAATGGAAAAATCACAATATATGATCTCCTATTATATTATACACATTTTTGTCTTTATTCTGACGGTTTCATTTTTACTTTTAAATTATTACCAACTTTATCATTCATCTTGTCTCTTTTCAGTTAAACATTTTATGGCACATAAAACGACTGTAGCCAATTTGGAGCCTACAAACGTAAGATGTTAAATTTATTAGTTTTGTTAGGCATATTTTTCCTTTATTTTTATTGGTGAACTAGCAGAAATGTCTCAAGCCAATTAGAGTAAAATATTTTTTCTATTATCTAAGAGCAAATTTAGAACTCTGTCTGACTTTTGATGGTGCTTCCTGTCGATACTATATTTTGTAGTATAATGCTTTAGTAATATTTATCTGGCTTATTTAAAAATCTAATACACAATGTTTGACAAATGCATCGCATACATTAAAATATTGATGGTAATGTTCGCAAAAAGTGTTCGAACTCGTTCTTAGTTAATTTTCCATACATCTCCTCCCAGAAAGAATAAGTAGTTTCATAGATTTTTTTTACTTCTCTTGGAGGGAAGGAAAGTAATGTATTCGTGAAAAAGACACTCAACAATTTGTTTGCATTTCTTTACTTGTCAAGGACATTAGATCACAATCAAAATGTTTTCCACTTTCCGTAGATTGTTTGCTTTATAACCCTCAAACCAAATGAGATATCGATTTCAAATTCATTACACATGTAACACTGAAAGTAAAAAATTGGTAAAATGATTTACCCAGTGCTTTCCTTGCCAACATGCAGTTCTAATATAAACACTAGATTTGACTATCTCACACTAAAGATACAGTCCACTTTATGGTGAAATATTAATAAAAAAATTCCGAAATTACTTTGTGTAGTCAAAAAAGTATTTAATGAGTACAAAAATTAAATTTTCTCTTTTAAAACATCAAGCAAACTACCTGCTCTCTACCAATGTACTTTACACAATAAAATTCAAATTTAATGTGTATGATACGGATAAAAAATTGTCAGGTAAGCCAGAAAAACCTCCCGATATGTGAATAAAAATAATCTGCCAAGTACAACTCCGACTTGCGCAATTAGTGTTCCGTAAGTTGATTGCTTTTAAATTAAAAATTTTCGTTACGGTGGTATAAACTGACCAATGACTTCACAAAACACATCCCACAAAGTTTGTTTCCTATCATTGTTGAAAACTTATAACAACCTTAAAATGTTTTTTTTTATATACTAGATAAATTATGAAAGGTAATGCACTCGTGATAATTTTCGTTCAACTACACCTTGTGGAGAATATTCCAGAATTTTCTAAATATTTTTTGATCAGTACTACTAAGGGGGAGGACAGCGATTTTTGGCAATTTTTTAAAAACAATACAAAGAAAAGTGCGCGCAAGTATTACTTTATATATATTTTTGAGCTCGTGTTTTTACAAGCTTTCATTTGACACCACACTCGATGATCTGGTATTTTTTTTTTTTTTTTTTTCGATTTCACCTTCCAAAGCTAACCCCTTAAGTCAAAATTTAACTTTCAAAACTACACAGCTCTGATGGGCCCATCGGTTCCTATATTTGTGCCAAATTTCAACTTTTTATATCAAATAGTTTCGGAGAAAATCAGGTGTGATAGACGGACAGACAGACTGACAGACACCGAAGTGATCTTATAAGTGTTCCGTACGGAACATTAATAAACTTTTTTTGTGATGTGCGCGGCTCGATTATTATTTATGATAAAATTGAAAAAAAAAATGTTTTTCATCACCTAAAAACCCTAAACACCTGAAAAAAGAATTTATTTTTACGAATGCAATACATCCTGTTAACAAGGAAAGTAAATACAATAATTTACCTGCTCTTCCAAAAATTAACTCAATTTACCGTTGGTCTTTCTAAAACTTGTCCTATATGATCAGATATCAATCACTTGTATGCAGTATTTCTGTTAAAATTGAAAATAACGGAAAAATATAAACACTAAAAGGGAAGTGTATTGACTCGAATATATTTTACTATAGCAAAATCATTTTCTATTAGATATCCAATATCCCATAAGACAGGAAAAATTTGCATAATACTATTGAAAAGATATAATGAACCCTACCCCTTTCAATTTGTTCCCACGTGAACAATTAAAAAAGTTGAAAAAAGGTAATGTTTCAATTTCTTTGAAGAAATAACTCCCACTTCTATCTCTTTTCCACCACTTTGGCACCATATATTTTATTACAAATGAATTTGCTTAAGATTTGCCCACTCTCTCATCAAAAAATCCTGTACAATACTACTGAAACTATACAAGATTCTCCCGTCTCATCCATCTTTTTCAAAGCGTTGATCACTGGACGGTGTCTTGGCGTTGAATATCGAGACGGTTCTTGCCAATGGAGGCTCGGCTTTGACTGCGCGTTTTCGGTCCTGTGGTTCTTTGTATTGTTTACGTTAGTGAAGTAACATATGGTTTAATTATTATTTCTCTTGGTTTGACTTGCTATTGGGATAGAATATGTTTCCAAGAGTTTGGTAAACGTTGGCTATCATCCCGATTATTTAAGTTGTTGGACCTCTTTTCTATTTCTATGGCTTCTCTGATTACCCTAGTGGATAGATTTTCACATTTTTGTAGGGTTCTCGTTTTGTCAAAATCGATTTTGTAGCCGGTATTTTATACAGGTTGTGCTAGAGAAGAGGTGGTGGATTTTTGTTTTACGGCGTTTTTGTGCTCGTCTCTTCTGGCGCTGATTTTCCTGTTTGTTTGGCCTATGTATGAAAGACCGCAGTCCTGACACGGAATTTCATATACACCTTGGTCTTCTATGGCTATAATGTCTTTTGGTGTTGGTAGAATATCTTTAATTTTTTGATTCGTAGTGTAAATGGTCTCAATTTGTTGTTTTCCTAGAAGTCTTCCTATTTTGTCTGTGATGCCTTTTATATATGGAAGAAATGTCTTTCTTTACGGTTTGTGTTATTTATTTAGGGCCCGCCGGATCGTGTTTTGATTGTATCCATTTGAAAGTAAAACGTTCCTAAGGAGCTTGGTTTCCTGTTGCAAATGTTCTTTGTCTGTTAGGGTTTGTGATCGGTCAGATAAGAATTTGGCAACTGAGAAAAGTTGGGCTGGGTGGTGATGTGAGCTGGCATTTAAGTATCTGTTTGTATGTGTCGGTTTTCTATATACTGAGTGAGACAAAGAACCATCTAATTTTCTTTGAAGCAAGACATCTAGGAATGGTAGTTGTTCTGCTACTTCTCTTTTTTATTTTATTTAATTTAATGTTTGGATTTATATCGTTAATGTGTTCCAGAAACTTGTTTAAGTTGTCTTGAACGTGTTGCCATACCACAAATGTGTCATCTACGTAACGTAGCCATGTTTTCGGTTTATGTGAAGTAGTTTCTAGAGCTAGTGTTTCAAAATGCTCCATGTATAGGTTAACTAGTGCTGGTGACAATGGAGAGCCCATCGGGGCACCTTCTATTTGTTTGTATCTTTGGCCTGAATAGACGAAGTATGTATTAGCGTGGCAGTGTTTTGATAGACTGATGACGTATTCGGGCAGGTTGTATTTCGTCTCTATAATAGACACTGCTTCGGTAACTGGTACTTGCGTGAAAAGGGATACGACATCAAACCTGACAAGTAAATCATTTTTCTCTAGCTGCATGTTTATATATATATATATATATATATATATATATATATATATATATATATATATATATATATATATTATATTACAATAGAGGTTTTCACGGATGATGGAATCTGATACATTAAAACTCCGGGTTTCAATCCGTTCGTCTAACAATAAATTTGCCCGACGTTTCGCAAAAAATCTCATTTGGCATTTTCAAGGGCTCTTGCTGTCGCTGCTAATCGATACTGTAATCTTGCTGCTACTGCCGCCCGAAGCCAACTGAGAAATCAAAGTGTGGTTGCCGTCCTTTATAGGTCGGCGTCTAAGCAGATTGTAGGTGTGGGGATCGGGAGTGTTCGTCCAGGTATCGGTGTTTGTCGGCTGGGTGCCCGTATCAGTGGTAATTACGGGTTCCGGAGTTATGATGATTGTTGCGTTCTCGATAGTTTTGGTGGTTCTAGCCCCTTGACACAGTCTAGCCAAACCAAAGTATTGTTTTTATTTACTGTTATTTGTATTTACCATATGAGGTTGGGTAAAAGAATTTTTTTGAAGAATTATTTCTTTAGGCATGTTATAAAGTATTTCTAATGTTAAAAAGTTTTAAACCTAAAAGCAAATAAAACAAATGAAATTTACAAGAAAGAACAAAAGATACTTTACTAACAATATGTACAGATTTGTTCTTTGATTTCGGCATTGACCTGCCGCTTCTTTTATATTGTAAAAATAATATATTTGGAAAGCTCTCGCTACAAAAACAATTTAACAAGCTTTCCAATTTTAACGTCGCTTTTATAAGGTCCAGTGAATACGCCACTTTTGCTTATACTTTTGATATATTTCTTGACAAAGAAAATTCACGTTCAATTTAAGCATTTGCCAAATGAGGCAATGTGATATGTATCTCGATTTTCCGTTACTGATCATTTTTTATTTTCTTATCTCCATACAAGAGTGAAGATGGAACTATTGAGAGCATAAAGTATACCATCGGCAGCATAAACTAGTTTTTAACATATTTTTGAGGTCTCCACGTGGAATTATAATAAGCGTACCTTACAGGAGCAATAATTTTTCCGAGAAAAATGAAAATCAAATTAGAACTTCAAAGTTTATTAGGCAGATATTATTTAAATTTATAAATATAATTTCTTGTTTCTAAACATGTACATATTATTAATTGAGGACTGTTATATTTATATATCTCTACATGCTTTTTTTTATTAAATGAATTTTAACTTCTTTTACTTTTTTTAAATTTTTTAATCAACTTTAACTATTTTTTCCATAATCTCACCTTTGCACACGTTAATTTTTCATAATTTACACAGCCAAGCGTTCAATACGTTCCCAAAATATTTTTTGCACTTATTTTTAATTGTTCGGCGTGATTCATAACTTTTCTTTTATTTAATTATTATTTAAGGTATCCTCACAAAAAATAATCACATGGAGAACCATCGGGCTATTGTCGAATCTTAATAAATCAAATTTTGCGTTCATTGGATCAGGCAATGGTTGATTTGCCTTATGAGGCCTACCACTGCCCTGTTGAAACTAGAATTCGAATTTGAAAATAGTGCTGATTGTACAACAACAAATATTTATTATTTATATTTATATTATCTCTAGTTTTCTGAGGTTTCTTTTTCTCCTTTTTTACCAATTTTGGTCCCTTTTTTATTGCCACTTTTGGTCCCCTTTTTATTGTCAATTTTGGTCCCTTTTTAGTGTTCC
Source organism: Pachyrhynchus sulphureomaculatus (assembly GCA_019049505.1). NCBI lineage: Eukaryota > Metazoa > Arthropoda > Insecta > Coleoptera > Curculionidae > Pachyrhynchus > Pachyrhynchus sulphureomaculatus. Next base: position 79,782,669 of record CM032456.1, read on the forward strand.
GTACAGAATACTTATAAGATCACTTCAGTGTCTGTCTGTCTGTCTGTCTATCTGTCTGTCTGTCTGTCTGTCTGTCTGTTTGTCTGGCTGTCCGTCACACCCGATTTTCTCCGAAACTATTTGACATAGAAAGTTGAAATTTGGTAATAATATAGGAATTAATGGCCTCATCAGAGCCATGTAGTTTTGAGAGTTAAATTTTTACTTAAGGGGTTAGTTTTGGGGGGTGAAATCGGAAGTGAAAAAAAAATTTTTTACTAGGTCATCGAGTGTGGTGTCAAATGAAAGCTTGTGAAAACACTATTCAAAAAAATATATTTAAAGTAATACTTGCGCGGACTTTTCTTTGTATTATTTTTAAAAAATAGCGAGAAATCGGGAAAAATCGCTGTCCCCCCGCCTTATCTCGAAAACTACTTCTCAAAAAATTTTGAAAAAATTCTGGAATATTCTCCACGGGGTGTAGATTGAACGAAAATTATCACGAGTGCATTATCTTTAATATAATTTATCTGGTATTTAAAAAAAAAAAAAAAAAATTCGAGGTCATCAGATTTCAGTAAAGATTGGAAACAAACTTTGTTGAAAACTCATTTGGGGTATGTTTTGTGAAGTCACTGATCATTTTATACCTCTGTAACAAAATTTTTTTATTTTAAAAGCAATCAACGTACGGAACACTAATTGCGCTAGTTCAACTTGCACTTGACCGGTTTTTTTATATGAGATTAATATAGCGTATAAAAAAGCGCAATACGTTACTTTAATACGTATAAAAATTTTCTTTATTTTTAGCTTCTTAATTATCTTGCCGTAACTGTAATTACTGCACCCTTCTAGAATACTATAGATTGTTAGTGTCATGATTTAAAAGTTGTATTTTAATGAACGTAAACATTTCTCAATGAGTCCTTCTAGCGGTCACCAAAAATTTGATTAAAATCCTTAAATAAACAAACGAATTAAAATCGGTCGTACTCCTTTCAATGAAACCCTCACGACTTTGAATAATCAGCTTTGCATCTGCAAGGCAAAACATGAGACCAAACGATATAAGAAAATAACATGGATAAAATAGAACAGTATAAGTTTAAAACCAAATAATTGTTGATATACTGGACCTATTGAAAATTTTGCCTTCTTTAAATTCTCCTTGTAAATATTACATTTTCTAAATTTTACTGTTTGAAGATAGACAAGATACCAATCTAATATTGTTCTGAGCAGCTAAATCATTATTTCTGTATATTATGAAGATTTATTCAATGAGTAAGCAGTATTTTCTTTAATAAACTGGATTTGAGGTTTTCATACTGAAAATAACGGGTGATATTTTTGCGAATACCAAAATTATTATTATGTCGCAGGGATGAACGAATAGTTTAGAAGTCCAGTGTTCACTAGATTTAGTTTAAAATTAAAACATACATAACATAACATACAAAATAAAACAAACATAAATATTTTGGATGACGTTAATATTATGGACTATTTTTTTATCTTTTAATTACTAATTTAAAAACCGTCATTTTATTCAGATCTGGAGACACGAAGTACTCCAAAATTAAGATGTACGGAGAAATCACAAACGCTTATCGATTTAGCTTCTTTTGTTTTATGTAATTTTGTTAGTTTCGTAAAATAAAATGATAAATTTTTAGAAAATATACGTTAAAATTTTAACCAAAACTGTGTTCGTGGCTTTAGGTTATTATGTTTATTGTTGACACATACTACACATTTCTCAAATTGGCTGAAAATGTAGTATGTTATACTCCAAACATTCTGATCAAAAGTCTTCATGGACACAAACTCCAAAAATGGATAAATTAGGAATTATCAAGCGTGAAATTAGTAAAAAAAACGCTGAGAAAATGCTATTTTTGCGTTTTTTAAGGACCTATTTTGACTAGAATATGATTTTATGAAAAATTCTAACGCGATTATATGTTTTTTGGGTTGCTAATTATGAATATAATAATTATTTTGACCCATTTTGCTCCTACTTTCGAATATTGGCCATTTTGGCCATTTCTGGAGTTTTTTTTTTATTTAAGTCGTCTAGAACATATCCTTGTGAAAAATGTAAATGGTAGATAACTTTTCTAATAATATATTTCTGAATATTTTAAAAACCCAAGACAACCAATCTGCCCTTTTCAGGGCCAATATGTTAAAATCTGATCGCGCGACTTCCACGTGGTGTACATTGGGTAACGCTTTGCAATATCCCGGGAGTTATTAAACTCTATCGTTAAGTTCGCAAACACACACATGCACGCATTTTTATTACTTTTTTTGGAATTTAATTCGACTAGAAAATATTTTTACGATAAATTCCAATTTTGCGATGCTGATTAGGACTGTAATGATTATTTAAATCCAATTTGGTCCTGTCATAGAATAGAACCCATTTTTATCCATTTTTGCATTTTGCTCCTTAATTATAAGTGATATAACTTTCACCATTCTTTCTTAACAATTTCCTTAGAGTTGCTGAAAATAAAGCATAACTTGTATATGTTCTATTCTAATTAAAATCCAGAAAAGGGCAGTAGGCCAATAATAAACGCTATCGGAAAGTAGGATCAAACTGATTCAAAATAATTATTATATTCGCAATTATTAACTCAAAAACATAAAATTCGGTTCGAATTTTTCGAAAAAATATGTTCTAGATGAATTAAATAAAAAAAGACTCCAGAAATGGCCAAAATGGCAATATTTGAAAGTAGAACGAAATGGGTAAACATAATTATTATATTCATAATTAGCAACCCAAAAAACATATAATCCCGTTGGAATTTTTCGTCAAATCATGTTCTAGTCAAAATAAGTCTTAAAAAAAACGCAATAATAGCATTTTCTCAGCAGTTTTTTTACTAATTGCACGTTTGATAATTCCAAATCTATCCATTTTTGGACTTTGCGTCCATGGAGAGTTTTGATTAAAATGGTTTAAAGCATAACATACTACATTTTCAGCTGATTTGACCGGGATTCAATTTCCATAAGTTTAGTTCGTGGTTCTTTTAATATGGAGGTAGTTAGGAAACTTGCAGGAGTACCAAAAGGGGCTGTATTTATTTCGAAATGCATAAGCAATGTGACAGATATCATAGCTCTACGTTGAAAGTTCTCTGGGTTCTTATACCTTATGCTAACAATTAAATAATAGTAAATTAAAATGGTTAGTAAGTTTTCCCTTTGCATCAAAAGTAATATGGAAGATCAACGACAATGGACAAGTTAGATATTTTGGGGTTAACTAAAAATGGATCTGATAGGAAATTATTAGACTAATAGGAAAATATCGAAATTATATAATAAAAAAATAGTTTTAGTGAGAACAGAGGACATATTGCTTACAATCCTCTACTCTTCCTCTTCTTCTTCTAGCCATTCTCTATCTTTTGGATATAAGATATGTGCTTCCATATGTCCCTGTTTTGAGCAATTTGATACCAACCTGGTTGAGTTCTGCGTATTTCTTTTTTCGCCCCATGCTCTCCATCTGGTCATTTTTCCGCTCCAGTCATCAGTATTTCTGGCCACATGTCCAGCCCAGTTCCACAAGATATCATCTCAGTTATGTCGTGGACTCCTGCTCTTTTCCTGATCCAATCGTTAGATTTGCAGTCCCTAAGTGATATACCCAGGACTTTCCTTTCAATTGCTCTTTGATGAACTTGCAATTTTCTAATTATTTTCCATGTCAAAACCCAAGTTTCGCTACCATATATTGTTACTGGTAGAATGCATTCGTTCTATATTTTACTTTTAAATTTTAAAGGCAGTTTGGACTGAAAGACTTCCTTTATTTTACCGTAAGCCGCCCATTCCAGGCGTACCTTCGATTGACTTCCAGTTCTTGATTCAATTTTACGAGTGTAACTTCCTGTCCCAAATATACATATGAAACCAAACTTTCCACTTGTTGTCCGTGTATGGATATTACGTCATTAATGGTTGTTTGTTCATTCGTCATGAATTTGGCTTTTGTGATATTCAGTTCTAAGCCGACCGTTTTTGCTTCAGTTTGTAATTCCAAGCATTTCTTTCAATTCGATTTCATTTTCGGCAAAAAGTACGATGTCATCAGCAAATCTTAAGTTGTTGGGTCTCTCTCCGGATATGTTAAGTCCCCTGTTGTCCCAGTGAAGTCTCTTAAAGATATCTTCTAGCACCAGGGTGAATATTTTGGGTGATATGATGTCGCCCTGTCTAACACTTCTCTTTACTTTTACTTTCTTGGTATCCTCGTTTAATCTCACTTTCAGTTTTGATTCTTCATTGATTTTTGTCAGTATGTTAATGTACCTTTGATCGACTCTTGCGTTTTTCATCCCTTTCTCAATTCCCCAGTAATGTATCAAAGGCTTTTAGGAAGTCGACAAGTACCATTCAGGCTATGAGCTTGTATTCAGTTACCTTTTCCATAAGTTGTCTGACCGTGTATAGGTATTTGATTGTGCTAAATCTTTTTCGGAAGCCTGCTTGTTCTTTGGGTTGGTAATTTTCAAACTTCTTGTCTAATCGGTTTGTGATTATTCTCATGAATAGTTCATATATTTGCGATAGAAGACTTATTGGCTTATAGTTCTCCAAATTGCTAGGATCTCCTTTTTTGTATATCAATATAAGTATGGCAGTTTCCCAATCTTTTGGTATCACTCCTTCGATTAGACAAAGTTTTTTAAACTCCTTAATTAATGGCGGTCCTCTCGCTTTTAGCATTTCCGGCAGGATATCGTCTTCTCCTGCTGCTTTTCCATTCCATTCCTCTACACTGGTTACTTAACCGGAACTAAGTTGATGTCCGTAATTGCTTTGTTTCGTTTAAGTAATGGTTTAAGCGTGATGCTAACATGATTAGTGAAAAACACGTCAAATGCAAAAAGACAGTGTTTGGTATAGTGGTAATAAGTGTTGTATAATATGTGTTAACCATTATTAGTGTTTGTGGTAATTATCATCTTGCCTATAACTAGCTGACGAGCTCTAAATAGCATAAAACATAATAATGAACCAGTTCGGTGATTGGCTAACGGCAAGTATGAGTTGTCTATTCCATTAAACCTTCCGTTTTTTAAATTTTTTTGACAAAGTAAATATTACAATCTCTCCAATAAATACTATAGCAGCAATCACATATCCTACTGCAAGTACCTTCAACATAAACTTCATATTTTCCAAATTTAAGGTATTTTCGTCAGGCGAACCACCTAAAAATTCGCTTTCAGGATAAGAAAATATATTCGTCCATTTTTTTATTAAGCCAGAGGAAACAGATCGAGCTAGCAATTTTGTAATTGTACGAAAACCCCAAAATCCTTTTCTCATCATTATATTTAAAGGATACGATACAACTTCAAAAGGCAGAATTCTGATTGAAAATGATTGGTCCTGTAATGCATATTGCATTCTTTCGTATTTAACATATTGCTTCTGGACCAGGAAACAAGCATTTTTATAAAATACTGCGTCCTCCAAACATTTCTTATATTGTTTTGGGTAGCAGGTTTGATATTTGGTTAATAATTGTAATTCAAAAGTTAAATTGTTAGTAAAAAATCTTTCGGAATTAGGGGACAAATAGATAGTTAAATTAGAGTCTACTATATTCTCAACGGTAGTATATTTGTGCTGGTATCGATCTTCCTTTGCTAATATGCTGGTTAAATAGGTTGTAAAAGCAGCATTAAAAAAGAAACTACACATCAAAATTCCTGTGAAAATAAATTGTGCTGCGTTGCTTTTTGGCAATGGTTTAATAGGTATATTTGCAATTGCTAAACCAATCCTCTGAAATGCTTCAAGATGATATCTATAAATCATTCTTTCCTTTTTGGTAGAACCAGCAACAAGAACTACCAGTATTGTTGATAGAATAACTACAAAAGCCATCAAGTATAAAACTTTATCTTGAACAAATTTGGTAATATCAAACAGCTCTTCAATGGGTTCATGTTCTTTTGGCACGACCCATACCAACGAATGATAGTCATATGGATAACTTGAATCAAAATAAGTAGCTTTTTCAATGGTCTGTGTGTGTCCCCCAATTGCTGCAGTTGCTTTTCCCTCCATAACATATTTTAGTGCACCTGTTGCTGTACCATCTTCAGCTAACATCCCTATAATTTCAGCCTTATTAAACATCAATGAAATATTCATATATCCAAAAATATTCGTTAAAATGCTTACTTCTAGCCCGTGTTGGTTCCAGTTCTCTTTAGGTATAACTGAGTTATTTTTCATTTTTACGACATAAGGAGGTACATCAACATACATAACATTTAACTCACAAGACTTGAATATCTTTGGAACTCTATCGATGAACCATAAAGCATTTTGATTGAAAATTCCATTTTTGCAGGTATCAATTTGATTAGGACGTTCTGTAATATTATTTAAACACTCGCCATTAGAAAACGGCATTGGGCTATACAAATCAAAACTATTACTATCTGAAGAATTTTTTAAAAAGAGTACTGCTTCCAAAATGTTGTACTGATTTAATAGATAAAATATTTTTTCTACTACATTAGCTGGATTATTGTACAGAGTTAGGGATGTAAATATATATTTTCCATGAGAATAAAGAATTTGACAGTTTGACAGCTCTTTCAATACAGATTTTAGTTCGTCATAATGACGAAAATTAATAATAAAATTTTCAATAACAACCGTTTCTCCGGAAACCACCATATCCATATTGGTGTCGACTATTAAAAAATTCCACTTTTTGATACTGGAAAGAGTTTTCAACAGCTGCCTTCTGAAATAATTTTGCCTAATATCTCCCGTTTTTTCCATTGATGGTAAAGAGATTGCAATTGTTTTACTCGGATCCCTAAACAATTTTTCACCTTTAAGTATACAACCAACTAGAGAAGTTGTATCTTCAGGTATGCTTTCGTAGTTTAGAGACCACAAAGAAACAAATTGGAAACAGATAGGAAATACAAGAAAGGATAACATCATTTTTGTTTCTTTTTTGAAAGTTCTCGTTACCATTATTGAAAACTAACTAAAGAACTTAATAAAATGATATACATATTTATGTTTTATAGTACATGTTTTTTATTTTGTTTTGGAAATTATGCTAATATTTTATATTAATTGGTTTTTATTAGGAAAAGTGTAATACTGTTATTACAGTTTAATGTTATAACAAAAAGAAATTAAAGTAATTTATTCCAAATAAATTCGATGTCGTATTTGTTGACATATACGTAAATATCACGAAAACATGACATTTGAAATTTTTGGTCTTAAAAACAATTTTTTATAGTATATTATATAACAAGCATTTATTTGTTTTGAGTGAAAAATGACGCCAATATTTTTAATTTTTTTTTTAGAAAATTTGTTTTTTTTCAAATAGACATAAATTTTAAAAGGATCGGCGAAGTGTGTGAGTACCTTGAAACTACAAATATCATAATAATTCCGTGTTACAAATTGTTAAGAAATTTTTCTGTGTTAGTGGCAAAAACTAAATGCTCTCTAAAGTGAGTCAAAATATTTTTGTGTGGTTATATAAACTAAACCTAGAGAAATTAATTTTTATAATAAACTTGTTCATTCAATAATGGATCTTAGTTAGGCAGGCATTACACTATAAAAGTTCTTTGACAAAGACGTATCATAAAAGTTGGATAGAAATTGTTTTACAATTTCTTTTATAAAATATCTTTTATGACTACAAAATTTGCATTACACTATGTAAAATATTTTACAAAATATTTTAGAAGAAATCTCAGTTTTTCGTGTGTGTTGTGAGTTGTGACTGTTGTGTAATGGAAGACGTATTACCAATTGCCGCAGGTCTTGTGGCTGCTGTAGTTGCAATAGCAATTAGAATTTACTCCAAGAACTGGGGATGGAAGATACAAAAAGTTACATGAACTATTTGAGGATGGATAAAAAAACCTTCGATTACTTGCTTCTAAAGGTGGGACCTACGAGGCTGGTTTCAAAAGTCCGTGCAAAAATAAAAACCACTTATGTGTTTGGGGTAAACCTTTTTTATTTTTCAACATAATCTCCTTTTAGGCTTATACACTTCGTCCAACGATGTTCTAGTTTGTTGATCCCTTCCGAATAATAGGATTTGTCCAAGTCTGCAAAATATCCATTAGTGTCTGCAATCACCTCCTCGTTTGAATAAAATCTTTGTCCCGCCAGCCATTTCTTCAAATTGGGGAACAAATAGTAGTCCGAGGGAGCCAAGTCTGGAGAATAGGAGGGATGTGAAACGAGTTGGAATCCTATTTCCATTAATTTTGCGACCAAAACTGCTGAGGTGTGTGCTGGTGCGTTGTCGTGATGGAAAAGGACTTTCTTGTGGGCCAATCGCGGGCTTTTTTCTTGCAGCTCGGTTTTCAAACGGTCCAATAACGATGAATAATATTCACCTGTAATAGTTTTTACCCTTTTCCTGATAGTCGATGAGGATTATCCCTTGCGAATCCCAAAAGACAGTCGCCATAACCTTTCCAGCCGAAGGAACGGTCTTTGCCTTTTTTGGTGCAGATTCTCCCTTGGTAACCCATTGTTTAGATTGTTGTTTGGTCTCAGGAGTATAGTAATGTATCCATGTTTCATCCACAGTGACGAAACGACGCTTTAAGTCCTCCGGATTCTTCTGGAACAGCTGCAAACCATCCTCGCAACACTTCACACGATTCCGTTTTTGGTCAAGCATGAACAATCGCGGCACCTATCTTGCGGATAGCTTTCTCATGTCCAAATGTTTATGCAAAATAATATGTACCCGTTCAGTCGAGATGCCCACAGCACTAGCAATCTCACGCACCTTAACTCTTCTGTCATCCATCACCATATCATGGATTTGATCAATGATTTCTGGAGTCTTAACCTCCACAGGCCATCCAGAACGTTCAGCGTCACTTGTGCCCATATGGCCAGTCCGAAAATTTTAAAACCACTTATAAACTGTTCTAATCGAAGGTGCAGAGTCACCATAATGTTTATCAAGCTTCTCTTTAGTCTCCTGAGGCGTTTTGCCTTTCATAAAGTAATGTTTCATCACCACACGAAATTCTTTTTCGTCCATTTCTTGAAAATCACTCGACTCCCTTGATTCACACGAATGCCAAACACAAAGAAATAGACCAATATGGCTGAAACTTGGTATGCGTTCATTCAAGAGATGCTACTAACTAAACATGACCTCGATACGCGCCGGTGGTGCCATCTCTTGGACTTTGCACGGACTTTTCAAACCAGCCTCGTATATCTCGGGAAACGACACATTTGTGTAACCCAATACCGCCTGAGGAATGGTTTATGGTTACTCTACGATTTCTTGCCACAGGCGAGAGCTACACAAGTCTTCAATACAGTAGTCGCATACCTCAGTGTACACTTTCAACCCATTAATTTATTTTTTATATCGTCAACGTCATACGTGTATCGATGTTCTTTTAATACACAAGCAATATCTTCATAAGCATTCGACCGTTCATTTCTATTTTTATACTATGTATGGCAAACGTCATACAGATAATCTATTCTTTCATTATCACAAATCAAAATTTTAGTAGCCGCCACAGACCACCTACACTCAATCCTCGACTCGGCCATTCTTCAGTTACTTTCAAAGCTTTTGTTTTTAAATTACAGTTTAAAGAAATAATATATTAAAAACGCAAATAAAATTAAATATACAACGATTGATAAGTTGATAACTGATATGTATGATTGAATTTTGTCGCGAGACGTGAGATATGCGCATGCGTACAAAGAGAAGAGAAGCCAACCTACCGGCGAGGCGAGTCGAGTGCAGGAGTGGGAGAGACTACTTTTATCAAATATTGGATGAAAATGCAAACTATGAAAAAAGAACTTTTATAAAAGACGAATTTTATAAAACTAGAGCTATTACACTTTCACATTTATCGTAAAAGTTCTTTTAGAAAAAATCTTTTATAAAAGAACTTTTATAGTGTAATGCCCGCCTCACAGAGATAAACCTAACAAATAAAATGTAGCATCTAAAATCGTGCAAGAAACATGTTTCTTATCAAATTTTCTAAACTTAAAGTATTATGTTATGCATTTTTAATCAAGCCATGGAAAATCAACTGATTCATTAAAAGAATATTTCTTTGATAAATTAAATATTATTATTTCTCCTATAAGTACTATGGTGGCAACTAAATATCCTACTGCCAGTACTTTTAGCATAAACTGCATATTTGCTAAATTTAAGGTACTATCATCAGGTGAGCTACCTAAAAATTTAACTTCAGGATAAGTAAAACTATTCGTCCATTTTCTAATTAATCCAGTGGAAATTGATCGTAGTAACAATCTTGCTACTCTGCGAAAACCCCAAAACCCTTTTCTCATCATTATGTTTAAGGGATATTTTACAACTTTAAAGGGTAAAATTCTTAACGAAAATGATTGATGTTTTAATGCGTATTGCATTCCTTGATATTTAGCATACTGCTCCTGAACTAGAAAACAAGCATTTTTATGAAATATTACATCTTCCAAACATCTTTTATATTGTTTTGGATAACAAGTCTGATATTTAGCTAATAATTGTAAGTCAAGGGGTGAATGGTTAAAAAAAAATCGCTCGGAATTAGGTGAAAAATATATGGTTAAATTAGATTGTACTATATCTTCAACGGTACTATATTTGTGCTGATATCGATCTTCATGAGCTAACATGCTAGTTAAATAAGTTGTAAAAGCAGCATTGAAGAAAAAGCTATAAATCAAAATTCCAGTGAATATTAATTGTGCTGGAAAGCTCCTTGGCAATAATTGTACAGATAAATTTGCAATTGCTAAAAGCACCCTTTGAAATACTTCCAGATGATACCGATAAATCATCCTCTCATTTTGAGCAAATCGAGCAATAACAACTATCAGGGTTGTTGACAAGATGACTACAACAGCCATCAAGTAAAAAACCATATCCTGAACAATTCTGGTAATATCGAACAATTCTTCAATGGGTTCATGTTCCTTTGGCACGACCCATACTAACGAATGAAAATCATATGGATAACTCGTATCAAAATACTTAACTCTCTCAATGCTCTGTGTATGCCCTCCAATTGCTATAGTTGCTTTGCCATCCATTACATATTTTAATGCACCTGTTGCTTCACCAACTTCAGTTACTGTCCCTATAGTCTCGGCTTTACTAAACACCAATGTAATATTCATGAAGCCAAAAATGTTCGCTAATAGGTCGACTTCTAGCCCACGTTGATTCCAATACTCTTTAGGTATAATCGAATTATTGTCCATCTTCAAAACATAAGGAGGTACATTGACATATATAACATTTAATTCACAAGATTTGAATGCTTTTGGTACTTTTTCAGTGAACCATAAGGAATTTTGCTTGAATACTCCATTTTTGCAAGTATCAATTTGACCAAGACTTTCAGTCATACTGTTTAAACATTCAAAATTAACAAACGGCACTGGAGTGTACACATCAAATCTGGTACTATCAGAAAAATTTTTTAAGAAAAGTACTGCATCTAGAATGTTGTACTGATTTAATATATAAAATACTTCTTCTACTACTTGAGAAGGATTATCGTACCGTTTTAGCGATGTAAATATATATTTTGCACGATTAGTTAAAATCTCAAAGTTTGCCAGTCCTTTTAATACTGATTTTAGTTCGTTGGGATCACGAAAATGTATAATAAAATTTTTAATGAAAAGTCCACCTGTTTTTTTCTGAAATATACAACTTATCATCAAATGTGTTGACTATTATAAAATTGCATATTTTGTGAGTGGAAAAAGATGTCATTAACTGCTTCCTTAAGTAACTTTCTCTAGTATCTCCTGCTACTCCTATTGGTGGCAAAGTTAAGACTATGGTTTTACTGGGATGGCTAAATAATTTTTGACCACTAATTACACAACTAACAAGAGAAGTTGTATCATTGGGTATACTTAAGTAGTCTATAGACCATAGAAAGGCCATCTGGAAACTTTTAAGGAATACAAAAAGTGTTAATTTCATTTTGATTTCTTTCTAGGCAACTCTTGAAAAATATGTTACCACTATAGAAAGTTAACTTAACTGGACGGAATGTGTATATGTAAATGTAAATACAATATATTATTGACGTGAATGGAAAATAGTACCAATATTTTATACTAATTCGTTTTCATTAGGAATAGTGTTTTATATCATTTACCGTTAACTATTTTCACTCAAAAAGAAATTAATTTACTTAATTTCAAATAAGCTCGATTCCTGAAAATATTAAAGAATATTTGTTTTCATACCTGTAAAACGACATATTAATGTATTATTTACAGAACAAGAACTATTTTTGATTTAAAAGTATATGGTTTTGTTTTCTTCTTAGTTTTTATATTTTCTTTCTTCTATAAATAAATTTTTTTACTGCAGTAATAAAATTAATTAAAGTGTTAGTACTTCATTCTAAAAATTGCGTTTAACCCTAAAATTGGCAAATGATTGTTTTTGCTTTAAAAAAATTTCTTTTTTAACTGAATCGTCTAAAACGATTATAAAATGACATTTTTATGGTTATTTGCTTTTGGAAACATATAAGAGTCAAAATTTTGAGTTGTATCTTTAGAGATACATCGCCAAGACTAAAATATTCACAAAATGAGATAAAAAAAACCTTTACTTTTCAAAAAATTTTATTTATTACAGTGGAAATCAACAAAACAGTTTCTAGTAGGCACAAGGCATAACCGAACATTACATTTGTTACAAAAAACATGTGTTTGACCAGATGGGCAGTTCCTACGTCTTCCTTTCTCACGAAATACTGGTAAATGATCCAACTTGTCCAGTCTGCCATCATCTTGAGGTCTCAGTTCCAGTGCATTCCTTATTCTCTTTAACGGTTGTGGAGCCTCTGAATTACAAGAGTGGCCTCTTTTCAATTTATTTGTTTGAAATAGACTCTTTGCGACACATAATCTAAACTTTTTTAGTCGCATTGCCAGTTTTTCATCTTCCAATAATTTGTAATCTCGCCTATAAAGCAGCCATGCGTTATTTAGACATATATCGAGAATTTGCGAAAATTAACCCATATACCACCTATGAGTTTTCATTCCAGTTCTATACAAAGCAATTAACATATCGGCAAGCTCGACCCCGCCCATGCGACTGTTATAGTGCTTTACTACTTGTGGACATACGATATGTACTTTACCTCCTCCTGCTTTAGCATACCTTTGAATGGTTTCAGTGGGATTAGCTGCCACATATGAACTGGAAAAGGTGACAGCTTTGTTGTTGTACCACTTTATAATCGCAATACGATTTTGGTTATCAACCTTTTGGTTGAAAGATCCTCGGCCCTCTTTTTGTAGATCAGCATCCGATTTCATTTGGCAACCTTTAAGGCGGTTTGACCTAATAGTCTCCAAACTGAAAATACGGTACTCATCACGAAGGAAGGACGTAAGTTCTGGGCTTGTAAAAAAATTGTCAAAATAAACAGCCGATAATGGTTTGTTCTGAATTGAGGAACAGAGAACAATAACAACGTTTGCACCAAAACCAAGGTCTTCTTCAATATCCGAAAAACTGTGATTCCTAAATGTGTCTTAACCTCCATATGGGATAAACTTGTAGACCATACCGGAAATTCCACATCTTGCAAATATTTTAAAACCCTACTTTTTTAGTTTGTTTTTTAAGTACTACCTCCTCGAGCCAGCATTGTTACCTTTGTAAGGTATCATCATTTCATTAATTGAGTTTCTACGTCCTAGTTTAATTTTTAAACAGTTTTCCCTGACTTTTTCCAGAAGAGGTCTCACTTTGAAGTAACGGTCATTGTCAATTTCTTCGTTGTTTACGAAATGAAGATTATGTCGCAACACTTGATACCTTTTTAGGGACATACGATCTGCAATTAGAGCGAAACGTGTTTTTTGGGCCCAGTAGTCTGTGTACGCCGGTATATGTACAACACCCATCGTAAGTTCTATCCCTAATTAGGTTTCAATTTCTTCGCGATTGGTATCGATGCATTTACCGAACTGCTGAGTAGAATAAAAATTGGTTTGTTCCACTATGAGATTTATTATATCATCACTAAAGAAAGTTTTAAAATATTGCAAAGGCGACTGTAGTTTATTTGATTTTGAGAAATTGTTTTTATCTGTATGCACTGCATAATCAAAATCGTCGTCAGTCCATTGAAACTCTCTTACAGTTTTCTGAATTTGTCTTTTTACTTTAGAAGCTGGTTTTAGAATAGGTGAAGTTGTAACTGACTAACGTATTACACGACGGCTGCTAGGCGTTTCAGGAACATTGATAATTGAGACAGGTAATAGTATGGCTAAAACAGCATCTTCGTTCAACTCTTCAACACTCTCAGAGGGTTGCAGTACTGCTTCAGCTTGTTCTAATGTATTGTTGAGAACTTGCTTTGCCCAGTAAGACTTCAGGCTCAGTATCACTCTCAGGAACACTCTCGGCCCCAACTGGCGGTAATAAGGTGAAAATACGGTCAATTCTTCTCATCTTATTCTAAAAATAAATAAAAGTAAATAACACACCGAACTTGTCAGTGTATCTTGAGGGATACAAAATATTAGCATTCATTTTATAGAAAAATCAGTAAGGTTTTTAATATTATTTATGTATCACAACAAAGATAAAACATCATACAACTAATTACCATCTAAATTGTTTAAAATAAGTAAAAAAAATAGGTAAAAACAATAAACTTACCAGCTGACGAATGCGCGGAGCTCTGTCGGCAACCGTATTACACAGACGACTGAACAAAATTCATGAATAACGGCGCGAAATTCAAAATAATATCGGCAAGTATTGATGTATTCGTGGTACAACATGTGTCGGATACAACAGCAAGATAGGGTGGACAAATAAAGCGGAGAGCGGCTAGCAATCTTTTTGAATTGTATGTATCCCGGGAGATACATTGTCAACTTAAGGCTTAAAAATAAAAATATTAGAAAATAATAAACATCATAATTAAAATAAAACGGAAATTTTAAATTTTTTTTTCTCACTCAATCTTGCCATACAGATTAATTACTAAAAGGTACCTCGTCTTTTATCATTACTTATTTTAATATTTGATCATGTCCACTTATGGGTTATTTAAATAAAACAAGAAAAAATGCCACATGCAAGTCGGACTTGCGTAATTAGTGTTCCGTACAGTGATTGCTTCTAAAATATTTTTTTTCCGATCTTTGTTTTTATATACCAGATAAATTAATTAAAGGTAATGTATTCGTGATAGTTTTCATTCAATCTAAATCTTTGGAAAATATTTTTCGAAATTTGGTACTCTTAGGTGGGTGGACAAATATTTTTGACAATTATTTTTAAATAATATAAAGAAAAGTTTGCGCGAGTATTGCATATCATATATTTAAAAGACAGACAGACATCAAAGTGATTCCATAAGTTTTTCATTTTGATACAGAATAGTAAAAATGTCCCAAAACACTGTATCTGGTCATTCTGAAATTAATTAATTGAACCATTATTGCTTGGGCACGACTTATGCGTTTGGAAATATTCTACATAACACGTAGGCTGAAAAGTTTTCGGTCAGGCTACATAAAAGACATTTGTTTCATCAATATAGTCTCCTTCAAGAGCAATACAATCAGTTCAACGCTTTTCTAACATTTCTATCCCTTTCTTGTAAAAGGATTTATCTTTGCTTTCAAATAGGCATTAATTTCGGCGATAAATTCTTCATTGGAGCCAAATCTCTTTCTCGCGAGCATTTTTTTGAAGTTTGCAGATGGGGCTAAATATGAATAATACGGTGGACGGGGAAGTAATTTGAACTTCAATTCATGCAATTTTGCGATCGTAACCATTGACTTGGGACACGGTGCATTAACTTGATGAAAGGGCACTTTTTTCTTGTTAATTTGAGGCCGTTTCTTTATGATTTCTGCCTTCAAGCGCACCAATAACTTTATATAATATTCGCTATTGATGGTTTTTCCCTTCTCAGCAAAGTCGATGAAAATTATTACATGCGCATGCCAAAATACAGAGGCCAAAACCTTCCCAGCCGACTGTTGTATCTTTTGTCGCTTTGGGCTGATTTCACTGGCTGCTATCCACTTAGCTGACTGCCGATTTGATTCCGGTGTATAGTGGTGGATCCACGTTTCATCCATTGTCACATATCGCATGAGGAAGGCCTTTTAATTGCGCTTAAATAGGTGCAAACAGCGCTCAGAATCATCAATACGTTGTGGTTTTTGGTCCACTGTGAGCAAACACGGTACTCATTTCGAACAGAGCTTTCTCATGCCCAAATATTCATTCAAAATATGACCAATACGTTCTTTTGATATCCTTAGGGTGTCAGCTATCTTACGCAATTTCACTTTATGGTCATCCAAAACAATTTTATAGATTTTTTGGTGTTTTCCGGTATAACCACCTCATTTGGGCGTCCAGAGCGTTCAGCACCATTTGTATTTAAACATCCGCGTTTAAATTCAGCGTACCAGTAAATGATGAGTGATTTTCCAGGGACAGAATCTCCGCAACACTTATCAAGCCATTGCTTTCCTTGAAACAGTGTTTAATCAACTCACGAAATTCGATTTCTTCCATTGTTTTGAAAATATCAATAATAGCGTCACTAAATCCACTGTAACTTGTAAATTAATCGTCGAAATGTAATGAAATTTTGACACATATCGTTTGAAGGCTGGTGCTTCCTAAAAATCATATGGATTTTTTTGAAAAGGGCGACTTTTATGTGTCAGACCAAAAACTTTTCTGCCTACGTGTTATATATATGTCACTATATATAAAATTAAATGATATTGAAATATCTTTTGCCATCTCATAAATAGTCAATTGTTCTCTTTGATCATTGTCGTAGTTTTGTCGAAGTTTTCATTAGTTTTCGATGTTGATGGTCTCCATACTATCATCATATTTTACTAATTCACGGCTATTTTCAAACACACGATAAGATACGTAACACTTTTGTAGCATGTTTAGTGTATCAGAAAGGTAAATTTTATTTTCGGAATAATTGACGTAACCAAAGTATGGTCACGAACGTATATAATGGAATATCAAGCTGAATGTTTGAAATAATATAATAACATGTGCGCCAACCTAAATTAAGATGACTGAATATTTAAATATATATATATATATATATATATATATATATATATATATATATATATATATAACCGAAAAATGGAGTGATATTTCCGAACACACCTCTTTAGATTTAAACTCTTTTCTTGGTATTATTAATTTTGTTTTTGATTCAACTTATTTTAATTTCAATAATCAATTTTACAAACAAATACAAGGATTGCCGATGGAATCGAACATATCCCCTATTGCTTCTAGTTATGTTTTGGACACACTAGTTCGTCAATGTGTTGACAAGCTATCTTTCAGAATTCCCTTCCATAAACGATATATTGACGATCTGATATCAGCTGTACTAACCAATAACACCGACGACGTTTTAAAGGTTTTCAACCAGGCTTGTCCTCAGTTACAATTTACAATAGACAAGGAGCAAACCAACAAGATCTCCTTTTTAAACATTAGAGAACTCCTGAAAACAAAATCGTCACTAAATGGTACACGAAAGAAATAAGCAGTGGCAGATATTTAAATTTCCAGTCCAACCACCCCATGAAAATGAAACTTGGCTTGCTAACTATATTGATAAACAGGGTGACTAAAGTAACACATCATTCTCTTTTAACAGAAAGCATTAATAAACTCAAAACACTTTTATTGGACAATTCATATCCCCTAAAAATTATTAACAGATTTTGTAACAATTTACCAACTCAAACTATACAAATATCGAATAGAGTGAATCAACAACGAATAAATAATTCACAAACTCAATATAAAGTACTTACATATATAAATGAACTCACACCCAGACTTATCTCTGTCTTAAAAGATTGCAACATTTGCTTTAAGATGCGACAACAATCTCAGATTCCTTTACACACCATTAAAATATCCAATTGCATTACAACATAATTATAACATTGTTTATAACATACCCTGTAGAGAAGGTAATCTGAGCTATATAGGACAAACTTCGCGTCTTTTGAAAAACCGCATCACTTCACTTAAAAGTGATGCCAGATTGCAGAAAGGCTCCTGTGCATTGGCTCAATATGTCAAAGAGTTTGATCATCAAATAGATTACAATAACACTACCTTTTTATATAAAGAACCACAATATTATAAAAGAAAGTTTTGAGAAATGGTGGC
>CM032456.1:79803463-79870963 GCA_019049505.1 Pachyrhynchus sulphureomaculatus
CCAAGCTTAAACTTAAAAACTAGAATTTCAAGTATAAAAACAGCCATTGCTATTGAATATCCTCCTACTAATATAAACATAATGTATCGAAAATTTTTAACGTGCAACGTAGTATCACTAGCTAAAAGGCTGCTATTTTCACTTTCAACTTTTTTATCAGAATAATTTGGAACTTCTATCCATTTGTTTGCTAAACCGCTGTCAAGTGCTTGTTGAAGTAACTGATTAAATATCTTGTGACCCCAAACCCCTTTGTCATAATAAAATTTAATGGATACGATACAACATTTGTACGAAGGAAGTATAATAAATGTGCATTGGTTTCTGACAAAAAATTATGCATTTGATATTTTACGTAACCGTCTTGTACTAGAAATGAAACATTTTCATATATAGCTGTGTCCTTTAAACAGCTATAAAATTCTTTAGGTTTACACGTCTTGGATTTGGTAATAAGGTACGATTCTAACCCTGACTTATCTTGAAAATATCTCTCGCTATTTGGTGTGATATAAACACTAAGGTTGTGTTTTACTATATCATCTAGAGTACTATATTTTTCTCGAAATCTACTATCATTTGCCAGAATGCTTGTTAAGTATGTTGTATAGGCAACATTAAAAATGAAAGCGAAGATTAAAATCATAGAAAATATAAGCCTTACACTAAAACTTTTAGGCTGTAAACTTATTGGTTTACTTAACATCGTTAATATTATAACTCGTAAAACATCAACAGGTCGTTTGTAGGTGCTTTTTTCGTCTTTTATATGTCTGGCAATATAAACTGACAAAGCTGTTGCTATAATAGCAAGGAGAGCCATTACATACCACACTTGGTTTTGGACAATTCTGGTAATACTTAACATTTCCATGATAGGTATATGTCTGTTAGGTACAACCCATATCAACGACTGAAAACCATATGGAAAACTTACGTCAAAAAATTCGAATTTTTCATAAGTTTGAGCATATCCTCCAATTGCTAAAGCAACTTTTTTATTTAAAATCATTTTTAATGACCCTGTAGCTGTACAATTTAAAAATATATTTCCTAACTCCTCAGAATGAATAAAAATCAACGAGATGTTCATGTGCGCAAAAATATTGGTTATGATACCTACATCTGAACCATGTTTAGTATATTTATCTTTATTTTATAACAGTATTATGATCCATTTTTATTACAAATGGAGGAATATCAGAATATGCGACACTTAGTTGACAATTCCTAAACATTTTCGGTACTTTATTTTTATACCAGTTAGTATTCTGTTTGTAAATTCCGTCTTCACATGTATCAATTAATTTTACATCTTTTTTTACATTGAAAGCGCATTTTAAATTGTTAAATGGCATTGAACTAAATACATTAAAAGTTGTATTTTCTCTCGGGTTAGCTAAAAGTAACACTACATTTAAAATGTGATAGTGATATAAAACTTCAAATACTTCTTCTATAACAGGTATATCATTACCAAAGAAGCTGGGTGATACCACTAAAAACTTTGCGTGTGGATTTACGATGCGAGCATCAGCCATTATCTTGAATGCTACGTTGAGTTCTCCTTGATGACGAAAATAAACTATATAGTTATGAATAGTGTGGGCTCTGTGTGCTTTAGGAATATCTATCTTCCCTTTTTTGGTGTTCACTAACATTAAAGGCCATTTCTTGTAGCGGGACAAACCTTGAGTTAATAGAGTTTTTGAAACAGCGTAAGTTGAATCTTCGGTTCCTTGTTCTGATATTGGTAAGGATATAAATATTGTTTTGTGAGGAGTAGCAAATGAGTCTTCCCCTTGTAACATACATTTTACAAGTGATATTTTGTCGACACCTTTTTCTCCGGTAGCAACAACATCTAATATAAATAAACATGTATAAATTGTAATAGATTTTAAAAATATCATTATTTAATAGAGTAAGTATCACACCTCTAATATTAACAGGTCTTAAGTATGTGAACAATTTATATAAAGTTATTTAAAAACCAACTTTATTTACTGATGGCAGCAACAAGATATTCTAACAACAAGAAACTATAAGAATATTTACGAAATGTATGAGGATAAACAATGAAAACATGAAAATAATAAATTAAAAGAATATGCATTAAGTTTACTTTCATGTTAGATAGATAATTTTACTCCGTTAATAACTTATTTGAAGGGCAATTTTATTTGTCCCTGAATAATTTTTTCAAAGTTGTTTTCCAATAATAATATCATCTAATATGATCAACATATGCACGTATGGTAAATAATATGAAAATTACAATCTAAATGCGAGTCATGTTTTATGGTAATACAACTAACAATTTTTTTAAAAATATTTGAAAACATCAGAGGCTAAGCATTGTTTCGTACTTCCTTTGTCAATTTTTTTATCTTTCTGGTATAACCAAATTTAAGGGGAAAGTGGTATACAATTACCCGTAGCACCTCATTAAACAATGTTTCTCTTTTCGCCAAATATTCCGCTCGATCACCAACAGTGATATTGGCCCAATGGTCAGAGGCAAATGTTGACGAAAAGTTCTCATTAAATGTTAACAGATTGCATTTTGGCATACAGGTAGTTTTTTGGGTGAAGAATGCGATAAATGAAAGTTTGCTACTCTAAAGTGTATGCTAAGCCGACAAAATCGAAAATAATATGAAAAATTCGTTTTTTCGCAAATATCTCGAAAAATAAAAAAGATAGCACCACATGAAAGAACGGGAAATTTTACAAAGGAAATGGTAAGATTTTTTAGTTCTACCGTAACTTTAAAAAAAATTATTTAAAATAACATGGCTGGTTTAACCTCTTCAGTTGTAGTGGGAATCATGCTTTTAACATCATTTATGATTAAACTAACGTCTCTTTATACCGCTAAATATTTTGAAATTTGCACTTAAGGGGATTTGAAAAATTCAAAATGGCGGATTTAATATGGACGGCCAGAGAGTACGTACTTCATTTAATTTTTCGAGCAATTTAGTTTTCAATAACTTTTTTCTTTGTACCGGGACGTTTAAATAAAATATAAATATTTTATAATTAAAGCTTAGACTATTATCTTTTATCTCCCACCTTTATTTATTTATTTTTTTATTTTAAGTTTAAATTGTATGATTAATAATAAGCAAAAAATACGTTTATCATTTTTTTAAGAGCAAAATTACAAAAATGAGAAAGTTTTTTAAGTTTTAATGATTTGCTAATATCAAGCATACTTTTACTTGTAACTAAAAAAAAAAATTGTCCGACTTTTTTTGACCATTTTGTATTGCTTTGAACGTAATATTGCCAGCGCAGCCACACAGATAATGTGGGTATTTATAATTATTCTTATATTGAGACTTAAGCTATAGTAATGATATATGTACAAGGATTTTTACAAATTATAAAGCAACAAAAATAAAAAGAATTAGCTGAAAGTCTCCTCTTCAAAAAGTCTTTTAGCCTTCGAGCGGTGCGAGCAGACTTTCAAGTTAACCTGTTTGTCGCGCTACTTATCCGAATATTTAATAAATTCTCACGCTAATGAAAATAAAACCGGTCAAGTGCAAGTTGAACTTGCACAATTAGTGTTCCGTACGTTGATTGTTTTTAAAATAAAAAAATTTGTTAGGGTGGTATAAAATGATCAGTGACTTCACAAAACACACCCTAAATGAGTTTTCAACAAAGTTTGTTTCCAATCTTTACTGAAAACTGGTGACCTTGAAATTTTGTTTTTTTTTATATACCAAATAAATTATTAAAGGTGATAATTTTCCTTCAATCTATACCCCGTGGAGAATATTCCAGAATTTTTTCAAAATTTTTTGATCAGTCCTTTTCAAGATAAGGTAGGGGACAGCGATTTTTTAAAAGTAATACGAAGAA
The DNA here is from genome assembly GCA_019049505.1 of Pachyrhynchus sulphureomaculatus. NCBI lineage: Eukaryota > Metazoa > Arthropoda > Insecta > Coleoptera > Curculionidae > Pachyrhynchus > Pachyrhynchus sulphureomaculatus. The sequence goes on from CM032456.1 coordinate 79,807,340, forward strand.
AAGTGTGCGCAAGTATTACATTATATATATATTTTTTTTCTCGTGTTTTCACAAGCTTTCATTAGACACCACACTCGATGACCTAGTAAAAAAAATTTTTTTTCACTTCCGATTTCACCCCTTAAAACGAACCTCTTAAGTCAAAATTTATGTTACGGTGGTATAAAATGATCAGTGACTTCACAAAAAACACCCCAAATGAGTTTTCAACAAAGTTTGTTTCCAATCTTTACTGAAATCTGATGACCTTGAAATTTTTGTTTTTTTTTATATACTATATAAATTATTAAAGGTAATGCACTCGTGATAATTTTCGTTCAATCTACACCCCGTGGAGAATATTCCAGAATTTTTTCGAAATTTTTTGATAAGTACTTTTCGAGATAAGGCCCGGGACAGCCATTTTTCGCGAATTTTTAAAAATAATACAAAGAAAAGTGCGCGCAAGTATAATATTATATATATATTTTTTTACTCGTGTTTTCACAAGCTTTCATTTGACACCACACTCGATGACCTAGTAAAAAAATTTTTTTTTTACTTCCGACTTCACCCCCCAAAACTAACCCCTTAAGTCAAAATTTAATTCTCAAAACTACATGGCTCTGATGAGGCCATCAATTCCTATATTTATTACCAAATTTCACCTTTCTATGTCAAATAGTTTCGGAGAAAATCGGGTGTGACAGACAGACAGACAGACAGACAGACAGACAGACAGACAGACAGACAGACAGACACCGAAGTGTTCTTATAAGTGTTCCGTACGGAACACTAAAAATGTGAACAAAAAATCTGTATACTGTTTTTTAGTAAAATTTCGCGCTCTTTCTTGTGGTGCTATTAGTTTTTCAATATTTTTTTTAGTTTTCGAGATATTATCGAAAAACCGAATTTTTGATTTTATTTTGGATTTTGTGGGTTTAGCGTACATCAAACTTTAGCAAACATTTTTTTTATCGTATTCTACGTCCAAAAAACTACCTGTGTGGAAAAAATGCAGCTTGTTAACATGTAATGAGAGCTCAAAATCCCTGGCGACTGGGCTATGAGAGACATTCGATACATTCTCCACCTGAGCACAAAAGTTAAAATCTGGTAGTGAAACTTCCCTTATTATGTGTTAGGGTGCTCCTGCTGATGAAGAAGCTCATTACCGGCGTATTTATTGAATTATTTTTACAATTTGTCAACGGCACAACAATAAATTCCTTTCCTCATTATAAATAAACTGTTGGTCAACCTTTTCAACTTTCTTCACTTACAAACGTTTTTAATTCTTTTCTTATACAAACTCTCTCTTATTTCTGCCTTTAAATTTATATAAGCTGCAGTCACATCAAGAAATGATCGACAATGCATTTTAAAAGACACTTTCCGAGATCAGATATAAACATTGAGACGCCTTTTTGAAAGAGGGACCCGTCGACGCAAGCGCCCTCAAGATCTTGTTACCAACTTGGAGTTCACTTTCGCTACTAAAATTTGAAATAAAGTTAGAAATTACTTCAGGTTATCTATAAAAGAATTGATTGAAATTAAAAAAAGAAAAAAATGAGACAGATCTGATATAAGAGGAATTAGTCAAATCTATACAAATTTAATTGACTAGTCACCACTAAAATTGAGTTATCCTCTTAAAGTAAATAAGTGCAGTTATTCTCTTGATACCATTACTCTTTATAACAAAGAAATAAATAAAAAGTACAGATAAGGAATTCTCCCGACTTAAAATAAAATAAAAATTATATACTGAACGACCATTGCATTTTCAAAATGGGTATTATTTTTTAAAACATTTAATCTTTGAATTGTTGTGGCTGTTACTTAATGGAAATTCATAACGAATGTAATGAAAGACTGACAATAAATAAAGAGGAAATTTGACAAAATCAGTCTTTCATTATATTCAAAAACATTTAATGTTAATTGGTGTAAAAATATTACATTTTATGCCACAAATAATTGGAAATGGGTTTAAATATATCCTTGACATCAATTTATCAGGTACGTATATAATAACATTTTCAAAATGCTAACCGGACTGAATTTATAAAACTTTTTATTTTTGAACTTTGACATTAAAATCCTAATCCGCTTCAATATATACTCCTTCTCGATCTCTACACTGCTTCATACAAATTTTTCATTATTGGAACCAGTGCTGCAAGTCGTCTTCTGACAGGTTTATCATGACCTGCTTTTTCTTCACTGTGTCAAACTCAAAACGGGTTCCTTTCGACGCACTCTTCACTTTGCGAAACAAAATAGAGTCACATGGAGCGAGATCAGGTGAGTAGGGTTGATGCTCCCATATGGAGATTTCATGTTTCACCAAAAACTCCTTGATTGAGAAAGCATGGTGGTGGATCCACGACCAATTCTGTTGGTGGTCAAAAACTTTATTTATAGTTTGACCTTCAGGTAACCAGACAATGTGAACAACTCCACGGATATCAAAAAACATGATCATCATTTCCTTGAATTTTGATTTGCTCTTCCGTGCTTTTTTTGCCTCGGCGAGTGCATGGATTAGCGCGTGGTTTCAGGATCAGATGGTCATTCGAACTTACTTTTGATCGACAAAAAGGATTTTAGGTACCAACTTTGAACACGCTTTGATCATGTTAAACTTGCCATGTCAAATTTGCCAAACACCTTCTTTGTCAATATTTATTAACTCATTCACAGTTCTAATACTGACACGTCGAGTTTTTCTAATGATCTTACCGACTTTTTCGTCGGTTTGTTGTCGACTGTTTTTACCATTCTTGGACGCCCAACGTGGGGATCTACTCGAAAATTTAAGTCCATCACCATACACTTCTTGCCGCAAACTTAATATTTCTGTAAGAGACTTTCCAAGTTTAACTAGAAATTTCACGTTAACTTATTGCTCAATATTGATACCAGCATTTTTTCTCACGCGGAGCAAATACACGATCCGATTTAAACTAGCGCTGCAGATGAACTGGAAACTGCACCATCATCAAAATGTCGGACTAGCTAGAGGTATTCAAGTTCAACCCCCTGCCAAGCTTGCTGCACCAGTATTATCGGCATAACAAAATCAGTCTGTTTTTTTTGTATCCACACTTCGCATCCTATTAATTAAACATGCCAACCTAAAACAAAGAAAAAACTAATTAAAGAATTTTTAAAAAAGTTGGGGCAAGAATATATATGTATATATATATATATATATATATATATATATATATATATATATATATATATATATATATACATACATACATACGAGTACATATACATATATACATATATATTTTCTGTCAACCGGACCCCCCTCTGTCCATTTTTGGTTTCGATATAAAATGATTTCTTTCAATTCAGAATTTTCGTTGGAATGTCTACTTTTAAATGCCCTGTGTCCCCTTAAATAATTCCGAATGGCGGCTGCAATATGACGGCTAAAACGAAAAAATGGCGCCAAGTTTTTTCAATATGAAGATAAATTACTTAAATAACGAGATATTCAAGCGAAACTCGTTACTAGGAGGTTTTTTAAAGTGCTGAATATGAATTTGAAGTCAGACAATGATTATTTTTTATTTCAAAATGGCAGATCCAAGATTCGAAAAATCAGATATCCACGCAAGGCTCGCTACTCGGGTTTTTTTTTTTGAGGTGCTATACACGAATTTGAAGTCAGAAAACAATTATTTTTTATTCGAAAACGGCGGATCCAAGATGGCGGCCGAAAAATGCTTATATGTAAAATATTGGCACAAAACATGTTTTCCACTTTCTCAAGGAGGCACTGATGACGAATCCGAAGTTAAAAATTAATGTTTTCACTAGGTCTTATACTCTAAAAATTATGGAGCACTTCTTAAGCCGTGTGTCCACTACCAAGTTTTCTTGCGAAAGTTGCTTCCAGAAGTGACTTCCAGAAGTTTTTGTCGTGTAAACACGTATTAGAAGTCGACTTCCAGAAGTCACGGCTTGCAGAAGTTACTTGCAGCAATTATGTGGAAACACGTGTTTGTTGCTTGCTGGAAGTAACTTGAACGACTTGCTGTAACTGCAAGTGTTTTGAAGACTTGCAGAAGAAGAAGTCGGGTATACGTCGGGTAAACGGTTTGTGATATTCTCTTCTGTTTTCAGTTTTGTTTTGTGTTTTTTTTGAGTTCTTTTCCAAATTTATAAAAATGGACAAAAATAAATTCGTTTGGAGTAGTGAAAAAAACACATTTGGTAACTGAAAAACAAGAAAGTTATCCTGAATTATGGGACACGTCCTCAAAAGAATAAATTAAAAAACAAAACGCTTTAAACGCAATAGCCAATGATATAGACGCGCCCGAAGAAGAGGTCAAAAGGAAATTGCACAACCTCCGAACGCAGTTTGGTCAAGAAGTAAACAAAGAAAGGAAAAAAAAAGTGGCCAAAGTGCTGAAGATGTATATGTTAGCAAGTGGGAGTTTTATAATGACATGAAATACATGACGTCATCTCATGTACCCAAAGAAACTGAGGATAATTTGGTAAGAATAACAAAATACACCTTATATATAACCGTTTTAATTTTTATTTCATTATATATTCCATTATATTATATATTCACTTGTACATACTCATATCACCGATCAGTCCGAAAAAGTCCAATCAATACCACGGAAACGACCAAAAAAACCAATTCAGAAAGAGACGAACCTGACGTCGTACTGGAAAATGCTCTGCAAATAATGCAAAAAACCGTCTGTTGAATACCAAATATTTGGTGACTTTGTCGCCTCAGAAGTTCGAGGTTTGAGAAAAGCTGGGAGCAAGCGTAAACTTAAAAGATTAATTCAGCAGGCTATTCTAAAAGTGACGGACGAAGACGATGAAGCCAACTCGGACACGCAACTACTTAGTTCAGATACAACTGGGCTTGAAAGCTCCACTCAATCATCACTAATACTGCCTTGCAATACATCTACGCAATTATTATATGTTCGGACAACGCACAAGGTATTTTTGGAAAATATTTTTTATATAAATTATTTTAATATTTACCTTCAAATATTTTAATTTCAGACATTGGTACAGAGCCTCGCAACATTCCAACACAATCCTTGCGATCGTACATACAGGGATTCGAAACAGATACATAAGCGAATGAAAGGAATCGCCTACAAAATAAACATACTCATAATTTGCATTTCGTTTGAAATACTTATGAAAATAAAATGAATTAAAAATATTTTTCTTGTTTTTTATGAATAAAATGATTTAAAAATTATTTTTCTTGTTTTTTCTTACCTGTTGCCAAAAAGAGTAACTAAAAGCCGGTCTGTGGGAGGTATAGCCAATCTCATTTTAGTATCCTGCTTTTGAATACTTGTTTGAATTAAAGATAAAATGTATTCAAAATCATCATTAGACATTCTCAGGAAATTTTTCAGCTGCATGGAATCTTCGGTCCGCAATTCTTCAAGTAACGTATTTTGGAAACTTAAATCTACGCGCCGCAGCACCCAATTTCTCACCCAAACACTTCTTTTTTGTTTCTTTTTTTTTAATTTGTTGTTTCTTTTTAATTAAATATGCTGCGATGCCACAAGACATTTTTATACTGTCATTCGTAAAAAAAGCAAACTCTACTGCAAGCTGTACTAACATTGTGTGGAAACACGTCTGCAATTTCTTGCAGCAAGTTCGTTGTAATAACTTCGACAAACTACTTCTGGAAGCAGACTTCCGCAAGTTTCGGTTTGAGTGGAAACACTTCAGCAAATACTTGCAGAAGTTCTTCCGCAAGTGACTTGCTAGTGGACACACGGCTTTAGATGTTTTAAAAAGTAGGTGAAAAATTTAAGACAAATTTTGAATCGATAAATGGTGTAGATGTGCTCGAAAATTTTTATTATATTTTTTATCTAAATTTTCTGAAATTTGCTAAAAAATTGTTAAACAAAATTTTTTTAAAATTTATGAACCAGTACCAGAAAATTTCTATTGTATTCGAATAAAATTTTCATTCGATCAGCTTTACGAGACCGTGTTTTTCACTCAAACCGAGTAAAAAAAGTGCATCAGTGCCTCCTTGAAAAATGGGAAACCTGTGTTGTGCCAATATTTCACATTTATGCATTTTTCGGCCGCCATCTTGGATTTGCCATAAAAAATAATTGTTTCCTAACTTGAAATTCGTGTTCAGCACCTCAAAAAACCCGCGAGTACCAAGCTTTGCGTGGATATCTGATTTTTCGAATTTACAATCGCCATCTTGGATCCCTCATCTTGGAATAAAAAATAATCATTTTCTGACTTCAAATTCGTATTCAGCACCTCAAAAAAACCTCTAGTAACGAGTTTCGCTCGAATATTTCATTATTTAAATAATTTATCGTCATATTGAAAAAATTTTTGCCGCCATTTTTTCATTTTAGACGCCATATTGCAGCCGTCATTTTGAATTATTTAAGGGGACACACAGGATTTAAAAGTAAACATGCTAACGAAATATATATATATATATATATATATATATATATATATATACATATATATATTTTATACATATATATATATATATATATATATATATATATATATATATATAACATATATATATATATATATATATATATATATATATATATATATAAAATTTCATTAACGACGCAGGGTAAAAGGATTCCAAAATATAATTTGTTGTCACTGAAGTGCAAAAATCCTTTTACCCAAAAGGCCGCCATTTTGAATTATTTAAGGGACACACACAGTATTTAAAAGTAAACATGCTAACGAAATATATATATATATATATAATATATATATATATATATATATATATATATATATATATATATATATATATATATATATATATATATATGTATGTATATATATATATATATATATATATATATATATATATATGTATATATATATATATGTATATATATATATATATATATATATATATATATATATATATATATATATATATGTATATATATATATATATATATATATATATATATATATATATATATATTATATATATTATATATACATATATATATATATATATATATATATATATATATATATATATATATATGTATATATATATATATATATATATATATATATATATATATTATATATATATATATATATATATATATATATATATATATATTATATATATATATATATATATATATATATATATATATATATATATATATATATATATATATATATATATATATATATATATATATATATATATATATATATATATATATATATTTATATATATATTATATATATATATATATATATATATATATATATATATATATAATATATATATATAAAAAAATTTCATTAACGACGCAGGGTAAAAGGATTCCAAAATATAATTTGTTTTCACTGAAGTGCAAAAATCCTTTTACCCAAAAGTAGAAACTCTCTATCACATAAATCACTGTAAACAAAAATTATCACAGCCACATGTGATCATTTTATTGATTAGATGTAGTGTGGTTAGCAGTTTATCCGGGGTCGTCATAAATGAAATTATATATTACAATGTAACAGTTGCGAGATCTTTCATCCCTCGACAGCCATTCAAGTTGTCAACCCTGCCTGATGTATAGCGAATTTGCTCGGATAAAGCAGGGCAACAAATTAAAAATTTATTGTGAGTTGATGAATTTTCACGTATGGTATTATGCTGCTTAATGAAGAAGAGGTTATGAAACATCAGTGCAATATGTAATTACTATTTTAATTTAGCAATATCAGCTTAGAGTCATTTAATTATCATAAAATATGTCACAGTGAGTGCTTTTTATTATCTTTAGGAATTGTTATACGAAAAGTTTAGATGCGTATATATATATATATATATATATATATATATATATATATATATATATATATATATATATATATATATATATATATATTATATATAAATTTATTTCTTTTAATTATTGTATCTATAATTACTTAAATTATACTGTCGATTTTAGATTTATATCATATATACTTCAATCTCACACAAAGGACTACCTGAACATACCAATCATAAATCATCAGACGAGGACATGCATGTTTCGCTCCATATCAAAGCTCGTCAAGCCCGCCTAAGTATCAGCAGAAGCGGTTTAAAAGGCGTATACCCAAAAGCGTCACAAACCTAAGCACCATCCGCTCTGGAACCGCCAAAACCTTTCATTCAAGAGTAAAACCCATAAGTAAAATAAGATTTAGTAGCTTTGCTGTCATAAGCGAATATGGTAAATTCTCAACAATAAAGATCAGTACAAAAGGGAACACTGCTGACCCCGGTATAGTGATCTATTTAGTACTATACCTTCCATCTTCGTTCTTTGACATAACTTTGGACGCTGATAATGCAAAATTGAAGAGCATTGTTTTAGTCTGCTGCGTCCGATATACTATTTTTTCTTTATATTTTTCATAGATGCAGATATAATATTAACTTTTCTTTAAGTGCCATATCTGATACGGGCGTAAGCGACCCTCTCGCTTTTGCCCGTGGTTGGTGCTCTTGTTTTAAGTATTTCCACAGATAAAGGGGATCTACAGTTTAATGCCAGTTCCGAACGGCCAAAGAGAGAGCGGCTTTACTAGGCATGATACTACGCCTGTTTTGTCATCGTCTTCCCAAGAGAGGCAACCGTCGAGTTGTAAATTTTTATTTTATTTTATTTTATTTTATTTTATTTTATTTTATTTTATTTTATTTTATTTTATTTTATTTTATTTTATTTTATTTTATTTTATTTTATTTTATTTTATTTTATTTTATTTTATTTTATTTTATTTTATTTTATTTTATTTTATTTTATTTTATTTTATTTTATTTTATTTTATTTTATTTTATTTTATTTTATTATTTATTTATCTTCTTTTATTATTATTTCCCAAACCTAGATACCAACTCGGCTCGCTGGCGTAGAAAGCAGACACCTTAACTCCTACGTTATGGCCGCCTCTAAGTATGGTATATATGTATATATATATATATATATATATATATATATATATATATATATATATATATATATATATATATATATATATATATATATATATATATATATATATATATACATATATATATATATATATATATATATATATATATATATATATATATATATATATACATATATATACACATATATGTACACATATATATATATATATATATATATATATATATATATATATATATATATATATATATATATATGTATATATATATATATATATATATATACATATATATATATATATATATATATATATATATATATATATAAATATATATATACATATATATATATATACATATATATATATATATATATATATATATATATATATATATATTTATATATATATATATATATATACATATATATACACATATATATATACATATATATATATATAATATATATATATATATATATATATATATATATATATATATATGTATATACAATGGTATAGGTATTAAAAAACCATTAATCAGTAAAAAGAAAAAGAAGGCCCGATTACAATTTGCCAAAGATCGCCTAAATTGGACAATCAAAGATTGGAAAAAAGTAGCTTTCTCAGACGAATATAAATTTAATCTTTTTGGGAGCGATGGTAGATATGTACGACGTGCTACTGGTACGAGAAATGATTTCTACTGTAAAACAAGGTGGAGAAAGTGTGATGGTGATTTTCTCTTCACAAGGAGTCGGTCCATTGATCGAGATCAACGGAAAATATGAACGCTGATATTTACAAGGACATTTTAGAAAACAATTTGTTATCATATGCTGAAGAAACATTGCCGTAGAATTGGATATTTCAGCAGGATAAGGACCCCAAACATACATAGTTGTTAAAACAGTGGTTTTCTGCTTCAAATGTTAGTTTTAAGCTAGCCATCTCAATCACCGGACATGAACCCAATAGAACACTTATGGAAAACGCTAGATCGTAAAGTTCAAAAGCATACATATTCAAATAAAGCCGCATTAGTCAAATCATTGAGGGAAGAATGGGATAAAATTGCACCTGCTTGTATCAATCGATTAATTGAGTCAATGCCACATCGTTGCGCGGCTGTTATCGCTGCAAAGGGTATGGCTACAAAATATTAACATAAAAATATAATTTAAGTCTATTATAGAGCATATGGACTAATAATTTTTCTCGTAGTACAAAGTTTTGCACATATAAATATAAAAATAATAATAATAAATATATTCACAAACATAAATAATATTCTTTTACTATATTATTTTGTTTCCTATATCTCATACTCACAACCCATAATGATTAAAAATCGTTAGTCTTTTTTTTTAATAAATTAGAGTACGAAATGTCACTGGCCGGAAACTTTTGCACGCCACTATATATATATATATATATATATATATATATATATATATATATATAGATATATATGTATGTATTACGTTATCGAAAAAGTGTTGAGGCTTTTAAAGTTAAAATTGAAACATATTTTTTTATATTTGGAAAGAATTTTATAAACCATATCAGACAGTGGTTTTTATAAGCCTCTTTTCAAACTAACTTAACATCATTCAGAGAGTTCTGCAGAGACTAAAACGAATGGCAGTCTGACGGTGCATGGTCCGAAGTAGACGCATTAAAACTTCCCAGCAAAGCATTAAAAATGTGGGTGGTCTAGCGTTGTCACGTAGGAAGACATCCTTTCTGTTGAGTAGTTCCAGCCCATTTTTTTCAATCGCTTGCTTTAGTCAATTTCTGACAGTAGTACAGAATCAGTCACTTATCCAGGTTGTAGCAGCATGCGCTTCTACTTCCACCAAACATGCAGCATCACTTTTTTGGTGTCAATCAGGGTTTTACCATCGTTTGTGGAACTTCACCTTTTTCGACCACGATCTTTTTCGCACATGATCAGCCTTTTCATCGCTTGTGATCAGCCACTTCAGAAATGACTCGATTTCGTTACATTTCTGTAGAAATTCACAGTTGGAAATTCGACCGTGTAAATTTTTTAGCGTCAAATCATGTGGCACTCAAACATCGAGCATCTTTTTGTAGCCAGCTTTCTCCAAATGGTTTAAAACTGTTTAGTAATGAATCTTTCGTTCCTTGGCGATGTTATAGATATTTAGATACCGGTATATCTCCACTTTTGCCAAAATTCTATTCACTTTTTCTGTCATTGGTCGACCAGTGAGAGGAGCATCTTTCACATGTAGTACGCACTTTAAATGCCTCTTTTATTTTAGACGGTTTTGACCGTCCTAAGAGGGAAAAAGAGAAAATGTTTTTATGTTTTAGGGTACTTCTACTTCTATATTTATAAAAGATGTGAGTTTAGACTGAGTTACGTTAAAATTTGTTTCCTACGGCGATTGTATGTGTTTATTGCATTAAATTATAATACGCGTTATAAGGAATATCTGAAAATTTGAGAAAAATTATATTTGAAATAAAAGGAGGTGGTCAGTCACCTACTTTTGGATTATATTCATTAAACTGAATGACTCATAAAACTCCTTTTACCTCTCCTCCTAAATGGAAGTATTGTATTCGTGACAAAATCAACGTTCGAGATGTTTTCATTTCGTTACGGTTTAGTATGCCTAGATCACGAAAAACATAATTTCCATCAGTCTTTTTGTGGGTCTTTTGGCTCCCGACTAAATGAGATATCGCTTTCAGATTTAAGATATAATACTGGAACAGAAAACAATAATTGAAAGAATTTTTTATGGTTTTCAGTTGGGAAAATGAAGAAATTTTAAGCTAATAAATGAAACGTATTAAAGATTAAAGGTGTGAGGACGTATCTTTAAGTCAGGTTTTGATAATATTTGATGAAGGTAATACAAACATATTGTTGGTTCAGTTTAATGCACATAAATGTAACAGATACTTATAAAAAAGGTTTTAATAAAAGTAAACTGCCGCACTCCTCTGTGGAGCAGAAATATCTTAGTTTTTTTTTACTTAAAAACCGAATATACAAGTATATAGTGATTCTTGTAATTCCCAATAACATAAATCAGCACCTGGTTTACAGAAATTAGTTTTTGGAGGTGTTCATTATTACTTAACTCAATTTTCCATCGATTTGGACTCTTTGGTATTCAAAAGCTTTTATTAGGAAAATTATCACTTTCGTATCATTTTTAGTGTTCCGTACGGAACACTTATAAGATCACTTTAGTGTCTGTCCGTCTATCTGACGGTCCGTCCGTCTGTCTGTCTGTCCGTCAATCACACCCGATTGTTTCCGAAACTATCTGATATAGAAAGGTGAAATTTGGCTCTAACATAGGAATTGATGGCCTCATCCGAACAGTTTAGTTTTGAAAGTGAAATTTTGACTTAAGGGGTTTGTTTTGGAGGGTGAAATCTGAAGTGAAAAAAAAAATTTATGAAGTCATCGAGTGGGATGTCAAATGAAAGCCTGGGAAAACTCGAGTTCAAAAATATACATAATGTAATACTTGAGCACACTTTTCTTTGTAATATTTCTAAAAAATTGTGAAAAATCGCTCTTCTCCCCTTATCTCGAAAAATACTGATCAAAAATTTTGCAAAATATTTTGAAATATTATCCACTGCGTGTAGATTGAACGAAAATTATCACGAATGCATTATCTTTAATAATTTATCTGATATATATAAAAAAAAAGTTCAAGGTCATCAGTTTTTAGTAATCATCAGAGAAAAACTTTATTGAAAACTCATTTGGGTAATGTTTTGTGAAGTCATTGATCATTTTATACCCCCGTAACCAAAATTTTTATTTTAGAAGCAATCAATGTACGGAACACTAATTGCGTAAATCCGACTTGAACTTGTCCGGTTATTTTTACCTGAAATTGTCTTTATGTCATATGATATAATATTTCATGCTAATAAATGATTGATTATTTGTTATTACATTTCTTGCAAAATAATAGTTTCGTAATATGATTTGTAAACTTTCGAGACTTTCAGGCTATTGCTGCAATTTTTTAGAAATTCTACAATAGTTTTATGTATCATTAACACTTATAAAAAAATTGTTTATTTATTATTTCTACTACCTTTAATATTGAAATGAAAACTATCATAAAAGTATTTTAAAGTTTTTTTGAAATTTTTAATTAATTTATAGCTGATTTAAGGTTCTTTAAGCCAGAAATGATAAAAACAAGAAAATAATTAAATGTATCATTAATATCTATAAAAAAAATTGTTAGTAAATTATTTCTTCTACCTTTAAAATTGGAAAAAAGATTATGTTCAAAATGTGTCAAATTCCTTGCAATTTTTTATTAATTTATAGCTGATGAAACGTTCTTGAAGCCAAAAGTGACAAAAACAAGTCAATAAAAATGTAAAATCCCACACGCAGGTGAATGATCAGATAATTAAACGATTTAAATTCAGAATATGACTATAGCTACAGTCTGTAATATTCTTATTTTAACTTAAATACTCATAAACATGATAGATCTATTTATATAGTACAGTTCTGAGAATGTGTAGCTTTTTCAAAAAAATAGGGAGGGGATATAATTCCGTTTAGGTGGCGGTACGTACTATTCGCATTTTACGGTATAAATTTCTGAACAAGAAAATCGGTAAAGAGGGTTACCCAGTACGACATCCACAAAAACGTTGTTCAAAAATAAGAGCTAAATTTGACTTTCACGCACTAAACAATTTTATCCGAGTCGTACAATTCAATTTTTTAAATGGCAAGTACTTTATAGTGTGATATTTATAAAAAAGAAAAATTTCAATAGAGCAAGAATTTCTGCCAAAATTAAAAATAATTTTAAAGTAAAATAATTTTCAAATTTCTCGAGTCCAAAATCCTAATACGGTATGTAACAAGCAACCCCACTAACTTCTTCCCCCCTTTAACCCCTTATATGTTTGAATATAAATAATTATGTTTAAAATGTATCCATTGTCTTAACCAAAAATTAGGAAAATAATCTTATAATACTACTTAAACCATATGAAAGCTTTATGAGATTTTACAAAGAGGCATGAGTTGACGACAATAGAAATCTGGAAGAAACAATGGAATGTAGCAAGAACGCAAGCACGTACAGTAGAAAGAACAAACACAAATTCCTAGATAATCTGGCAAGTGAAGCCGAACTAGCAGCACAAAGAGGACAAACAAGGAACTTTTCGAAGAAAAGATGGAGCCAAGGCGTACCAGTTCGCAACAGAACCGAACAGCTTATAATTTCTAGAGTGTAACAGTTTGCAAAGTGAAGCAAGCACGAACTTCGTACTACAAACGACCCTGATGACATTGACGACTTTGACTAGTCCATAGGGAACAGAACTGTAAAAATAGAAACCGAAGCCCCTACAAAACTTGAAGCCGATCCAAACGTAATTGCCGAAGTTCTTTCACCACTCTTTAGAAAAGTCTGGGATACCCAGCAGATGTGTGATGGCTGGCAAATAGGCTTATTTGTTAAATTCCCCCAGAAAGGTGATGTGACGCTGTGTAAGAGCTAGAGGGGAATAATTTTTTCAGTTCTCAGCAAGCTTTCAGAAGGATAGTACTGAGCAGAAAATTATTACCCGCATTTGAATTGTGTATGCGTGAGGCATTTGTCTAATCATCATCATCATCATTTCAGCCATCCCTCGTCCATTGGCGGACATAGGCCTCCTTTCCCTCCCGCCATTTTTCACGGTTTTGAGTTTTTCTGATCCATGATAGCCCTGCAGATCTCTTTAAATCATCTTTCAATCTTGCTTGCGGTCTTCCTCGCGCTCGTTTTCCTGTCCATGGTCTCCATTCTTAAATATTTTTGTTCCATCTGTTATCAGGTTGTCTCATTGTGTGTCCTGCCCACTTCCACTTCTGGATCGCCATCCGCTCTTTCACGTCTGTAACCTTTGTTTGTTGTCTTATGCATTCATTTCTTATTTTGTTTTTTGAGTTTTATGTGTAGCATTTGTCGTTCCCTTTGGGTTATGCTTAATCTCTCCATTATAACCCTTGTAAGTGTCCATGTTTGTGATCCATAAGTCAAAACAGGCAAGACACCTAAACTCTTCTGCGTAGTTTCAGAGGGATTCTTTTGTTTGTCAATATTTGTCTCTGTCTGCCAAAAGCTGCCTAAGACAATTTAACGCTTCTTTCTATTTCTGCGGTCTGGTTTGATTTGCCGCATTTTACCAGTTGTCCCAAATATATATATATATATATATATATATATATATATATATATATATATATATATATATATATATATATATATATATATATATTCGTCTACATATTCTAGTGTTCTGTTATCTATCCGTTTTGTGGCGCTCTTCTACATTTGTCATGGCTTTCGTTTTGTTTATATTGAGTATCAGTCCGACTTTCTCTGACTTCGTCTTTAATTCATTCAACATTTTCTGTATGTCGGCTATATTGTCTGAAATTACAACCACGTCATCAGCATATCTTAAATGATTCAGTCTTTCTCCATTTATGTTAATACCTTTGCTTTCCCATCGCAGTTCTTTAAAGATTTCTTCCAGAGCAGCATTGAATAGTTTTGGGCTCATTGGGTCGCCTTGTCTTACTCCTCTATTTATTGGTATAATTATAACTTTGTTGTTTATTTTAGTTACCATTTCCGCTTTATCATGAATTTCTTTTATAATATGGGTGTGTCTGGAATCGACTCTCCTGTTATTTAATGCCCTCACTACCGCCCAAGTTTCTATGCTGTGAAATGCCTTTAGGTAATCTACGAATATTATGTAAAAAGATAGATTGTATTCTATGGCTTTTTCTTTTAAAGTTTTGATGGTAAGCAGGTGATCACAAGTACTCAAATCCTTTCGAAAGCCGGCTTGTACTATAGGTTGGTTTAGTTTTAGTTTATTATTTAAGCTGCTAATGATTATTCTGGAGAATATTTTGTACATTTATGACAATAGGGATATCGGTCTATAATTGTCCAATTCACATTTATCCTCTTTTTTAAAAAGGACTTGAAGATTTGAACTTCTGGTATCTTCCCTTCTTCCAGACATTTACTGAATAAAATTTTTAATAGTTGTATGACTTTCACGTCTCCGTCTTTTATAAGCTCCAGTAGTACTCCAACAGGTCCTGATGCTTTATTATTCTTCATGTGTTTTATTATTGCTTTTATTTAATCTTCGGTTATTTCTGGCATTTCTTCTGAATTAACATTTATTACGGTTCTTTGTACTTCTTCTTTAATGATGTCTGGCGGTTGATTTTTCTGTTCGTAGAGTTTTGAATAGTAGTTTTCCACAATTTTTGCCGTTTCTTCCAAGTCGCTCACTTTTTGTCCTTCATTTTGTCCAATACTGTGTATTAAATAAACCAGATAAATATTGCTAAATTAGTGTACTACAAAGGACAATATCAACTGAAGGCGCCCTCAAAAGTCCGACGGCGTTCTAAATTAGCTCTAAATACCGTGGGAAAAATATTTCATTCTAATTGGCTTGAGACTTTTCTGTTAGTTGGCCACTAAAGATAAAGAAAAACATGCCCAAGGAAACTAATAACATAAGAGATCAATTTTATAGGCTCGAAATTGGCTACTGAGGTTTTATGAGCTAAAAAATGTTTAACTGAAAGAATTAAAAAGAATGATAAATATTAATAATAATCGCTTGAAGAAAAAAGCAAAAATATAGAAGAAAAAAATTGGTAAAGAGTTTTCTTATGTACTTCACTTACAAATGCGCAGTTCTGGTATAAACAAGGAATAACGTAACACAAGCATTACAACTTGACATTTTAAATGAGAACTAAGAAACCTTATAGTAAGATATTATTTTAAAAAATCTTTAAAGTGTTTTTATCCAATATTTTCTTGGAAAACACGTAGTTTTACAATAAATACCGACTTACTTCAAGCACTATTAGCCGATGCTCTGTGGAATGATATATATATATATATATATATATATATATATATATATATATATATATATATATATATATATATATATATACACATAAGAGGATTGTGGAAGACCTCAAAGAAGGTGGCGAGACGACATCCAGAATATCGCAGGAAAAAATTAGAACAAAACAGCTCTGGACCGGATGGAAAGATTTGGAAGAGGCTCACATCCAGGTGTGGATGAAAGCAGGCTGAAAAGAAGAAAGAAGATGGTAAGATATTAATCTCACAAAAAAAGAAAAAAAGGTAGCGAAAGGAGTTCAAACATATCCACAGCTGAAACCTTCTATTTTTCTTTACATACTATAGGTACTGGAAAAAGTTACAATAATAAAGAAATGCCAAAATTTTCAGATTCTCTGACGATAAAAGACCCTGAAAAGGACAAATAACAATTCGCAGACAAAAAATCGGGATGAAATTTTATCTTCGACTGACAGTAACCAAGTAGAATTTAATGCTACAAAAACCCAGGCGGCAGTTTTTCCTAAAAAAGGGTTGTATACACCTGGGCGCTGTAAAAAATATGTATATTAAAAAAAATATTTTAAAGGTTATTAACCAAATAATATAAAATAATGGCCATTATATATTTTTATTGTACTTCAAATTATAAGAATTTTTTTTTAAATATGTTTCAAATGTTATTTTTATTTTGTCGAGTTAAATGCTATAACTTTATAATGGAATGGAATTTTTTTATTTTTTTTAACATATCTTAGAAGTACAGAGAATAAAAATCCGTAAAAAAGCATTCGGAAAGCCCAACCAAAGCGTAGGAAGAACATTTTTTCGATCAAGATATGTAAATTTAAATGCTGGCAAAAAAAAAATATCAGGTACCTCCCTCTATTTAAAAATAATGCTCCCCTCTTAAAAACCATTACATATTATATGTTTCTAGTAACCAACATCATTATATAATAACTAAATCAATATTAAATTTTAACAAGGTATGATTTTAACAACTATTAAATATGCAAAACTCAATTTGCACCAGTATATAGTACGTATAGTCATCAATAGCGTGGCTATTAATACTCCGAGAATGTAGAATATCCCATAAGGATACATTACGAAAATTCCAGGTGTATGTAACCCCTTAATTGAAATTAAATTTTGTTTTGCTCTACAATTAACATAAAATTTAGTTCTGTTATTCTACCACAGAATTTCATTATTTTTCCAAAATATACTCTACAACTCTTAAATTCACGATTTTAACCATAAAACACGAATTCTACCAGGCCATCCCGTACTTGTTAAAATCTCATTAGGAATACTAGTTAACATGAGGCGGTAATTCCAGCCTAGTTGTAACCGAGCCCGCTAATCCTGATTAATAGTACGGTGTCATGATCATCACATGAAATCGATTTGTAATTACACAGCAACTGCATGCCGCTTTTAATTTCATTTCAGGACTCGTCAATAACAAGTTTTCGGATGATTTACTTTGGATAGGCCATATAGGGATTAAATAAATGAGTACAAATGGTGTAACTAGAGTTAATATATCAAAATATTGTCAAATATTTCAAAAGGAATATTTTTATTAAATGTATAATTTGTTTAGTTATTAATATTATACATTCGTGTCGTGGCAATATAATATTGGGTGTGCGAATTAATTTTGAAGGATTTTTCGGTAAAAATATCGCTTTATTGTAAAAAAATGGTTACAAATTGATTATTCAAAGTATTTTCCATTGCTAGACACTACTTTCTACCATCTTTGTGACAGCATATAAATACTACGTTGAAAGAACCCCCCTCTTTTGAGGCTAGACAAAAAAAGCTTCTGGCGCTGATGGAATACCTGCCAAAGTTCTCAAAAACTGTGCGAGGGAACTAACACCAGTTTTCTGTAGACTTTTCAACCTATCCTACAGAAAGGGAATATTTCCTTCCTGCTGGAAAGGTGCCACAGTTTAGCCGATACCTAAAAAGGCAAGAAGACCTTGCCAAATAACTACCGAACAGTCGCACTGCTTTCAATAATATCGAAAGTCATCGAAAAAGGCATCTTCTAAAATATCTTGAAGGATTCAACTTTATTAGCGATCACCAATATGGCTTTCGTAAACATAGATCAATAGGAGATCTTCTGACTTATGTAACACGTGTTTGTAACAACGCAATTGACTACCAGCACCGGTGTGCTCCAAGGCTCCATACTGTCTCCTACTCTTTTTTCATTTACATTAACGATCTGCTGGAAAAGACCGGGAATGCAATCTACAGCTTAGCAGATGACAGTACTCTTCATTCAATTTTAACGCTCGGACATCGGCTACTCAGACGAATATCCACAGACAGCAGGAAGTCATTCAACTTAACAAAGACCTGGAAGAAATTCTATCTTGGGGTGACAGTAACCAAGTTTTTAAAGCTACAAAAACTCAGGCGGCAGTTTTTTCTGAAAAAGTTAACGTTGCTGAACCCGACATAGTTATGCCGGGGCACTCCATTCCTCTAACATCGTCAGTCAATTTGTTGGTTGTTAATTTGGAAGCAAATATGTCCTGTCATGAACGTGTAGCAGGTAAAGCAAGGAGAGCTTCTCAAAAGTTGGGAATATTATTTCGAACCAGAAAGCTTTATACTCTACAACAACTGTTAATTCTTTACAAAGCTTGAATTTGACCAACTATGGAATACTGCTCCCCTATTTGGGGCTCCGCTCCCACACATATACTGCATTTGTTGGATTCTGTTCAAAGAAGAGCTGTTCGTCTGATTGGAGACTCGGAACTGACCGGCGGCCTTTGATTCGCTGGAACATCGAAGAACGATTGGCGACTAGAGTGTATTCTACAAGTATTTTCATGAAAAGTGTTCGTAGGATGTAGCCCGCTTAATTCCTCCCAGAGCGGTGCATGTTAGAAATACACGACGCGCTAATACTTTACATCCGTAAGAGGTTCAGCTTTCTAGTCCTCGTACAACGCTTTTCAAGCAGTCTTTTATATGGAGAACATCATCCCTTTGGAATAATTTGCCCAGGACTTCAAGAACGCTTTTTCCGCACACGTGCCGCTCCTATAGCGCTTTAGGGACTTGCCTGCAGCATGTGCTAGCCCCAAAAAAAAAATATATGGTATATATATATCCACGAATCGACCTATTTTTGGTATCCTCATAAAAATGGAAGCGCTGTTCAGACAGGCCGTATGTCATCGATCGGAACAAGTAATAATCAGAATGAGCAATTGCTGGTGAGTATGGCGGGTGAGGTAGGACATCCCACCCAAGCGCTTCTAGCGTTTCCTTGACGGGTTTTGCCACATGTGACCGAGCGTTGTCATGTTGAAAAATCACTTTGTCGTATCTTTTGGCATATTGTGGTCGTTTTTCTTTCAACGCTCGGTTCATTTGCATCAACTGTTGCCGGTAACGTTCCCTAGAAATAGTTTCGTTGGGTTGGAGCAGCTCATAATACACTACACTCAGCTGATCCCTCCAGGTACATAGCATAAGCTTGGAGCCATAAATATTCGGCTTTAGCGAGGATGTTGACGGTTCAACGTGCTTCACCATGATTTTTTGCGCTTTAGTGTATTCATTTTTCATCGCCAGTTACGATACGATGCAAAAAACCTTTCCGATTGTGCCGTTGAACCAGTTGTTTACAGGTAAACAATCGCCTTTCAACGTCTCTCGGTTTCAATTCGTACGGCACGAAATTTCCTTGTTTTTGAATCATTTCCAGTGCATATAAGCGGTTGGAAATGGTTATGCGATCAACTCCTAATGATTTTACAAGTTCGTTTTCCATTTGGCACGGGAGTAATGTCTCTAATTCTTTATCTTTAAACTTTTTCGGCTGGCCTGGACGTTTTTTGTCTTCCGTGTTGAAATCACCACTTTTAAAGCGTCGAAACCAGTATTCACACGTTTTTTCGATGGAATATAATCACCCTAGGCTTCCGACAGCAATCGATGACTTTCAACAGCGCTTTTCTTCAAATTAAATAAGAAAAGTAACCTTTTTCGCAAATGGCGTTTTGTAGATACGTAATTCGACATATTCAATGCCCAAATAAAATATCTTGCTAACCCTTCGGCAAAATAACGTATACTAAAAGTTAAAATCTATTGATGCTGCTTCACAATGAATATAGCAACAGTTTATCCCGATGCGATATAATACAAGTTACTCTTAGAAATCCCTCAAATGAATTCACATTTATTATATATTTGATTGTCCAAAAGTATGGAGCCCTTTTCTCGTTACATAGCTTTAGTATCACATATTTCAAGTCGCTTAAGTCTCATTGGGTCTTACTTACCGTCAGTTGAAATCTGACATTTGACAGTAGTAGAGGTATAAAAACTGACTCGGCAAAATTTGAGAGAGCTTTGTTGAGAAGTTTTAATACAGCCATCGGTAAATTCCCATTTTGTCGATTGACCGTTTCGTCAACTGGGCATTCTTACCTGTTTTGTTACCCTTTCGTCGACTGAGACGGTTTGACCGATGACCATTTGAAACCGTTCCCTTTTTGTCGACTCGCCGAATTAAAGCTGCCAAGTAAAGCGGTAGGTGACCTTCAACCCTCTACATATAGTTTTACCTAGGTATTTATCTTCATACAATATAAGGGTGCGGCCGGTTAAATTATTGTAGGCGTTCAAGTTAGTTTAGGTTAGTGCAGATTCAGGTTTGACAGTCCTAAGTCTGTAGAAAGTGCAAGGAACGAAAGAATTTTGTTCTATCGATTTTTTTAAGAAATAATTAATAATGATCCTTAATATAGATTTCCATAGTAGATAAAGAGGTTTAGTGAATCAACGAAAGGGGAATTGTTAATGACACCGATGTATAGGTTAAAAGGCCATTCGACAAAACGGGAATTTCTCTTAAAGTGGACAAAACGGGAATCGACGAAACGGTACTAAATCCATCCATCATATAGCCCGGACCTTACACTGTCGGACTATCATTTGTTTCGGTCTCTGCAGAACTCCCTGAATGGTGTTAAGATAGTTTCAGAAAAGGCCTATGAAGAACAATTTTTTGCAACAACGAACAAACAAAATTACTCATATTTGTTTTAATAAAGTTTTTTAAAAATATAAAAAACAATTTCCTTAATTTTGGTTTTAATAGAATCAATACTTTTTCGACTTTTTATTTATAACGCCAGTTCTAAAATATCTTTACAATAATATTAAAGTGACCTATGACACGAAGAAAGTTTTTAAAAAAATAATAATGATTTGCCCAACAATATTGATTACAAATGTCAGTGACAGCGCTGAAACACAAAAAACGCCACAAAAATGACCACTTGCTAGTGCCGGTATCTATTGTGAAAAAGCCTTTACAGCCAGGAGTATTATTTTACTTGTTAAAGTATTTCATTAAAAACAATTAACTGGAAAATAATTATGAGCGCTATTAAATAAAATAATCACGTTATTGATAAAAAAAAACGTTAGATTATTATGTAATTTCCAACCACTTATTCTGATAATTTTGAAGCTACAAGCTTTGAAGTATAAATAATTAAAGCTGAATTAAATAACCTGTAAATTATACATAACGTCGGGAAATTAAATACTCGCCCGTCTACTGATATAAATATCTAATAGTCAATACTACGAAATATTTTAAAATATTTGAAATTACTTTGAATTTCAAAACTTACTTTTTGGTATGTGTATGTACAGTCTGTCAAGTAAGAACGCGTCCGAGATAATTTATTTTTGGTAAATGCGATGCTAGCGATTCAACAAAAATCGGTAGAGGGAACCTTTGTCTACGACGCATTTTAGTAAAAGTATCAGTCGATTCCAAAGTTTTGTCGAAATCACGTAAAATCCAAAATAAGTCACTTGTTTGCGCATCGGTTCGAGGCAGTCTTTCTTTGTTCCGATCAAAAGGAAACATTCCGCGGCCACGAATTATATTAAAAAGCCGGTATCGTTTATGAAGAAGTGGGTAAATCGTTTTAACGAGACGAAAAATGTCGACGACTTGCCAAAACGTGGCTCGGTAGGCAAACGAACGTCGAAAAACGAATCGTGTCTTTGTTTTCACGGGACTCGAAATTGGCGTTGCGTCAAGGAGCGGAAAAAGTAAGATAGTGTGGTTTGAATGTTTTTTTGAAGCATATTGAAGAAGCCTTTGCTGGGCGAAAATCATGTCGCGAAGCGGCTCGCTTTGGCCCACAATAAGATACTAGAGTAGCCCTCATAATAGCCGGACGCCAATCCTATTGAAAATGTTTGGTTCTTTGTAAGGAGAAAGCTCAGAGGAAAAACTCTGAGGACTTTGACTCAGTTGTCTCGCGATATTCGAAAAATTTGCAGAGTATGCAGGAAATCTCTTTGTTAGCGAATATAGATATAGGAGGCGATTGGAGAACTTACGACGGTAATTACGCCATTGTTAACATACCAAAAAATATATTGATAGCAAAAAATTTTCTCGAAAAACATTTTTTCAAGAATATGAGCAGTCACGTTCTTACTTGACAGACTGTATACCAGTTTAAATCAATTGACTGAATTTTAATTTATTCTGTGCACATAAAAAAGAACGCTAGCTAGTCCTAGGTGGGCACGGAGCTGCTGGATTATACTTCGATCTAAGCTGGATTTGTACTTTTGCTACATACCTGTATGATAATGTTAGTGCCGACACTGAATATATAATAGTTTTGAGAACTGCATGCGTGCTTCGACGTTCACTCGGTGCAAATATCTCCAAATTTTAACCACTAAATAACGAGTTTCGTATATTCCTGACATGGTTATAACAATGAGAGCCACTTTGAATGCTATGGATTTCCCTTGAGGATCGCGACCGAAAATATTACACTTTATATATTTGGTTAAAATTACACCAAAGCTCTCATAAAAGAATTGGTAGGGTGGTCTATAACTGATAAAAAAAGAGTTAGACCGAGCTTGACACAGTTTAATGCTTGAATTGTGTTGATATCAAGGGTATTGTAAGAAGAGTATCTGGCAAGACATTTGATACTTTGGTAAATCTACCACCTTTGAATCGATATATACTCGTAAAATTGAAGTGTCGTGAAGATTAGGGATAGCATATGAGCCAGAATTATGGAGAACTTCATTCTACTGCAAATGAAAATGGATAATACCCAAATGTCACTTGTCAGAGAGGGAAGTCCCGACCATCGTGATGACGTTGTTGTAAGTTCGTGCTGACTTCAGTCGAAATTATTAACGTCCCTGGGCGTATATGCATTATCATCCAGGCACCCACTCCAATGTAACAGTAGGTTGGTCAGAGTCTAGAACTAAGCACCAAGGTTGAGACACTGAGTATACAAGTACTATTCAAATTAAACAGAAAAGATCCGAAGATGGTGACATAAATACTTATAGAACAGTATCCCCTCAGCATCTCCCTCGCATTAGGATCAAAGATGATTCAAAATGTAGATTGTGCTTGGTCTTCATCTAATTATAACTTGCCCATAAATCACGTTAAAGAGACTCACCTGGTATTTGTAATAATTCTAAAAAATTCGTAAAATAACTGTAGAAACGGCCTTCAATTAACTAACAGATGGACAAAAGACTTTTCACACGCGATAATTTAGGACGGGTGAGTTTTTGAGCAAGAATTAAAAATGTCATTATAAACTTTACCAAGAATTTATTATTTTAGCAGGTTTAAAGTCCTCGTAAACACTTAAAAGGTGTCATTAAATACAAAAAACTCAACAAATATATATGGAATATCATCACGCAATATTTTCAAAGAAATAATACCGCCGTAGCATGCAACTGTAAAAATACTTTCACTGAAATTCATTTACAACTCTGTAATAGAATTTTGGCCATTTAATATCATATAATGGATGGAAGATGTTTTGTAATAGTAAAGTACATCGACTTTGAGATTAGTCGCGGTGTTTTAGGTTCAAAGTTATTAATTAGTTCTGGCTGCTGGTAAAAATATTAAAAGGAAAATATTGTATACGTTTTTTAACGGTACAAATCATGTACTCGTCTAGCTACATGTTTTTAAATATGGAAAAAATAAATCAATGTAATTATTTATTCAAAAACTGTTTACGTCGTGAAGTAAATTAGTATATATGAAGATAGAGATTTTTAGGTTTACACTACTAGCTAGATTTAACTCAGAATTCCTAATGCTATATATTAAGTTTTGAATATGTTAACACTAATTTACATTCAGCCTGTCTGGTTTACTAAGTACAATCTGTCAAATAAGTACATGACCGCTCGTATTCTTGAAAAAATGTGTTTCGAGAACATTTTTTGGAATCATTGTATTCTTTGGTGTATTAACAACGGCTCAATTACCTTAGTAAGTTGTCCAATTAGTTCCTGCATCAATAATTGCCTGGCATCTTCGAGGTATGCTGTCGACGAGATTTTCTGCATACTCTGCTAATTTTTTCGAATTTCGTGACACAACTGAGTCAAAGTCCTCAGAGTCTTTCCTCTGAGCTTTCTCTTTACAAGGAACCAAACGTTTTCAATAGGGTTGGCGTCAAGCGATTGTAAGACCAACCCTAGTATCTTATCGTGAGCCCAAGCGAGCAGTTTCGCGACGTGATTTTTCGCCCCACAAAGGTTCCTTCAACGTGCTTCAGAATTTGACATCATGAGCAGATGTGGTCGAAGGGTTTAATGGGACCCATTCAAATCCCTTCATTTTGCCACTCCTTGACGCAGCGTCAATTTCGTGTCCCGTGAAAATAAAGACACGATTCGTTTTTCGACTTTTGGAGTGACTTTGCCTACCGAGCCACGTTTTGGGCAAATCGTCGACATTTTTCATCGATTTAAAATGGTTTACCCACTTCTTCACAAACGACTTTTTTATATATTTAGCGGCCGCGAAACGTGTCACTTTAGACCATTACGGATGGGAACAAAGAAAGTCTGCCTCGAACCGATGCGCAAACAAGTGATTAATTTTGGATTTTATATGATTTCGACGAAAGTTCGGAATAGACTGATACTTTTACTAAAATGCCTCGTAGACAAAGGTTGCCTATCCCGATTTTTTATTGAATCTCTAGAATCGTATCTACCAAAAATGCATTATCGCGGACACGTTCTTACTTGACAGACTGTATATTGAAATATACAGAATACATTGGAAAACCTGAAGACAGAACATCTAAAGCTGACGCCTGCTCTTTTGCAATAACACCAGTTGAGAAAGCCAACTTATTAGCTAAACTTAATGTTTCACATTCTATCGATTTCCAAGGAAAAAGACTACCAACCACT
Organism: Pachyrhynchus sulphureomaculatus; assembly: GCA_019049505.1. Taxonomy (NCBI): domain Eukaryota; kingdom Metazoa; phylum Arthropoda; class Insecta; order Coleoptera; family Curculionidae; genus Pachyrhynchus; species Pachyrhynchus sulphureomaculatus. Next base: position 79,833,565 of record CM032456.1, read on the forward strand.
TCCAAAGTGCACTTAAGTATATATTGCCTTGGGACAATGTATCATACTTGCAGTAGTACTCCAAAAATGCGCCACACAGCTATTTTCTATAGACATTTTTACCTATCTTACAGAAAGGGAATATTTTACCTCAGGGTGACAGTAAGCAAGTAGAATTTGACGCTACAAAAACACAGGCGGGAGTTTTTTCTAAAAAGGTAACTTTACTGAACTGGACACTCGACTCCTCTTGGATCGTCACTTAAATTGCTGGGCGTTAATTTTGGAGCAAATATGTCTTGGTATGAACATATTGCATGGATAGCAAAGAGAGCTTCTTAAAAGCAGGGAATATTATTTCGAACTGGAAAATTTTATACTCCACAACTTTTAATTCTGTACAAAGCTCAAATTCGACCAACGATGGAATATTGCTCCCATGTTTGGGGCTTTGCTCCCAAACATATACCGCATTTTTGGATCCTATTCAAAAGGGAACTATTCGCCTGATTGGAGACCCAGAACTCACCAACAGTCTTGGTTCCTTGAAACATCTATAAGTGTTTTCATGGAAAGTATGCGATGGATGTAACCCGCTTAATACCTTCCAGAGCAGTGCATGCTAGGAATATTCGTCGCGCTAATACTTCACATCCGTATGAAGTTCGCCTTATCACTCCTCGTATAACCCTTTTAAAGTAGTTTTTTATATGTAGAAACTCATCCCTTTGGAATGATTTGCCCAAGACTGTTTTCCGCACCGAGTACAATTTATAGCGATTCAAGACCAAGGTGAATCGCTTTTTCCACACACGCTCCTGTAGCGCTTTAGGGATTTCCTTGCAGTATGTGTACTATGCCTATCACAAAAAAATGAAAGGCTAAGTGTAAGAAGAGCGCGACTTAAAAACTCCATTTTTTAAACCTAATTTAATAAAACGCATTAACCAACTTATTATTTATTTAGATCCTGTCAGCAAGAAGGCCAAAGAAATCATTTATATCGGTTATATCGGTTTACCATATAAAATTGTTTTAAAAATAATGCCGCTAATCTATTATTAAGATTTCAATAAACTATTTTCGCTGAGAAAATGTTAAATTAACCTCATTACTTAGCCACAAATAATCGTAATAAAGTAAATAAGTAAAATAAAATTTTTATTCTTTAACTGGTATTTCTAATAAGAATTATATCTATAGATTATGTTCCTGTTACAACTTCACTTGGCCCAAAGACAGTTTTCTCTGACATTTTTGTAATTCTAAATACAAGGGTTTTAGGATAAGTACCTAGCCTTGACAAGAAGAAACATTTTTATGTGTAAAAAATTTATTTTATTTTTTCAACATAGTCTCCTTTTACCTCCAACGCTTTTCTATCTCTAAATACGATTTGTCCAACCCTTCAAAATAGGCGTTTGTTTCAGCAATCACCTCACCGTTTAAGCCAAATTTTTTTCCTCCTAGCCATTTTTGTTTATATTCGGAAATAGGAAATAATCGGAGGTGGCTAAATCTGGCGAATACGGTGGATGCGGAAGCAATTCGCATCCTAACTCATAGATTTTTGAGATGGCGATGACACAAGTGTGCACTCGTGCATTGTCTTGATGAAAGAGACATTTTTTCTTCGACGTTTTTCTTTCACAGCATGGTTAAAATGATCCAATAAGTTGACATAATACTCTCCATTAATCGTTTTACCCTTTTCAAGATAATCGATGTGAATTATGCCGCGCACATTCCAAAACACTGTGGCAATGACTGTGTTAGACGATAAAGTCGCCTTGGCCTTCTTGGATGCTGGTTCGCCACGGAAAACCGACTGTTTTTTGGTCTTTGGTGTGCTGTGATGCATCCATGTTTCGTCAACAATTATGAATCGACGCCAAAAATCATTCCGTGCATGTTTATTGTCAGTTGTGAGCAGCCGCGGCACCCATCTTGAGGAAGGCTTTCTCATATCTAAATGAGTTATTAAAATCTTCTGCATCCATTCATTTGAGATGCGTACAGTCTCAGCAATCTCACGCACTTTCACTCTCTCATCATTTATCACTATATCGTGGATTTTTTCAATCATTTCTGATGTGATGACCTCATGTGGACGATCTGGACATTCATCAAAAATGCTTGTATGGCCGCGTTTGAATTCAGCTGTCTAATATTTTGTGGTCGATATCGAAGGTTCCGTACCTCTAAACTTCACTGAGTTCCGCTTTTATCTCAACATTCGTTTTCTTTTTCAAAAACAAATATTTTACCACTACTCGATTTTCTTTTTTTTCCATTGTTGTAAAATCACAAAATTTGTTCTGTTTAAATGCCTACCACTTACATCACGCAGCAATTTGAAAATTTGACAGGATTCTTTTGAGAGTTTATGTTTATGAAAAATATAATTTTTTAAATAGTAGCAGCGTCATCTCTGACCAAGGCCAGGTACTTATCATACAACCCTCGTAGTCTCTATGTATCTTTAAAGTAATTATAATTTACAATTTTATTTACTGTTGATATATTAGCATCAGAAGAATACTATGCCATTAAAACTAAATCTGTTACAACCAGACAGTAGTTAGTAGCACTACGCAAACAATTTCCGCTAATTTTTGAACATTTATATATCTTAATTTGAACATATTATATAGCCAATTGTCTACCACATTATTATAAATCTGAGACATGGCTTCGTAAAATAAGTTAATTAAGTCGATTGTTATGGTAGCCAAACCTGAAATTAATAATTTTTCAATTTAACAAAATCTCGTTCAAAAACTGAGTAATATTTGTTTCTTTTATAGCTAACAATGTTAAAATATTAACAGAATTACTACATTTTTTAAAATACTTTTTGATATTTATAAGATGCTATGGTGAAACAGGCAATACTAAATGGTGTGTCACACGGATCACTTTGTGGCCTCACAGGGCAAATGTATGCCTCGTTGTCTATTTGAAAACTGCAGTAAGGAATTAAAATAGAGCAACGATTCCCGGTGACGGAGCTCCGTCACTTGATGTCGCGACAAAGTGGTCCGTATGTAAGCATGCTTAACGAAACAACACTACTCCAATAATTCCAGGACCTTTTGGTCAGCTGCTAAGGTCACTAGTCAAAATTTCACTAACTCCACTATACCATTACTCACACGGCCAGATAATATTATTGCAACACCAGTGGAGAAAGTCAATTTGTTAGGTGAACCCTTTGCTTCACATTATACTGTCGATTTCCAGCTATTCCCATAATACAATGAAGTATTCACGATATTGTCTTCAGACAGCGTAAAACAAAATAAAACACCAAAGAAGCGTCTGAGGCTGATAAGATGTCATCCATAGTATTCAAAATATGCGCACGCGAACTAACACCAGTGTTTTGTAGACATTTCAATCCATCCTAGAGAAAGGAAATATTTCTTTACTAGGAATGCGCTACACTTCAGCTGATGGTCAAAAAAGGCAAGAACAATTACCGACGAGACCCATATCGAAAGTTATGGAGAAGGCTATCAATCACCATCTTTTAAAATAACTATAGGAATTCAATATTATTAGTGACCATCAATACCATTTTCGTAAGCGGAGGAACAGGAGATCTTCTAACTTATGTAACACACATTTGGAACAAAGCAACTGAACACTTTGCGAGACTCTCAAGAAGTTGCCCGTGTTTGGCTTGGCTAAGCTACGTTCTTATGGTATGTACAAAAATTTTTGTTCATGGCTCTTGTGTTTTTTCAGAGACGAGTGGCAGTCGGCGGATTTCTTTCTAATATCTTCACTATCAACGCCGGTATACCTCAAGGCTCCATACTGCCTCCTACTCTCATTTGCATTAACGATCTGCTCGACAGGACCAGAAATCCAGTCAACAGCTGCAGACGACAATAGACTTACTACATTCTATTTGAATGCTCGAGCATCGGTTACTGATTTAAGTATCCGCAGACAGCAGGAAGTTGTTTAACATAACAAAGAACTGGAGGAAATTCTATCTTGGGGTGACAGTGACCAAGTAGAATGTAACGCTACAAAAATCCAGGCGGCAGTTTTTCTAAAAAAGCTAACGTTGCTGAACCCGACATAGTTATGTCGGAACACTTGATTCCGCTAGCATCGACATTCAATTTGCTGGGCATTAATTTGAAAGCAAGTATGTATAGGTATGAACATGTTACATACATAGCAAAGAGTGCCTCCTAAAAGCTAGGAATATTAGGTCGAACTAGAAAGCTTTAACTACACAACAACTGTTAATTGTGACAAAGCTTAAATTCGACCAACGATGGAGCACTCTTCCTATATTTGGGGCTTTGCTCCAAACATACGCTATATTTGTAGGATATTAGTTAGAAGAGAGCTGTTCGCCTGATTCCTTGGAACATCGAAAATCGGTTAGCCACTTGAGTCTAGTCTACAAGTATTTTCATGTAAAGTGTTTGATGGATGTAACTCGCTTAAATCTTCTTAGAGGGATACATGCTAGGAATATACATCGCGCTAGTACATAGCATCCATATGAGTTTCAGCTTATTAATCTCTGTACAATCCTTTTCAAGCAGAATTTTATATGAAGAATCTCATGGAATGAGTTGTCCAGGCCTCTTTCCCACCCAGTACAATTCACAGTGATTCAAGACTAACATGAATCACTTTTTCCGTACATGCGCCACTCCTTTAGTACTTTAGAGTTTCCTCTAGCACGTGTGATATGTCCATAATATTTATATTCTAGCCGTGGCGTGCCGATTCACTATTATCGTCACTGCTTATTCCTTATGTTACCTAACCTAATCAAATATATCCTATAACCTGGCCAGAGAACATGTATTTTTATATAAAAAAAACACGTAAATCGGATAAAGTGGTTCTTGAGTGCTCAGCCTACTAATGGACAAACAGATAGACAGACAGAGAGACGTTGCATTTTATATATTATAGATTTTTTTTTTGATAAATATTAAGTTAAGAATTAAAAAAACACGTAAATCGCATAAGTGGTTCTCGAGTGATAAGCGCACTAACGGACAGGCAGACCAGCAGAGACGTTACATTTTATATATATTGTATTCTTTGTTACATGATATTGTTCCATATTTAACAGCTTAGGTAGCGTATTGCAAGAGATTGCGCTAGCGGCAAACTTTTTTCCGACTTGATTCACTATTATCGTCACTGCTTATTTCTTATATTACCTAACTTAATAAAATATATCCTACAACCTGGCCAGAGAATATATATATATATATATATATATATATATATATATATATATATATATATATATATATATATATATATATATATATATATTTGTTATATATATATATATATATATATATATATATATATATATATATATATATATATATATATATATATATATATATATATATATGTTATATATATATATATATATATATATATATATATATATATATGTTATATATATATATATATATATATATATATATATATATATATATATAAATATATAAATATACATAAATCTAAAAAACCGACAGAGAGACGTTGCATTAGAACAAATGCATGAACTAAAAAAAAAAAAATGTAAATCGGATAAGTAGTTCTCAAGTTATAAGCGCACCAACGGACAGACTGACAAACACAAAAACGTTGCTTTTATATACATATATATATATATATATATATATATATATATATATATATATATATATATATTCTTTGCTAAATGATATTGTTCCACATTGCAAGGGAATGCGCTAGCGGCAAACTTTTTTTAGATTTGATTTACTATTATCCAACGCATCAGTGCTGAATTTTTTTCAAATTACACGGTAATTAACAAGTAATTTTTCATTTATTTTTGAAAGTAATCAGTAATTGACCGAAACGTAAAATGTACTCAATTATTTTGGACCTGTATCCTAATACATCTTTGATTTCAAAATTATTACAGTACAAGACCACATACTGGCAATACAGATGCTAGTCAACTGAAATGTATACTATAAATCATAATCATAGCTACAATATATCAATTTCTGTTATTAATATCTATAACATATATACGTATAAGTTATCAATTTTGACATATTTATTGTGGATAATTCTGTGATTTAATATTTTGTCGTTAAAATTATACAAGCTTCTTCCATTAATATTTATCAGTCATACCGTTACAGCTGTCATATGTAAACTACCATGTACCCGCGGCTCTGTCCTTTATACGGCTTGTACCTTTGAACGGCAAAAAAGTGACGGAAGTCATCTTACAGATCTAATACCACACCAAACTGATTTTCCGATACTTTACTTATGCCGAACTTTAAAAAAATACAGGGTTTTTCGTTTAAAACCATTGGACTAGCCACCGTTTGTTGTTCAAATATTAAAACAAAAATTGCCTAAGCGAAATTGTTGTAATTTATAGTTTAGTTACAAAGCACCTGAAGTTACCAAATTAAGTCATAATAACATCATTTTCTTGGTAAAGGGGCGTGATAGTAAACACTATATTAAGAAACCTCTTCAACAACAAACAATTTTCTTAAAGAAGATATTAGCAAACACCATTATATTTATTGCAAAATATTCACAAATATAGTGTTGGAGGAAGTCCTTAATATTTAAACGTGCAATTCTATATTTTATATTGCTAAACGGTATTATAAGATTTATATGACTTATAACATGAGAGGATAAACACAAATTTGTAAGAGACATATTGGGGTTATCACATTTGTAGAGGTATAAAGAATTGGACATCCGCAAATAGAATAAATCTTAACTGTTTTATTATTTTTATAGAATAACCGTTATGAATCAAATATAGTAGAGAAAAGTATGTAAATATTTTTTTCCTGAAAATATTAAATTCGAATATTATATTATATAAATATATATATATATATATATATATATATATATATATATATATATATATATATATATATATATATATATATATATATATATATATATATATATATATATATATATATATATATATATATATATATATATATATATATGTATATATATATATATATATATATATATATATATATATATATATATATTCACACACTTAGTTTTTGAGTTTTCTTGGAATTTTTTTAAGGTTCATAAATAAGAAAAATACTTCTTGAGGTTACATTTATTACAATACGTTTCAATCAAATTATCTTGGTCTTCATCAGTTGTATTTATAACTAAAATAATATATGTATACATGAGCACATGGAACTACAGAAATTCATAAAATTATGGACTTACCCAAAAAGGATTTTTCATTATTCATCAAACAAGTATCGAAAATTCTTCGGGTACTAACATATTAAGCGTCATATAAAACATTAATATCACTACTGTTTAAATATACTGTTAATATAAAATAAAATAAAAATTATTTCTACATTTCAGTATAACAGTCAGAACAACACGCATATCTCCATGAAGGTGTGATTCGGTTGATTTTTTTATCATGTTTTTTTTTCCTAATGTTTTTTTTTTTTGGTTTTGTTTGTTTGGCTCGGTTCTCTGTGGACCATCAGTCACAAGATCCGTCTCGCGCTTTGGCAGGGCGCCGGCGACCCTCGGCGATGCTTTACACGTTCCCGAGTTTGGATCTCCCCTTTTCGGGACCCGATGGAAATCCAGTATTGACGAACTTCAGCGCTCTACCAGACCTAATTGTTCAAAAAAATTTCATCTATTGTAAAAAAAAACAATTTCATCTATTGTAAAGGCATTGTTAAAGGAACTCCTCAGGAAACTGCTACTGGTTTTGGATATAACCTTTTCTGTCAGCCCGCCCGTCCGATTACATAGTTAGCACAAAAAAAAAACACGGCCACACGTGTTCAACTACTGCACCAATCACATAACCTAAACCGACGTTTTTGGAATCACTCCTCACAGCGCTTAGCAACCCTATGTGATTCGCACCTCTAACAAGCGGTATTGTCCACCGATCCACAATCCGAAGCCCCGAAACGCCCGAATTTTTCCTTCAGAAGCCCCAACCAGATAAATGCGTCCGCCTGCCACGAACTGTCGACCGGAAGTGTTGTCCTAATGTTGGTGAGAATTAGTTTTTAGTTTGTTTACATTTAATACTATTATTATCGATCAGCTGTTTATGGGGAAGTACATTGTACATTCTTCTTCTTATAGTGCCATCTCCATTACTGAAGTTGGGCTGTAATCACGGCGAATTCTTCCCTGTCCTGTTCAATTCTTAATAAAGTATAGGTATCCAGACCTGTCCAATCTCGTATATTTTTTAGCCAGGCACATTTTCGACGCCCCACACCTCTTTTCCTTTCACTTTAAACCGGAGCAGTGAGTAACGTGGACCCCTATAAATATGTCTCAAGTAACGAGTTTGTCCAGGCCTCAACTCCATATAAAAGCACTGGATATATATAGACCTTTACAAAACGATAACGGGTATCCAAAGAAAGGGTTGAGTCTGTGAGGAGGTGTCTCATTTTGAGAAAAGCCGCTATAGCCATTTTAATGTTTACTTGTTCTATCAATTAATCGTAAACACGAATATCTGTTTGCAGCCCGGGTGTTCTTGAAATGACCATTACTTTCGTTTTATTACCGTTTACTTTCATGCCCTAAACATCACCTTCCCTAGATATATGGTTCATAAGACGCTAGAGTCCATGCTAATAACGATATCATCAGCGTACCTTAGGTTGTTAATAATTTTGCCATTAACTTCGATACCATCTGTGGCATTCTCTAAGGCCTTCTGGAATATGTGCTCAGAGTATAGATTAAACAGGAGCGGGGAAAGAACACATCCCCGACGAACACCTCTTTTTATTCCTATTTCCTCAGTCTCTCTGCGATTTACTCGTATTGTCGCCACCTGATCCCAATATAGGTAAGTAATTACTCTGATGTCATTTTCGTCAAGGCACATATTGTGAAACATTTGTATTAATTGTGGATGCTTGACTCGGTCAAATGCTTTTTGTTAGTCGATAAAGCACAAGTAAACGTCCTTCCTTTGATCTCTACATTTCTGTAAAAATACACTCAGTCCTTCTCGAGTTCCAAATCCTTGTCTAAGTCCGAATTGCTCTTCGCTAAAATCTCATTCGCATTTATTGCGTATTCTAAGCGTGGCTCATTAGGCTTATAAGACGGTACTGTTCACATCTGTTTGCATTTGGATTTTTAGGTAATGGTATGAACATAGACTTAAGCCAATCCGTTGGTATAGTTCCTGTACTGTAGTTGGAATTTATGCAGCTGCACAAGATAGAAATATTTTCTTCGTTTAAAAGTTGAAACATCTCCGCATGAAGATTATCAGGTCCAGGAGCCTTTCCAGTTTTTGCATGTTTTATTGCATCCCTAACTTCTGCTGGGAGTATATTTAAAGAAATTCCGTCTGTAATTCTCTGTCATCATCAAAGGTATTTTAATGTATCGAGCCCATTCTTCTTCTAGCTCTTTTTGTTCGGTTAATATCTGATTATTACCGTTTATTAAATATGTTGGTGTTCGTGTACTGTTTTGACTGGTAACTTCCTTAACTTTTTTATACATACTGAAATAGTTATGCTTTAGCTGTAATTCTTCCATTTCCTAACATTGTTCTTCCAGCCACTTTTCTTTAGCCTTTCTTATAAGTTTGCGAATCTGTTTACTGATCTCTTGATATTTAGTTTTGTTATCGTTTTCATACGGTCTTCTTTCATCCTTAACTCTCAATACTTCCTGGGTCATTCATTCTCTTTTCACTGTCTTTGTTGGCATATTATGTTTTTGGTTTTGAACTTTGACACAGATATTTTTAAATGACTCAAATGTGGCTTCAACTGATAGCAAGTGGCCTACTGAAATTGTTTGGTTTATTTCTTAGTTGAGTGTTTCAGTTACTCACGATCGAATTTCTGGGTTCCTCAGCAGTTGAAAGTTGGGTTTTTACATTTTTTGCAGTTTGAATATGCTTCAGTTTGATGTTAATTATGCCGGTCAGAAGGACATGGTCAGACTCGATGTCGGCTCCGCCTAGCCCATATTCCCGTATGACATCCCCCACAGCTCCTGTTCCTACTTTTGCATTGAAGTCGCCCAGTTGTACATGCCAAATATAATATGATGGATTTAAATAACGTTATTGTAAAACTTGCTGAGATTTTGTATGTGAGTTTTTTCGTTTATTGCGTTGTCCTTTTTTTTATGTATATCATTTCTAGAAATTCTTTCTTTTTTTTTGGTTTTTTCCGTTGTTAGTATTTTTGTTTCTTCAAAATTAAATTTGTGATTTAATAATGTTTCGTGTTTTGTTTATGCTGTTTTGTTTTTTTTATCATAGCGGTAGCCATTTTAAACGATTTTGGAGAAGTTGTGAAGTTTGCCCTATATAAACTTTGTTGCAGTTTTTACATGGTATCTTATAAACTACAAGTGTTTTTTGATTTTTGGGTGTTTTGCTTTTCAGGCTAAATTATACGCTTTGTGACAAACATCGATGTCATGTCGCTTGAAATATGATTGGATATTTCCCGAAAGTCCCCGTATAAACGGCTTAGATAAAAATTTATTGGAATTAAGTTATTTTGATTACTGTAAATTTTAACAGGGGTAAAGGGTGAAGGAGATGAAAGAATCTATAGTTTCAATATTATTATGAGAATTTCTCCAGGTTTTTGAAAGGGAGAATAACAAATTTTTAAGAGAAATCATTTATAATAACCTACAGTTGCCAAAGAAATGAAGAGGGGAACTAAAAGAGTGACTTCGTGTCTGTATTGTTGTAGGTCTTGTTGTGGTGTTTTCAGTCATTACATATTACATTTTTTTTCTGGCTTTTGATTGGGATATTGCATATTTAATATAAAATAATTTTCCTATAGTAAAATATATATGGAGTGAAAGGGATGAGACAGCTAAAAAAATGGTAATTTACTCACCTCCCTCCTCAAAAACATGTAGTTTTACAGTAATGACCAAATCTGACTTTTTCACACTAAATAATATTTTAATCCAATCATTTTAACTAGATATTTTAAGTAAGAGATGTTGAGATATTAATCCCAAAAAAAAAGTTGAGCAACGAAAGACTTTCAGCAACTGGACCCTGATCGTTCATTCTATATTCTTCTATTTCTGGTAAAATTGGAAATAATGAAAAAAAAAACTTCTCGATTTCTCGACTCCAGAAAACCTACAAAAGATATATTCGAAGCAACCCTTGTAACACCCTTCAAGGTTGCTGGTGAGTTCTGAGTCTCTTGTCAGGCGAGCAGCCCCCGTCTGAGTAGAATCCAAGAAATGCAATGTATGTTTGGGAGCGGAGTTCCAGACATGAATGTAGTATCCATCACAGGTCGAATTTGACCTTCGTACAGAAGTAAAAGTTTTTGTGAAGTGTAAAAATGTCTAGTTCGAAATACTACTCCCAGCTTTTACTATAGATGCAACATGTTCATGCCTAAAACATACTTGCAAATTTTTTAGGAATTACATTTTTGTAGCATTAATTTCTATTTGGTTACTGGTACCACAAGATAGTATTTTTTCCAGGTCTTTTTTGAGTTAAACGACTTGCTACTGTCTGCGATTTTTTGGATGAACATTTGCTGTTTGAGAGTTCAAAGTAAATGAAGAAAGAACCGTACTGTGGCCTGCAACGCTGTAAATTTGATTCCTAGTCCTTTTCAGCAGATTGTTAATATAAAGTAGGAAGAAAGTAGGAGGTAATATAGAGTCTTGGAGCACATCAGTGTTGATAGTGAAAGTACTAGAAAAAAAAAAACGCCGTCAACTTCCCCTGAGGAAACACGAGAGTCATAAACAAAAACGTTTAGACACACTGCAAGGGCATATCTTAGCCAACAATATGTCATGCGAAACACAGTCATATGCCTTAAATATATCAAGGCTTCTCCAGTGTATTCAATCTTACGAAAACCATATTGCTGCAATGATATTATCTGGCCGTCTAAGTGGTGCTATAGTGAACTTAATGACATTTTGACTAATAACTTTAGCGACCGACCATAAGGAAATTGTTTTGGCAGTCGAGAAGTTTGTTTTTAATTCTTTGATTTTGTGCCTTTAACTTTAACTTTTACTTTTAACTAACTACTATATCTTGAACTGTCAATGCGATATTTTGGGTACTAATTTTAGTAAAAATCATAGGAATTACACCTGGTCAAGAAGTTGGTCCGTTTCGGCCTACCTATTTGTTGAAAAAGTCAATATTTCTCCTTTACGTTATTGAGAGTCATTGAGAAACCACATTGTTTTTTAACAGTTAAAAGTAACTTTTGTAATAATCCAAGGCAGCCATTCTAGAAGAAATGCTTTACATGTATCACATTTAAAATTTTTACTTACGTACATAAAAAAAGGCAAAATGCTCTCTAAAAATTATAGTCACATTAAAATATTAAACAATTTTTTTTGAAATTATACTGCTATATATATTCGATGATATTCTTCTTCTCTTTTTTCTTCATCACCCCTCATCTATCCACTCCTGGATATAGGCCTCTCCCATAGCCTTCCATCTATGCCTGTTCTGAGTCATCTGGTATTACTTCTTTTCAGCCGTCCTTTTCAGGTCACACGACCATCTTTTTTGGGGTGTACCCACATATCTATATACTCGTATATATATATATATATATATATATATATATATATATATATATATATATATATATATGTAATATATATATATATATATATATATATATATATATATATATATATATATATTTTTTTCTTATTAAAAGTATTATAAATAAACTTCAGGTAACCCAAAGAGCAATGGAGAAGAGAATGCTAAATATATGTTAGGAATACGATTTTGGAGCCTAATATTTAGCATTCTCTTCTCCATTGCTCTTTGGGTTACCTGGAGTTTATTTATAATACTTTTAACTGAAATAAAAATTATATATATATATATATATATATATATATATATATATATATATATATATATATATATATATATATATATATATATATATATATATATATATATATATATATATATATATATATATATACATACATACATACATACATATATATATATATATATATATATATATATATATATATATATATATATATATATATATATATATATAGAATAAAGAAAGAAAGCAAAAGATTGCCGTATCTACCAAAATTATTAAAAATACAATCTTAGTTGGGGAACTCGGCAAAAAGGGGAGTGATAAGAGATCACACAGTTTTCATGAAGCCAATATTTCGGTCCTGGATTGGGACCTTCTTCAGGGCAGAACTGAAAAGAAGAACAAAGCGTATTCACTGATCGTGTCTGGGACAACTTTAAATTAATGATGTTATCGTTAGGTTGTTATAATAAATAAAATTAGTGTAGAACATGAATAAAATATTAATCATAATAATTTAAAAAAACTCACACGAGTAGTGCAAAGATTTCGTTAGCCTGAATGGTCGTAGGTAGCTTATACATAAAAAAGTTGTTACATATAAAAGTTGGTTAATCCATAAAATATATAAAGTATACACTAAAACACTGTAGACAAAATTCTAAAAACCAAATTTAAAACATGGATGTAATTGGGAACCTTGGATGTTGAGAACATTGTTAATTATTTCACCTGTGACCACCACACATGGCTACCGCCATTTAGGAAAGATGACAAGGACGACAGGAGACAGCTGACCGACAGAGATAAGGGGTTTAGTCAAGAAAACTCAATTAACCAGAATGCGGGGTCGACACCTGGAAGGAACCGATAAAAATGGGAAGTGCAAGTATTGGACCTTAAATGAGAAGGAGAATTGAGCGACCAAAAATCCGGTATGGAGTCGAGGAAGGATAAATCATAACCTAATTATAGGAAAGGGTGAGCGAGGGACCGAGAGAGAGAGAGAGAAAATAATGGGAGCAACGAAGAGGAAGATTGTCTAATGAATTAATTATTAATTTATTAATTTCTTGTTGGGATCTGATTGGAGGAAGAGATTGTTTGCAGAAACCAATGAAGACTGGAAGCACCAGGAGGTGATGAAGGGGTGACGCAAGGTACTGTCAATGGAAGGAAGACAGTAATCGCTAGGTGCACAAGATGGCCCAGATAAAGTGGAAGGAATCTGTGGAGCCCAGGATCAACGAGAACCGTAAACACAGAGAGGAAGGAGGAGAGACACCCTGGAAATTACAGAGCTAAAAGAGAGAAGACCAACGTGGTTCAGATGGATTATACAACACTTGAAGACAGGGAATTATTGTGCGGAATTGATTTATCACAGGAGAGGAGGAAACTATATATGCTACTAAGACCATCTAGGTCGGTCCTTTTATTGATATTGAGGTGATTCTCCTGGATGTAACACATATCAAGGAATTCTCTCTTCGAAAGATTGTTAGAGAAATGAAGAATTTTGGGTTCCCTGAAATTAAAAGAATGACCATTGTCAACAGAATGGGTCGCCAAAGCACATCTGTGTAGATGGCATCTAGTATCACTCTTATGGAGTGCAATACGATGATTCAAGGATTGAGAAGTTTGGCCAATATAGATTGATGGACAATTGAGGCAGGAAATTGAGTAAACCAAGTCTGACATGGAAAGAACTGGCAGCAGGGCCTTCAGCTTGCTGAAAACACGTCTGTTTTTGAAGAAGTAATATTTGGCAATTTTAATGTTAGGAATGACACGCAAAATGTGGACCAATTTGTTTGTAAGGCCAGGAATGAATGGTAAAGAAAGCAGCGACCAATTTATTTCGACTGGGGGAGTTAAAGGGGGAGGGGAGATATGCGGTAGGTGGAGGGGAGGGGGTTCTGGGGGAATTTGGTGGATATGAGTAAGCTCGTTGACTTCGTCTTTGGTTCTTAGTAAGAGTTTTCGATTGTATCCATTATCTATGAAAAGGTTTGTAAGTGTTTCTTGTGACTGGAGTAAGAAATCAGGATAGACTATTATCTTCAGTCTTCTATATAAGCCTTTGATGACGTTGACTTTCACCTTCCAATCGTGGCCAGAGTTTGCATGGATATATTTCCCAGAAGAAGTAGGTTTTCTATACCAATCAAGTTTGATGATGTTATGGGGGTCTCTAACGACTCTGGATGGAACAGCATTGTTGGTTTCTTCTTCCATAGTGAATTGTAAATGTGGGTCGAATGAATCGAAAACATGAAGAACTTCTTCTTTGCCATCAGCTGGTATGGATAAAATTAAATCGTCTACGTATTGATATAGGAATGGAAGTCGGAAGGATAATCTTTGAGTGCAGCTTTTTAAAACATACGACATAACGATTGAAGCAAGAACAGGACTGAGGTTACTGCCCATAGGGCATCCAAAAATTTGAGAGTAGAAAGAGTCTTTAAATTTGAAGAAGGTTGACTGGAAAAGAAATTCCATTATTGATAAGAAGAAGGATTTGCTGATTTTGGTGTTGGGTGAGATTAATGCCCATTCAGAGTCGATTATTTGGCTGGTTAACTGCCACGAAATATTCGTGAAAAGACTGACTACATCAAGTGATATAATAACGTGGTTTTCTGGTAATTGGAAATTATTGACCAATGCACTAAACGCAAAAGAGTCTTTTTTAATAGCAAATGTATGATAATTGAGGAAGGACTTTTCAAGAAGATTAGCACAAAATTTACTGAGTTTTGAAGTGGGAGTGCAAGTGGTGGAGACGATTGGTCTGAGCAGTACCCCTTCTTTGTGTATCTTGGGTAAACCATAAATCCTTGGTGGAATCGCCTTGTAGTAGTAAAGTTGTTTGGCTGTTATATCGTCGATCCATTTTTTGGTCTTTAACTGCTTGATAAAACTGTTACTCTTGTTTTGATGTTGAGTGGTGGGATCATGAGAGAGCTTCTTGTAAACTTGTTCATCATCAATAAGTTCTAACATCTTAGTTTCATAATGTAGTCTCTCTAAGGCTACTGTAACCGAGCCTTTGTCTGAAGGAGTAATTAAGATCTCACTATGTTGTTTGAGAAATTTGTGTGTCTTGATGAACAAAGTCTTCTCAAAAGAAGTATTACGTTTTTGTAAAACAGCGTTGGTAACTGCATTGGTGCATTTGGCCCTGAGAATGTCCTGACTGGAGGCTGGTGCAAGCTTAATGAAGGATTCAATGTCAGAAAGGATTGTTTTTACAGGGATATCAGTACCTAGAATGGAATCATAAACAAATTTTGGACCCAAAGCAAGAATTTTATGAACCTCAGGAGGAAAATCAACTGTAGTTAAATTGGTAAACCATTGGGGACAGACTTTTAGTTTATCAGTTTTTGACCTAATCAAGTTATTGAATTTATTGAAGAGAGTATTAGAAAGAGATCTAGTGGTGATTTGAAAAAATCTTTCTTGAGTAACACGAAAGCGTTGCACGATATGTGCTGGAACTCCATTTCCTGCCAAATGAACAACACGGTTTATCAGAGTTTTGAGATTATTAATCTCTTTGAAGGTGAAAGAAATTTCATAGGAAAGAATTCTGACAGATACCTTACTCTGGAAGCGCTATATCCTGTTGTCATTGTATATATATATATATATATATATATATATATATATATATATATATATATATATATATATATACATATATATATATATATACATATATATATATATATATATATATATATATATATATATATATATATATATATAAATAAATATAAATATATATATATATATATATATATATATATATATATATATATACATATATATATATATATATATATATATATATATATATATATATATATATATATATATATATATATATATATGTTTTCGTAACCATATTTAAGTGTTAAAATACCATGAAATACCTAATTTAAATAGGTAATCTTGAAATATAATTAATTTCATTTTCAGTTATTGGAAACATGCGAATCATTACGCATGATTATGATTGCTATTATTACTCTAAATAATGAAATAATTCTTCAGTTCATCAGCTTCACAGGCTCTTCTTGCATGTGGGTATTTCCAAAGCATGTGACTAATTATTCTATTGTACTCTATAATCAATGGGTTAGATCTCTTCAATCCGTACACGTATGTGTATCTTCAGTTAGTACCGTATAGTCAAGTGCTCATTTCTCAAAAAAACCAAACCATTAAGACTAATAGAGTTTACTTGTTATTAAATTAAAATACGGTAAACGTTATCTTTATACCCGAATAACATTAGTATGTTTTCAAACTTATAGATTGAAATTACTTGTTACAGAATAAATACAAATTTATAAAAACCAAAATGATTATTGTCATGAGAAATAACATAATTGTTTTGAATATCCATCCACAAATTCTTGTTATAAATATAGCTAGTGCATGGATTAAGACCCCTGTGTATCAGAAGAGGAGGCGTTGAAATGCTTGATCACCTTTTTAACCTGTACTCAGAGAAAGTTAGAAGATAGACACTAATAGACGAAACAATGGGAGTAAAAGTCAATGAGACAATTTTATTGGTAACCTAAAGGACCTGCAAATACTAATTAATAAAGTAATTTCATCGAAAGATCGACGATTTTATTCATATTTACGATGGAGTAAAAAAGGGAAAATGCGATATTTAAAAGAGAAATAATATTTTTAACGACAGTTTAATCAATTCAAAAATTCCCTCAAAAAGTACATCACAACCAAGGCCACTTCCATTCAGTTCTTCTTAGCTCATTTTGGAGAGTATTGTACAAATTTTATGGTATATATGCTATAAGTACCATATGAGAAAAACAAAAAGTTATAGTTAAATCTATTCTGATACAGCTAGGTTACCACGAAGGTACCAAAAATCAATACAACAGTACAGTTGACCAAGCAGGTTTTTTTGGGTCAATGACTCCAGAAATGGATACAGCTGACACGTAACTGCAAAAACAATTCCCCGGGAGCTCTCGTTGATATTATGTAGATCCCCGGTAAACAAGAAAGGAGCAAAGAGAAGCACAAGAAGAGGCAGGAAAAAGGAAGGACTGTAAAGAAAGTAATCAAAAAGTAATAATAGAGATTAAGGTTAGTAATTCAAAGATGCACTTATCGATGGTATATTATGGCCTTTCTGGTGCAGGAAAAATGAAAATTTAGGATTTCTTTTGGACCACAATTGCATAAATTACAAGTTTTCCAATAATTATTGGGCCTCGAGATTCCTAAACCACATCGTAAAAAAACTGTAATAGCGAATAGACGGGGAAATAAAATCTGACCAGCACAACTTTAATAAGGATCAAACTAGTATTCTATAATGATAATTCCAGTCCACGACTAAGATTATTGATATGTTTTGTGCTCCCGGTGCTATTCTATAGTAAGTAGATATGGATGTTAAAGAAAATTGATATTAAAAAATGGAAAGTACTTGAAAATTAAATGAGTTGAGGATAAACAAAAACAGAAGAAGATGAGAATATTGAAGAACAAAAAATGTACATTTAATTACAGTGAAGAAGGGAAATTGTAATACTTTGAACACGTTACGAGAAGAGAAAAATGCCATTTAATACTGTTGATATTGCAGAGAAAATCCAACGGCGGAAAAGTGCAGAAAAAGGACGACATTCCTGGTTATCGACCTCACTAGAGTGGTTTAAGTAGCCGACTAGCCTTCTATTTAGATCAGTAATATGTAAATCACCTTTAGCCATGATAATTGTCAACTTTCGTAGAAAACTTGACACAGACTGCAACAGTACTCTACTGTATATATGTAACTAGTTCCAAGAAGTAGAGATATAATTCAAAATAATGAAGTTAAAAAGATGAGTACCGCCAGTGGAACGGCTTATTTTTAGTGCTTCTCAAAGTTCTGGTGTATCTTCTTACTATTTTATACAGCAGCCAGCGTACGTGAACATTTCTCTAAAGAAATAACTTTGCAGTTTTATTTTTTCATATTTAAATTTTACAAATGAAATGCACTTAAAGAATATTGACCACCTGTTCAAAGGCGAACAGAATTATGCTAAAATAGGAGCGAATAACAGCGTCATTATACCTGACAGCGATGTTTGTTTGATTAGCTTCCAAATTATAGCTGTAAAAATGACAGTGACACATAGAGTTGCGATTGAGTTTTGTGTTAAACTTGACTACCGAAAACAAAAAAAAATGTGTAAGTGGTAGTAGCCATCATCCTCAATATTTTCCCCACATTTTAAGATGATTCGCATTATTAACGCAACGTTATCATTTGATTAAAGAATAGTAATCCTTGTTCTTGGAATCAGATTTCTATAATGGTCGTAATTTGTTTCCATTTAGACATAGAAGAGATTCAATAAGATATTAATGAGGTAACCGGTTTAAGTGAAAAATTATATGAAGAAATATGTCTCAGGTTTCCCGGAAATAAGAAAAAAACTAGTTTCAATTACTGCATTTTATGTACATTGGTTATTTGGTTTTGCAACGAACTCGTAATCTGTCACTAAGTGTAATTCATTTTTTGTTAAAACTTTAAACGACAATTAGTAATTATTATTTCTTAATTGTAAGGTGAATTTTCATTTATGAACACGTCAAGGAGCTTTAACCAGTTTTAATGGCATAAGTTGTAAAAACCACTTTTTATATTTAATGGATTTTCATTACTAATGATAATAAGCTCTTATTTTTGCGGGAGACTAGTTAAACTAATGTGAATGTTAACAAAAAAAAAAACAAAAATTTACATACTGAGTAAGAAGTATATTTTATATTTTTATTCTAATAAAAAGGTCAAGCATATTAGTATCTATGTTATATATATATATATATATATATATATATATTATATATATATATATATATATATATATATATATATATATGTATATATATATATATATATATATATATATATATATATATGTTATATATATATATATGTATATATGTATATATTGAGCATTTCCGTTAATTGTTGGTATGTTAGCGGTTCAAAAAAATCGTATTATAAGTTTATCCATGCGATTTATTGAAAATATTCATAGTGAATCCTGATAACGTTTTCCTGGTTTACATAATGGCCTTTTTGGCCCATTTTATGTCTTTTAGTCAAATTAACGACCAGGTACACTTTTCGTATGTTCTTTGACCTGCTGATGTCGAATTTTTATGTACCTTGTTGATATTAGTATACTGTTTCAAAGTTATGGTCAGATTTTAGCCAATTTTTGGCCAGAAATGGCCGTGTTTATAAAACACTGAGAACTGTACACACTGAAAAATTAAACTTATTTATTATAAGTAAAATAAAACATGTTTTTTTTTTGTTTGTATTATTTTATAATTTTTAAAATAATAAATAGGTATGTTTTAAAAAATGTTATCATAAACTACATTATTATATTTTTAGCAGAGAACAATATGAAATAATAAATCTTTATAAATCAAATGAATTTATTTAATTAATTTAGCTATATATTTTAATAATACTTGTGACACTACAATTTCTTGCATATTGCACCATTTTTTAATTTACGGCCATTTCTAACCAAAAAGTGACTTAGAAAATTCGAAGCCAACAGGTCAAAGAACATAAGGAAAGTGTACCTGGACGTTAATTTGACTACAAGATATAAAATGTGCAAAAAATGGACAAAAATGGTCATTACATAAAAGAGGAAAATGTTATTAGGCTTCACGATGAATAATTTCAATAAATCGCATGGATAAACTTAAAATACGGTATATTATATATTGATTTTTGACGCTTTTTACGGCAATTTAGAGAGTTTTTTTTCCATTTTTTCGCAAAAATTTCCATATTGAGCTGTAAAAAAGGGTTCTTAAAAAAGTAGTGTTCAGCTGTGAATAATTGTTTCCGGAAGTCGAACGAACGATTTAAACCGAGTCTAATCAGTGCCAGATTCAAAAAAAAATTCTTTTGAACCGCTAACATACCAACAATTATATTTATATATATATATATATATATATATATATATATATATATATATATATATATAATATATATATATATACATATATATATATATATATATATATATATATATATATATATATATATATATATATATATATATGTATATATATACATATATATATATATATATATATATATATATATATATATATATATATATATATATATATATATATATATATGTATATGTATATGTATATATATATATATATATATATATATATATATATATATATATATATACATATGCAGATAAAAATGTCCTGTAAAAAATGGAAGTTAGGAAAAAACAATTTATAGTAATTCGGTACAAGAAATTATTATTCTTGCGAGTAGATCGTATCAATTTAAAATTGTTCTCCGATGTCTTGCCTAGGACAGCAAGTATCATTTTGGGAAATCTTCTGTAACTCCAGGGCTGTTTACTCTTCGATACTAGAGCTACAATTCATTTATTTGATGAAGAAATATTATAGAACAAATCAAGTTTCTTTGTTTTAAAGCAGTTAGATGGGGTGTAATTTTTTAGAAACAAACTCTGTACCCAATCTTGATGATAGGATGAGAATAATTTTATGTTTCTGTAAGTTATATATTAAAAGTCATTATATTCTATATTATATTAAAAAGATATAAGAAAGGATTTCTCAACTTCACTGGAAGAAACGTTATATTTGTGATATCATTTTTTTATATGTATTATTTTTATTTCCCTTGCTAAGCGAAGTATTGAAATCATGGAAAAAATGACCATCCAAGATATATCTTCACGTTTCAGGATCCCTTGATTCCTAGACTACAGATGAGATATCCATGTCCAATTTACACTTGAAATGGATAATACTCATGCAAATCCCACAGAGAGCAAGAAGTCGTTCAACTTAACAAAAACCTGCAAGAAATTCTATCTTGAGGTGACAGTAATATAGGAGAATTTGACGCTACATAAACCCAGGCAGCAAGCTTACTTATGTCGGGACGCTGCATTTCCGCACAAGCTTCACTCCTGTAGCACTCTAGGGATTTCCGTGCAGCAAATGTGCTATGCCCATAAAAGAAAATGAGTTGTATATATATATATATATATATATATATATATATATATATATATATATATATATATATATATATATATATATATATTCTTCTTCTTCTTCTCAACGTAAATCTGTCCACTCCTGGACTTAAGTCTTTTCTAATCTCTTCAATGCTTCTCTGTCTTTTGCCACCTTTAACCACTGCTTGCCCGCTATTTTTGTATCATCGACCCATCGTTTCTGTGAACGTCCAACGCCTCTTCCTGTTTCTCTGGGTCTCCATTTTATGATACTCCACACCCATCTATCTCCGGATGATCTAGCCGCATGATCTGCCCATCGCCATTTCATCTTTGCCTAATCGAGGGTTATGTCAGTGACTTTGACTCATTTTCTGATCTGCTCTCTCTTCATCTCTATTCCTAAGGGGGCAAGCATGCTTCTCTGCATAGCTCCCTGTGAAGTCAATCAGTTTTTAACCCAATTTGACACCTTAAAAACGTCTTCAAGGACTATTGTAAAGAATTTAAGTGAGCTAGTAATCTCCTTATCGCACTTCTCTTTTTAATGGTATGTTGCTAGTGACAGTTGTTTCGTCAATTTTAATATGTAAATGCTTCTTTATAGATGTTTTCTGTTATTTTTAGATATCTGGAATCAATTTTTGCATTCGCTAGGTATTTTACAACTGACTAGATTTCAACAGTATCAAATTCCTTATAAGAATCAATGAAGGCCAAATGTATTGATACCTTATATTCTATTACAGTGCATCTTGTGTAGAGGTGGTCCTAACTTCGTTTCTAAAACCTGCCTGTTTCGCAGATTAATAGAAATCTGGTTTTGTTGTTAGACGATTAGTTAAGATTTTAATGAAAAGCTTATATAAGTGCGACAGAAGAGATATGGGTCGATAATTTTCGACATCAGTATTATCGCCTTTCTTAACGAGAAGTATAACCTCCGAATTACACCATTTTATTGGTATTTTTTCCTCTCAGAGACAATTATATTATTATATATATAATATATAGCCTTGGTTTGACCGAAAATGCAAAGAAGCTGTTGCTTCTAAACATCTTGCCTACCGACAATGGCGTGAAAATCATAACACCATAAACCGTAACAAACTTTGTTCATGCCAGGAACAGATGCAAAGAAATTACACACAATCAACGAATTAGAAACAAACTTCTCGCTTGTCCCAACAATTCCAGGTCCTTTTGGTCAGTCTCTAAGGCAGTTAGTCGAAATTTCACCAAATCCACCATACCACCACTCACACGGCCAGATAATTCTATTGCAACGACCCCTGTTGAGAAAGCGAACTTGTTAGCTGAACTCTTTGCTTCACATTCTACTGTCGATTTCCAAGGAAAAACACCACCTACTATTCCCATAGGGCAGTCAATGATGCCCGATATTGTCTTCAGACAGATCATAAAACGTATTTTAATGAAGCTAGACACCAAAAAAGCGTCTGGCGCTGACGGAATACCTGCCATAGTTCTCAAAAACTGTGCGAGGGAACTAACTCCAATTTTCTATAGACTTTTCAACCTATCCTACAGAAAGGGAATATTTCCTTCCTGCTGGAAATGTGCTACAGTTCAGCCGATACCTAAAAACGGCAAGAAGACCTTGCCAAATAACTACCGACGAATCGCACTGCTTTCAATAATATCGAAAGTCATGGAAAAGGCTATCAATCAGCATCTTCTAAAATATCTTGAAGGATTCAACATTATTAGCGACCACCAATATGGCTTTCGTAAAAATAGATCTACAAGAGATCTTCTGACTTATGTAACACACGTTTGGAACAACGCCATTGAACCCCCCGCCCGCTTAATGCCTCCCAGAGCGGTGCATGTTAGAAGTACACGTCGCGCTAATACTTCACATCCATATGAGGTTTAGCTTGTTACTCCTCGTACAACGGTTTTCACTCAGTCTTTTATATGGAGAACACCATCCCTTTGGAATAATTTGCCCAGGACTGCGTTTCCCACCGAGTACAATTTACAGGGATTCTAGAACAACGTGAATCGCTTTATATCCGCATACGTGTCGCTCCTGTAGCGCTTTAGGGACTTCCCTGCAGCACGTGTCCTAGACCCAGAAAAAAAAAAAAAAAATATATATATATATATATATATATATATATATATATATATATATAACATATATATATATATATATATATATATATATATATATATATATATATATATATATATATATATATATATATATATATATTCTTTCTTGGTCTTTAGTTATTATAAATTATCATAATTATTTATAATCAAATATATATATCGGGATAAAAGAATATTGGAAGCGGTTGAAGAAGTTGCTCCGTATATATTCTCGAAGGTCCAGGAATCCGAATTCAGTAATTGTTTGATAGCTACGTGCTAGCTCTCGATTTCACGATCGTTTCTATGGAGGAAAATATAATTTTAGTGTATGGTCACTATTTCTGCGGGCAAAAATGGGAAAAATTATTTTGAACATATTTTTGAAATTAATTTCTCTCGATTTCGCTGGAATACATCAATACAACAAATTTAAAACCGACTAAAGATATTTTCCGTATTTCAGAAATAATTTAAATAAAATTGGGGTAAATAACCTTTTTTCAAATGACAGCAACAGACAAGACATTTCCTGTGCGTTTCTCTTTATAATTTATTTACAAGGATTTTCTCACTATGGGGTGTAAAGCACGCATAATATATTTTCCTTAGGCCTCAAGCGAAAGACGAATTGTTTCTTAAATGAGACCCTTATCAAAATTGGATGGGGGATAAAATGGAGAAGTGCATTGTTTAAATTGAAATGTAATGGAGTGGTGGAATTTTCCTGAAAGACTTGTTAGGGGTGGTAACGAGGGGCCAGGTTTGAGTGAGGTTTTATTTTATATTGCCTTAAAATTCTGTTAATTAAAATTTGTTGTCTCAAGAAATATTTGGTTGATATAATTTAAAATAGTTTTTTATTACAAAGCAGTTAATTTGAGAATATGCAAAAAATTAACTGAACAACACTGAATATTGATAATTAATTTGGAAGTACTTAGAAAAATACCAGTTAATTAATGATATTTTTATTTAAAGTAGATCAATAAAATAACCAAAAAAAATATCTTTTGCTTTCCTTGCTAAAGGAAAATATTTTATTTGTGAAAAAAATCATTCATACTGATTTTTGCTTTTCTTGACATTTTGGAGGACCTAGATCATGAAAAACATAACCACTCATTTCCGTCTGTCAATCTCTCGGCCTGTTGGCACGATAACTCTCGAATGAAATAAGATATCAATTTAAAACTTTGTTTACAGATATTATCTAATAAGCGAGTGAAGCCTATATTTTTTGAACGACATGATTCACGCCAAGGGAGTGAAAGGGGTGGGGTCTATAGATTATATGTTTTTTATTGAATGCCTAAATATTTATAGTACGACATATAAGGGATGAACGGGGTGGATATTAGAGGAGGTTAATTGGTATTCGTGTTATATGTCCATTTTAGGGTTTTCGCAGTCAAGAAATCCAAAAATTAAATTGTCTTGCATTGCTTTCAACTTTAACCCAGATAGAGGTTGTTTAATATTGTAACATTTAAACAGCATTTTGAAATATTTACAAGTTTTTTGAATAAAATTTAAACATATGATTTATGGTAAAAATAATAAATTATATATGGGTTATAGATCTTTTCCTGGGTTTTTGGAATCGAGGAACCTGAAAATTAAGTTATTTTTACATTACTTTCAATTTTAATGGGCGAGCGGTCTCCAAGTTGTCAAATATGGTATAGTTTTAAATATATTACGGGGTAATGATTTTTCCAGATTTTTAGCTGCGATAGTGAACAAATTTGAAGCATAATTATTTATTTACTCTAAATTTCGTATTCATATATTATAGATCCTTCTCAGGGTTCTTTGAGTCAAGGGGTACAAAATTTATATTATTTTTTCATTATTTTTAGTGTTAACAGAGGAGGAGGTTAAAAGGGATGGGAATCATTAAATATTGTTTAGTTTCGATATTATTATGAGAATTTGTCTTATTTTTTGGGTGGGATATTCTATAAAATTTTATTAAAATATATACAAGGTGAAAGAAATAGGGTAGACGGTTATAAGGGTAACTGAATGTATATCACAATATACATTTTATAATATTTCAGTGTACTTTTTCTTTATTTCCAATTTTACTAGAAATAGTATATAGAAGCCATTGAGATCTGGTAAAAAAATAGTAAGTTGATTAAACTATAATTTTTGAGCGATATCGTTTTAGGGGAAGGGTGGTTTTCGATATGTTGTATGCTTTTAATTGTATTAACGAAATTATCTTCACTTAAGGGGTTACATACATCTGAGCGATGCAAAAACATATTTTAAAGATTATTATACTCTATTTATTTGAAACTGATAGTAATGCTCTTTTGTAACGAAGTTTTATTGCCAGTCAAATCATTTTATTTACATACCTTCCTGTTGCCCCTACTATAAATATATATTTAGAGCAATATGTCCATGTGTCAGTTAGTATGTTAACGAAAAGTCTTCTCCAGCGAAACGCCAAAAGTTCGGACAACTAACCCGTAATGAAAAGCGTATAGTTAAAAATGTATTTGACTACGTTAAAAACGATCAAAATTGTGATTTAAGTGTGGACGATTGTGTGACAAAATATTCCTTAATGACCGGAGTTGGTAAAGTCACAGTTTATAGATTTGTTTTATCCTTTCTTTTTACTATGTTGGGAATGTGAATTCCTTGGCACAATGACACTATTCAATATATATCACCACTACACCAAACACTTTATTCTTTAACTCGACTCTCGTTTCGCTAACCATGTTAGCTTCATCAGGAGCGATGACTGACTAGTCAATCATCATGTTAGCGTCATCGAGAGCGATGATTGACTAGCCAGTCATCGCTCCTGATGAATCTGACATGGTTAGCGAAACGCGCGTCAAGTGCAAAAATAAAGTGTTTAGTGTAGTGGTGATATATACTGATTACTGTCCTTTTTTCTTATTTATAATTCTTTGATTTCGTTTTCCCTTTTATGTTACTGTTGTTTTATTATATTTATTTTTAATTATAAACTTAAGTTTTAAGATAATTAATTGACAAGGAGTATAAAGAAATCTTTGTATAACTCGTTTTTATTTTTTGTTGTACTTTAGATATTTATTTACTCTTATTATTATTTATTTTTTATAGTTATACTTTAATATTATTTTTTACTGTTTTATTTTATTTTATCTTTTGTTAATATTACATTGGACGTGCCAGTTAGATAATTTTATGGAAATAAAAAGTTTGAAGTTTTATTGTGACGGCATACATAACAATTTCGCGTTCACGTTGTTAGAGAAGACTTTCAATATTCAAGAACTTTCTTAATGATAACCTCTTCTTGGTTTCTATGATTCAGTTCTAAGCTATACTTTCTTCACAATTTTCGGTACCTTGTAACACCTTGTGTAAAAATGGTCATCGAATGAGCAAACGAGATTAATTAATTGAGCTTAAATTGATTTAATGTTAGGGTAAAGTAAACAATTTTTTCTTATTTTAGTTTTGAGGCAATAAAAAAGTCAATTTTTATATGGGATCACTTCGGTGTCTCTCTATCCGTTTGTTTGTCTGACACACCCGATTTACTTCGAAATTACTTAACATAGAAAGTGGAAATTTGGTACAAATATAGGAATTGATGGCCCAGTCAGAGTTATATAGTTTTAAAAGCTAAATTTTGACTTAAAAAGTTAGTTTTGGAGGGGTGAAATCGGTGTGTGAAAAAAAAAATTTGGTCAAGTGGGGTGTCAAATGAATGCTTAGGAAAACACAAATTCAAAAAAATATTTGATGTAATACTTGCGCGCACTTTTCTTTATATTACTGTAAAACTACTCTTGTCCACTCACCTTATCTCAAAAAGTACTGAAAAAAAAATTTTGAAAAAATTTTAGAATAGTCTTCACAAAGTAGATTGAGCGAAAATTATCATGAGTGCATTACGTTTGATAATTTATCTGGTATAAAAAAAAAACTGAAAAAATACTGAGAACTATGTTAAATGGTGGAAGTAGATTATTTTCCGTACATTACCACACGTCGCTCGTCTAGAAACAAAATAATTTTATTTTATTTATTTATAATTATCTCTCTCTCATTATAGGTAATAAATATGTATTTTGCATTTTTATTACTAGATTCTAGATTGAGCTAGATTGATTTATGGACTATTAGATAGCTAAGATACTATAACTATTATACATTATTAACTATATATATATATATATATATATATATATATATATATATATATATATATATATATATATATATAATATATATATATATATATATATATATATATATATATATATATATATATATATATATATAATATATATATATATGTATATATATATATATATATATATATATATATATATATATATATATATATATATAAATATATATATATATATATATATATATATATATATATATATATATATATAATGTAATACTTGCGCACAATTTTCTTTGTATTGTTATCTCGAAAAGTACTGATCAAAAAAATTTGGAAAAATTCTGGAATGTTCTCTACGGGGTATAGATTGAACGAAAATTATCATGAGTGCATTACCTTTAATAACTTATCTGGTATATAAAAAAAAAATAAAAAAATTTTAAGGTCATCAGTAAGTTTTATTGTGACGGCATACATAACAATTTCGCGTTCATCTTGTTAAAGAAGACTTTCAGAATTCTTAATGATAACCTCTTCTTGGTTTCTATGATTCAGTTCTAAGTTATAATTTCTTCACAGTCTTCAGTACTTTTTAACACCTTGTGATATCCGCAAAAATGGTCATCCAATGAGCAAGCGAGATCGATTAATTGAGCTTAAATTGATTTAATGTTAGAGTCGAGTAAACAATTTTTTCTTATTTCAGTTTGAGGCAATAACAAAGTCACGCTGCAATTTTTATATGGGATCACTTCAGTGTCTCTCTATCCGTCTGTCTGTCACACCTGATTTGCTTCGAAAGTACTTAACATAGAAAGTTGAAATTTTTTACAAATATAGGAATTGATGGTCCTATCAGAGTTCTGTAATTTTGGTAGTTTTGTAAGTTAAATTTTGACTTAAGGAGTTAGTTTTGTGTGGGTGAAATCGGGAGTGAAAAAAAAAATTGGTCATCAAGTGGGGTGTCAAATGAATGCTTGTGGAAACACAAGTTCAAAAATATATATAATGCAATACTTGCGCGCACTTTTCTTTATATTACTGCAAAAATACTCTTGCCCACTCACCTTATCTCGAAAAGTACTGAATAAAAAATTTTGAAAAATTTTTAGAATAGTCTGCATAAATTAGATTGAGCGAAAATTATCATAAGTGCATTACGTTTGATAATTTATCTGGTATAAAAAAAACAAACTGAAAAAACTACTGAGAACTATGTTAAATGGTGGAAGTATATTATTTTCCGTATATTACCACACGTCGCTCGTCTAGAGACAAAATAATTTTATTTTATTTATTTATAATTATTATAGGTAATAAATATGTATTTTACATTTTTATTACTAGACTCTAGATTGAGCTAGATGGATTTATGGACTATTAGATAGCTAAGATACTATAACTATTTTACATTATTAACTAAGAAAAAACGTGAAAATACGTATTTGATTTTAAGATATATAAATGTCAGGGACCTAATTAACTTAGTTTAACTTAATTTTACGGTACGAAACACTATTTGCGTCGGTCCAACTTGCACTGATTGGTTTTTTGGTGTTCCATACGGAACACTTATAAGATCACTTCGGTGTCTGTCCGTCTGTTACATCTGATTTCATCCGAAACGATTTGTCATAGAAAGCTAAAACTTGGTACTAATATAGGAATTGATGACCTCATCAGAGCCGTGTAGTTTTGATAGTTAAATTTTGACTTAAGGGGGATTTTGGGAGGTGAAACTGGAAGTGAAAAAAAATATTTTTTTTACTAGTTCATCGAGTGAGGTGTCAAATGAAAGCTTGTGAAAACACGAGTAATATTTATATACATTATATATATATATATATATATATATATATATATATATATATATATATATATAATGTAATACTTGCGCATACTTTTCTTTGTATTATTTCTAAAAAATCGCTGCTCCCCCTTTATCTCGAAAAGTACTGATCAAAAAATTTTTAAAAAAAATTCTAGAATATATCTGGTAAATAAAAAAAAAAAAAACAAAATTTCAAGGTCATCAGTTTTCAGTAAAGATTGGAAACAAACTTTGTTGAAAACTTATTTGGTGTGTGTTTTGTGAAGTCACTGATCATTTTATAACCTCCGTTACAAATTTTTTTATTTTAAAAGCAATTAACGTAAGGAACACTAATTGCGCAAGTGCAACTTGCACTTGACCGGTTATTTTTACAGAAAAGATGCAACTTACATTAATATTGTTCACAGTACAAACTTTGCAGATAAAATACGTTTTTATGGAAAGAAAAAGTAATAATAAATAACTCTTCTTATTATTATATTACAATGAAAACCATATTGCATGATTTATTACAATGTGTAACTGACCTTACGCACCTCTAAATAACGTAAGGTACGGCATGGTTGAGCAAAGTAGATTATGGTCGTACTTGAAGCGTTAAATTATTAAGTCATGTAATACAGTCTAGAGATTTGAGATGAAACAGACACCTGTTTGGCTTATATTGAATGTTTTAATTGAATTAATATTTTCACTGGACACAAATTGTATTTAGACATAATTCTTGGTTGGAGATATTCTATTATTAGGTTTTATACAATAATTATTTATACGTACATTCAAATATATTTTAGGATTTTAATTAATTGAGATAATTGTAATCATTTACTAACTTCTAAAAAAACAGGTAATATTAAACTTATTAAAATAACAAATAAACAGGTGTATTCTAAACAAATATTGTTGGGGTTGATCGCTAAATAGCACAGAATTGTAATTAGGGTTACAGCTTTTCTATCTTCTTCTCCACACACCAATAATAAAGAATGACAATGGTAATATTGTATGTCACTTAGAATAAAATTGATGAAATAAAATTTGAAAATGCAAATTAATTAATTGAATGTGAAAATACTAGCTAAATTTACAACCCTTAAAATAGTGCTATAAAAATAAAATTGCTGGTTTCTTAACTCTACATATTACCTAGTATGTATTTGCATTTCTAATATTGAATCGTTTTTGATTATGACAGGAAAATATATTCTTTTGTCTTGAATTGATTGGATTGATGTAATTTATGTATACTTGCATTAAAATTAGAATATTCATTTTATTTATGCAGATTAACCTTTTACCAGCTTTGTATAACTTTGTTGTTTTACATATAATAATGAAAAACAACTGATATTCTCTTTAATAAAAAAAAAAAAAAAACTTTTTGACCGCCGTTTTATCTGTGGGGTGTAAATCTGGCTATGATTTGTCTACAATCACAAATCAAAGCCAGAATTCCATCGAATTACGATTTTGAAATATCCTTCTTCGTGCCTCTTTGGTCTGGAGTCAACAAACGCGGCACCCATCGCGCACTAAGCCTTTCCATTGTTAAAACTTCATGCATAATATGCAGAATGCACTCGTTCATATGAGATGCAAACAGTCTCACTAATCTCACGAAGCTTAATGCGACGATGTTCCATCATAATACCATGAATGTTGTAGACTATTTCTTTAAAAGAAACCACAATCGGACGTCCTAAACGTGCAATGCCTGCAATACTCGTACGGACATGTTTAAATTCATTTATCCATTAATAATTGGTTTTGAGTGCTGGTGCAGTCCTCATGAACTTTCTTTAGTTCAGTTTTTATCTGGGCGGCGGTCCATTTTTTTAAATAAAAAATTTTATCATTGCTTCATGCATTTCTACGAAACGTGCAACACCAATCACTTGCGATAGCTGCCAACAATTAACTGCGCGTTGCATCTGTTTGAAACAACGTTACAACAATCACGCTTACCAACAGTCATGCTGCTTAACAAAATTTTCCTCCATTTCGTAGAAATTCTCCAAACTTATCAATCCACCCTCGTATTATGACTTGTAAAATTTAAAAAATAATTTATTTTAATCGACATAAAACATAAATAAATTATTTATAGGAATACTTATTTAAATAGAAGAAACATAATTCTATGATTTTCTAACTTCTTGTCGTAACACTAAAATTAAATTATTTATTTATTGGTCGGAAAATTATTAGTAGTGACAAGACTAAAATGCATTTTAATGCTGACAAGTTTTTATTTTAATGCAATTTTAATGGCAGAACTGTTTATTGGGGCAATCATAATTGGAAATAATTTCACACCATGACTATCGTCTCGATTTTTCTTGATAAAAAATAAATGTCGTCTTATAAATCAGTCAGTCATCACTTCTTACCACAATTAAATGATAAAAAAGGTCTACGCTTCCTTACAATATGTTTTTTCCATATTTTTGTTCTTTTTGATGAAAGCTAGGAACCGAACGCGTGGTTTTATAAAAAATGATATAGAGAAAAAAGTAATGTTCAATAAGTTGTAACTATTTATTGACGAGCGTAAATTATTCAGACTACTTTATGCCATTCTAACATAAAAAATGAGTGAAGAATATTGGAAATAATGAAAAAAACATCATTTTCAGAGTTCTCGGCTTCTAGAACAAGAGCCTTCTACTCCACCCCTATAATCCCTTATAGATGACTTAAAATAAATAGTGATCCTAACCAAGCAACCCGAAAAGTTTCCATCTTACTATTAAAAAACTATACAATGATTAACGATCTTCACTCCTGTCATATGGAGCAATATCTTTCAAAAATGACTTTACTATATTTAAATTCCATATCTTAGTTATCGTACTAACATATCGATAGACAAATCAACGGAAATAGAAAACAATGTTTTTTTTATGATCTAGAGGCCCTGAATCGTCAGGAAATGCAAGAATCTCGGAATATAATATTTACGCTTTAACAAATAATGTAAAAACGATACTATATATGTTCAGATTGGCCGCTTTATATCTCTAAATTTCACTTTTAAATTCATGTTAGATTTGTGATCCATATCCTTAGGTAGTATCCTATACTGAATATAATCTGCAGTAATGCATTTGAAACCTCTCTCCTTCAAAGCCTATAATAAGTTTAAGAACAAACCAGAAGCAAGATTGTGTGGTCCCTCATCTAACCCGCGGTCCAATTTAGCACTTTATATAACTTGTTCAGCTTCGAATGAGTCAGAGGATAACAATGATCTGATGATACAATAGATTGATTTCAATGACTGATGGTTAATGCTTCGGATAACTATTAACTTAGACAAAATCGCCAAACTATCGAATGAATTACACTGGTCAACACAAGTCTTGTTTCCTTTATTTTTTTTTCTGTTATTGGGTATTTCTATGGCCCCGACTATGAAAAAAATACTGGGAGATTGCTAACAGCTTTACCTTTTGAAATATACAGTTTTATTATTTTGCCAAAAAAATACAAAAAAATAATACATTATGTTAACAAAATTTCTATTGAACACTAGCAAATGATCTTTTATAAGATTTCCTTGAATGAACGACTTTAGGTAGATCTCGTTGCGAAACTCCAGTAGTAGTCTGCCATCATATGTGAGTCCCACCGCCCCTGATAACGCTCTTCCATTGTCCGAAGATCCTGATGAAATCTTTCACCTTGCTCCTCACTAAAATCACCCAGATTTTGAGGAAATCGGTCTAAATGTGAGTGCAGGAAGTGGATTTTTATGCTCATGTTGCACCCTAGCTCTTGCAAGTTCGATAGCATGCACTCAACAAGGTCGACATGGTCGTCAGATTTCTTTTTGCCTAGGAAGCTACTCATAACCAAAACAAATGAATTCCAAGCTTTGGATTCGACTTCAGTCATTGATTTGACAAAATTAGGATCTTTCACGAGTTGCCTAATCTGTGGCCCATCAAAAATACCAGCTTTCAATTTTTCTGAACTTAATCCTGGAAACTTGCGTGAAAGAAAATTAAAACATTCGCCACTTTTGTCAAGCGCCTTCACAAACTGTTTCATTATGCCGAGTTTAATATGAAGTGGTGGAAGTATGATGCGGTCTTGGGTAACTAAAGGCACGTTTATAACATTTTTTTGTACCAACTTTTAGCTCTTCCCGCACTGGCCAAACTTTTTGTGACCAATGGTGTTGTTTGTCACGACTATCCCAGAGACACATGAAACAAGGGAACTTTGTGTACCCCCTTGTTGACCTAAAAGAAAGTTAACCATTTTCAGATCAACACAAATGACCCATTTGTGGTCTTGATACTTAATTTTTTTCATAACCTTAGAAACATTTACGTATTCTTCTTTTAAAGTCGTCGAATGTGCAATAGGTATAGATCCGTACTTGTTACCGTTATGAAGAAAAACACACTTTAAACTTCTTTTGCTGCTGTCTATGAAAAGACGCCAATCACTAGGTTGGTACTGTTTTAATCCCATCTGCTGCAAAATACCACCAACATCGTTACAAAAAACTAAATCCTTCTTCTTGAGAAAAATACGGTAACAGATTTTTTTCTCGGGTACGATAAAATGTAATGTTGGTTTCCGGAGTAAGCAAATTTTTTTCTTTTAAACGAGATGCTAAAATTTCAGAAGCTTCTTTTGGTAAGTTCAGATCTCTTACTAAATCATTTAGTTCTTTCTGATTAAATGGTTGAGGTTCTGAAAGGCTACATTTGTAGTCTGAATCAGAGTCTTCACTTGATGTATTTCGTTCGAGTTCTCAGAGATTTGGATCATCAGAAGATTTAGATGTGCTGGGTTGTACCTCTTGTGATTTTAATTGAGGTCGTTGTGCAGAAGATAAGTTAGGATATGACCACTTACTTCGATTTCCAGGGTTAATTCCGTTTGTTTTCACAACGCAGAAGTAGCAATCGTCATGATGGTTTCGTGGTTCTCGCCAAATCATGGGTGTTACGAACATTATTGCATCTCTTTTTCCACTGGACCATAACCGTAGACATACCACACATTTCTGGCATACAATATGAGGAAACCCATGGCTTGTCCTGATTACACAATTTTATTTTAAAGTATTGATGATACGCAGTTTTCACAAAGTCCGATATAGGTTTTAGATATTTTGCAAATATATATTCACCACAAATATAGCAAAAACAATCGGGATTAAGTACACAACATCTTGTTGATGAAGCCATATCTAAAACAACAACAAAATATATTTTAGTGTCCAATAAAAAATGAAAATCTAAGTAAAAATAGTAAATGAGGGTAGTTAGCTATAACTCAAAAACAAAAGCCGTTAGAGAGAAATTGTTGCCATATTTAACAAATACGCGTCAATTTGAGATAGAAACAAAAAAAAATCACAGCAATTTTCTTTTTTTTGTTGACCAGTGTTATCGGAAGCTGCAACTCGTCATGAAGTTTACTTTTACAAACGCCGCCGTAAAACGAAACTAGCTGAGCGACCTCTCTGAGAAACTCGACGAGGCATATTTTAACTATCTGGCGGTAGCCAGTCGGCGACGTCTTGCGGCGACATTTTGTTCTACTTATTTGTCTTTCTGTAGCGATAATTATATTTTCGGTGATATAATAATGTTTTGAAAGTAGTTTGTTTAAATTCTTTTATTATTTTCGACAATGTAAATATCTTTATAATTGATATTCTAAATTGGCATTTTATTAAAAAAAAATAATAGAGAACCATCAGTGAGTTAAGATTGAATTAAAATTAAAACTAATTTGATAATTGCAGAACTAATTAGAAATTAATAAGTTATGTTAATTTCTCCTTAAGAATACCCACGACACACTTAGGTTTGTTGTCATAAACACGAAGAAAAAAAAAAAGGAAATTATATGAAAACATTAAATATTTTGGAATATTGTAACAGTTTTAAGAATGTGTAACTTGAAGAACTAGTTAAATAGAGTCAGTAGGTAACATACATGAACCAAACTTAATTTTTTACTCCGCCATTTATTAAACTTGTATGCTCAAACCGTTATGTTTTATAGGTATGCAAAATGAAATATAATTTGGCCAGCACAGAAAGTTAAGCTAGTTAATATATACAATAAATGACGTATTTCCTATGATTTTTAAGAATATATTCAGAATCCATTCCTCATCTAGACGGTAATTCTTATAGAGTCCTGTAGACAATTTATTTAAATTCCATTCAGTAGAACGCAGGACAATAATACAACTATTATTAGGTAAAACTTTTTTAATGGTCTTATTTTGTTCTTCTTCTGGTGCCATCTCCGCCGCGGAGTTTGGCAATCGGATTTTTGAAGCTGCTGCTTTAAACAATTGAGTAGATGTACACCCAAATCACTCTCTCAGGCTGCGAAGCCAAGAGATAAGCCGTCGTTCAACACTTCTTCTTCGTTGAACTGTCCCTTGCATGGTCAGCTGCAATAGTTGGTATTTTTCTCCTCTCATCATATGATCCAGATATTAGATTTTTTTAAAGGCAAAAATTTTTGTAGCAAAAATTCTCTATATGAATTAGAAAAAAGTATCGGTACGTAATGACAAAAGCTGTCACTTTTTGATTGTAGCCTTAACGCTCGTTAAAAAAAAGGATTATTCCAATAACATAAATAATTTGAAAGATTTACAATTATTCAAAAGTGATAAATTTTCTGGTGACAGACTTATGGTGCAAATAATATGTTCATAAATTTGACTGTTTGTCCCCAATACCTTAAAACTAGGAAGTACTGATCTACAATTCATTATTTTTCTAGGTGTGTGGCCATCATGCAACTGCTCATATGTTGGGTGAAGTATGTAAAGGTGACTGGGAGTGCCGTGAACACATAGCTGGAGCCATGTGCCACAAAGGCCGATGTGCTTGTCAACCGTTCTATGCTAGAATTAATCAAACTGCGTGTTTGCCTTGTAAGTTACAATTTTACCGTATATATAGATTCTAAAAATTTATACTTGTTATAAATGTTACTTGTACAGCTTACTATTAGGGTTATTACAGTAGAATTTCTGTATGAGAGATAAAGTCGTTTTACTGTCAAGTTTGCCAACACATATTTAATTTTGAATAACTAATTCCGCTAAAACGCATTTGATTTTGTCACTTTTAAAAAAATGATCCTTGTGGGAATTCAGATAATTTGGCTACACACGAAAGAATATTGTGCGAAAATTGGATTATTCATCCTCGCTTAATACATACATGCATATCGTCTTTGAATTCTATATATATATATATATATATATATATATATATATATATATATAATATATATAGAATTT
>CM032456.1:79875963-80048463 GCA_019049505.1 Pachyrhynchus sulphureomaculatus
GTGGCAATTTTTATAAACTTTAGTAAAATTTGTTTGTTTAAAACTTTTTACCGCTATTTCCATGATCACTTACCACAAGAATTTTATGTCCGTTCATGACATATATATATATATATATATATATATATATATATATATATATATATATATATATATATATATATAAACTTTTCCCGATTTTCACATTCAATTTTAGAGCGAAAAATTGACAGATGACTAAGACATGATGTTTTATTCACCAGTTAAAAAAATCATTGCTCAACTTATTAACATGAATTCATATATTTACTATTAAAAATGAAAGAAGTCTATATTTCAGCAGTAACCACTGTTCTTGCATCTGTCAGTCCATCCCGGGACGCGACTCGTCGTATCACGACAAGTTAGAAAACGAAACTAGAAGTGCTTACTGTAGTACTGGTGGAACATGGCAGTAAGATATAACTAATTGGAACTCCAACTTGTGAAAGCCTAAAATTGAAAAGCGTACCTGTCCTCTGTCAGGGACTTTTTAAGACGACAGACAGACAAAGGAATTCTTAAGAACAATTATCGCTAGACAGCTCGATAGTTTGGGTTCTAACCCAGTAATCAAAATCTATATCAACTACTAAAAATGTACAAAGTCCATATTTTAGCTGTCAATCCATTCCGGAACGCGTTTCACCGTGTCATGGCTCATGAGCTGAGCTAGAATCGATAAACAAGAGAACAAAACTCGAAATACTTACTGCAGTGTTGGGGGAACATCGCATTTCGGTTCTAACGCAGTAATCAGATATGCTTTTCAAGGAGTTGGTGAATTCATAGCAGACGATCGAAATGCAACATTGAAAATAATGGAAAATGTGATGGACAATGACAGAGAAACAATTCATATTTCAAATCTAGGCGAGACAATAGTCTGCGCAAAATCGATTTAATGTATTTTAAATATAGATCTATTATGATTGAGAGTGCAACATTTTAAGAAAATCAG
The DNA here is from genome assembly GCA_019049505.1 of Pachyrhynchus sulphureomaculatus. Taxonomy (NCBI): domain Eukaryota; kingdom Metazoa; phylum Arthropoda; class Insecta; order Coleoptera; family Curculionidae; genus Pachyrhynchus; species Pachyrhynchus sulphureomaculatus. The sequence goes on from CM032456.1 coordinate 79,876,943, forward strand.
ATGAGCTTCTTGAACCAATTTGAAATTCCCTAAATCAATTATTATTGGTGACGAAACATGGTTCTTTCAGTATGACCCAACAACTAAGCGACAATGTTCAGAATGGAATGTAAAATCGTTATTACAACCAAAAAATATGAAAAGTTCCATCAAAAATCTAAATAATGTATTTGGAAGTATTAAAACGTTTAACGAGTAGAATTCGTCGTGGTCGACCTGAATGCTTTTTAGAGGATATTCATGGATTTTTCTTGTAGATTTGGGGGTACATCCATTGATCTGTGTTATTGTGACTTGGAAGTAGTAAATATTTCGCCAAAGTTTCATTGGGCAGTTACGATGCTTACTGGTCAGATGGTAACCTGAGAGATTTTATTTTAGGATATGATTTTTTTGTCCCTGCTGTTGTAATTTTACTAATCTGAAATGGAGCAAAACATGGCTCGTCCTAGCTTAATGATTGACAAGCGATCATTATTCCCGAACTCCCGTACATCTAACGCAAGTTTGAAACTTACTCACTGACTAATTTAACTTTTTTGCCATGTTATGTTGACATTGTGTTAGTATTAGTAGAGTAGATCAAAAGTGACCGAAAAATTTCAAAGATCTTTCAAATTTCGGATGGTTCTAGTTTCTACTTGATGGAAATTCATTATAAATATATAATAAAAGACTGTTTTTAGTCCATTTCCACTAGTTTATTTTGTGATGACGCGTTTCGCTGTCGATGCGTAAAATTTTATTTTACATACCCAACAAAAAGATTTAAAATTAAACCTTTTTGAGACAATGCAAATAAATCGATTAAAGACTATAGGTACTTTACTCAACGACCAGGTAGATTTAAACAATTCACCATTATTGAATTTTTCTCCTAATTCCATGTCCGTGTGGGTTTTCCAATACTATCAATATAATTTAATTAGGTGTAATATTATAATTAAGAAATTATATAAAATTGTAAACATTAATCCTAACTTGACAGTGTAAGAAGTAGATATGAAGAAGTTGCATCGACAGCGAAAGGCGTCATCACAAAATAAACTAGTGGAAATTGACTAAAAACAGTCTTTTATTATATAAAGATCATTCATGCTACTACTATTTTTTATAGAATTTTTACAGAATAATGAATGTTAATATTAGATATGCGAGTAGAAACATTTCGAATAATCTGCTCCCCAACATAGTTTAAGCATATTTTGTTTATAAATAGAAATCTTTATATTCATTCCTATAATTTTCGGTGAAATCTTCTGTCCGTAGATCTAAAAATTCAAGTTCTAAAAACCTAAGAATTGACATTGCATTTAACCATATACCGATGAATAACCGATTGCAAAAAATGTAACAGAAAATCCAGTTTAAAAACGTAATTACATACTTTGAACTTTTTCAGAGAGAAACTTTGTATGTGTCTGGAATCATCCAAATTATAGTATTCATCTCACCGGTGCTCTTTTTATAATTACGTCGTTTTTTACATAATATATAGCTTGCTAACCACACACCTTTAGTAATTGATAAGTTGGCAAGATAAAGGCGTAATAACACATAATTCTTAGGCTTCAAAAGTAACTAATTTGTTTGAAGCAAGTGGCGTTTGAAAAAGGAAAATATTCTTATAACGAGACAACATTCCTTGAGTCCAAGTTTGAAATTGAGGAAAGTATGCTCATGGCTTAAATGTCGTTTTCCTACAGTTCTTAGTGCTTAAACACTCACAAATCTGATAAGAAAAAAATCTTATAACTCATCGTTTGACTGGTCATTCTGTCCTCATTTAAGCTATATTTTCAGAGAATTATATCCCACATAGCTAATTGAATAAGCTTATTCAAATATTTCCATCGGTGATTGATACCACATAATTAGTAGAAATATTTAATAGCTAATTGGATAAAAACTATTAGTAAATGTTGTTCTTAGATTTAAAGTACTGCAGGTCGAAGAATAATCGACAACCCGGTCGTGCCATCATCATCACACTAAGACATGTCATGTTTTGGTCCACTTCAGACCTTACTAGTTAGCTTATTTGAAGCTGACAATGTTCGGCATCTTGCAATATGCTAGCAGCAAAGATTTTAAAACCATCTTCTTCTTCTTTATAAGTTATAATTTCTCCCTTGTAGGACTCTTCAAGTTTTTTCCAATTGCCTCTCTCCTGTGCAAGATGAAGCCATCTACAGCCTGTCGTCAACCTGATAACTTCATCTTTTCATTGGTCTTCCAATACTTCAAATGTTCTCCCATGGTCCATTTAAGTAATCCTATTTTTCATCTACCGTCATTCTTTCTGGCCACATACCCCGCCCATTGCCATTTTAATTTTGCCCTTCTTTCAATGATATCTAATTCTAAAATTATATAAAAACAACACTATGTTTTAATTTCCAATATATTTAAAGTCACTTGACAATTGTTTCACCATACAATGGCTTCTTCAGAAGTAAATCTGTTTACTTCTGAAGAAGCCATTGTATGGTGAAACAATTGTCAAGTGACTTTAAATATATTGGAAATTAAAACATAGTGTTGTTCTTATATAATTTTATTATGAATTTCCAACAAGTATCGGCTAATACAATCAAAGATATCTAATTCTTGTAGTTGATCGTATCCTCACTTCTAATGTGTTCTCGTAAACTAACACCTAACATTTGTCTTTCTATGGCCTGTTGGGCACCTTGGAGTGGACAAAGACTATTTTTTATGGGGATCATGGTTTTCAGCCCATACGTATTTACTGGAAGTACATAGCTCTTTACATCTTTCGTTTTAAGGTCAAATCTCTATTTTTTAGTATGTATCCCAGTCTTTCAAATGCAGTCTAATTCAGTCTAATTTGCATTAGTATTTCCACTCTTTGGTTGCCCTTATCTAACCTAATTTTATGTCCTAAGTCAGCGTTTCTCAACCTGTGGAGCGCGCTCCACTAGGGAGGCGTTATTACACTATTGGGGGGCACGAGCGTACCGAAAAGAAATTATTATTAAAAACATTCATTAAAAACATTTAATATAATTTACTGAAAGGAAAATAAAACAAAATACATTCTGACATAATAAAAAATAAAATACGCATTTACACTGATATACCTATAAATAGGATTGTATTAGTATTGCACAATATATTTGCCTCATAATTAACATATCAATACTAAATTAAAAACAAGTTTAATAATTACTAATGACTCCCTTGAGCCTGTTTTGTAAAGCAAAGATTTTCGAAGGATGGTTTAATATTAGAAATAGACACTCTGAGTTATTTTTCTATATTTAGTTGAGATCTATATTTTGTTTTCAAAGCAGCCACCGCAGAAAATCCGGTTTCGCAAAGGTAAGATGTTGAAAATGGTAATAGTATACGAAATGCTCTTGTTTTCAGTGCAGAAAATTCATCATTCACTCCTGCCCAAAATTCAAAAAGTGATTTATTATTAAATTGTCTTTTGATTTCGCCACTTGCCCTGAAGTCTATGAAGATTTCTTCTTCGGAAGTTGAGAGCCCTTCGGGAGTATTTTGAAATAATTCCCTAACTCACTCGTAACTTGCTGCCAAGTTGTCGTCAGTAAGAAAATACTTTTTAAAATTCTTTGTCAACATGGCTAGATGATTTTCAATGGTTACTAAAACTACTTTCGCATGTTGTTCTTTAGCCTTGTATGTTTTAACACATTCACCCACATTTGCAAACATTTCTAGGTTTTTTGCTTTACATTTCTGCTCCACAAGTCCAATTTTCTGCAAAAAGTATTAATTTTATCACTTGTATCGAATATATGTGTATTTGTTCCTTGGAATTGCTCAATTTCATCACAAATAAACTATCTCGAAACCTCTCGGCTTCCGGTCGGTTTTCCTCTTCTAGAAAAATGGCGATTTCATTTCTTAATTCATAAACACGTTGCAAACATTTCCCACGAGATAACCATCTTACCTCGTAATCAAATAGTAATGCTGAATGTTCGGCACCCATGACTTTACGAAGTGCAGAAAAAATTCTAGATTTTAGGTGTTTCATTCTAATATAATTTACTACGGTTAAAACTGTAGTGAGCGCAATATTCAAAGCAGGACTCATTTCTTTGGAAGCCAGAGCTTCTCTTTGGATCAAACAATGTGTCCCCACACACTGTGGAGATTTTTGTTTCACAAGTGCTTGTACACTTTGAAATTTTCCAGACATTGAATGAGCACCATCGGTACATTATCCGACGCAATTTTTCCACTCCATATTTGCCTCATTTATAAAATCATTTAAGATAGCAAATAATGCGAGTGATGTTGCTTTCAGTTCTATTGGTTTGCAGAAAAATAGTTCCTCTACTGCTGACATACCATCACAAAATCGAACATAGGCAATGAAATGAGCATCTTTATTGCTATCTGTTGCCCCATCAAGCTGAATTAAAAACAATTTGTCACGCAACTTCCCGAAAAGTTGATGCTGTACATCTTCAGCTATATCACCAATTCGACGGGCAACAGTATCATTTGATATAGGTATGGATAGCAATTGTTTGGCAAAATTATCTCCAAACATAGTTTCTACAATCTCAATTGCTGTTGGCAAAACAAGCTCTTCACCAATGGTGTGAGGCTTTTTACATCTGGCTATTTTACATGATACTTTGTAAGATGCAAGTTTTTTAAAAAATGATTTCTGCTTTACATATGATTTTAATTTTAATTCAAAGAATTCTCGGGGTTTGTTAAGATACTCACTATGAAGCGTTTCCAAATGTCGTTTAAGTTTATTTGGTTTCATGCTGTCTGCTGCCAAGATTTTTGAGCAAATAACAACAGGGGTCTTTCTTCTTCATTTACTTCAGTACTGGTAAACCCTAAATTTAAGTATTCTTGAGAATATTTTCTTTATTTTATTTTCGGAACCACGCTCGTCTGTGCACTTGTTGATGCTTCACTAGGGTCTAATGCTCGCTTGCCTAAAAATTTATCCATGATTCTGTATAAATTTACTGCCGTGAATACTTAATACCTTAAATTTCAATTAACACGTAAATTACAACATACACATTTACGATAAATCCGATAGCAGTAGAAGGATTAACTTGACTGAGACGGGCGGTAATTGAACGACGTGCAGCATTTATACACTTTTGAGCCGACTTTCCGAATGATCGAGACAACTCGGAACTTCTCGCGAAGTCGCTACCGATATGGTGGAAGTGACAGAGAGCAATAGAGAGGCATCGATTTTAGTTTTGTCAACGCAGCAGATATATGTTGCCAAATATGAATAAATTTACTTATTCTTGGTAGTTTGTAAGGTTTGTAATTAAGGTCATAGTGTAGCTTTAGCATCAAAATACTGAAAATACATTATTATTGCATGCATTGTTATTGTATGAAAGGGGGGAGGCGCGATAAAAATTATGTTTGAAAATTGGGGCGCAAATACTGAAAGGTTGAGAAACGCTGTCCTAAGTACACATATTCGTCCACTCTCCCGATATCTTCCGTACCGATCTTAATGTTTGTGTTTTGTGGGCTTAGAAGTTTTATTTTCTTGAAGTTATCTCAGGTCTTACTTTTGGTGAAGCTTGATTAAGTTGTTCTATAATGATTTTCTGTTTTTCTAAATCATCGCTAATCAGTACCACATCATCTGCGAAGCCTTTCTTCTGTCATTCAAGATTCTAAAATACATCTTCCAAGACCATAGTAAATAATTCTGGTGAAATTGTCTCGTCCCACCTAACACCTTTCTTGATCTTGAAAACCATATTTCAAAAGATATTAGTAACTAACAAATCTTGGTAGTACCTGATTTGACGGTGCCAAAACTTTTAATCCAAGAGGGCCTTCTAATGACAGGAAATGAAAAAGATACCGTATTGCATGTTTCATATACACTAATAAACATCTTTATTGTTTAACGGTCACTGTAAAAATAAAAAGAACAAGTTGAACGAGCTCACTGCTCATCCAATAAACCTTTCTATACTTTACTAAATTTTTTTTACGGACGGAATATTTATTTCGTCGAGTAACATTTAACTTACATAACATAATTAATCTATGTAAAACACTAAACTAATATGATTTTTTTTTCAGCAACACTCTTGGGTTACGACTGCCAAGTGCCAGAACAGTGCTCATTAAAGGTAGCAAATAGTAGTTGTTTAGATGGTGTATGCCGATGTGTTGATGGATTCCTGCAGTTTAGAAAACACACTTGTTTAGGCCGTAAGTATTGAAGATGTTAATTATTGTATTACATAAATAATTGAGACTTGCTATTTCTGTAGTATCATATAAGGACAGTTAAACTACACTATCTTCTAGTGGATCCTTAACACAATTTCTCTGGCAACTGTGGTTTTTAAAGTGGTTAAAGTATACCTGCTATGATCACGAACTGGACAAATAACTTTGGCGATTCTTTTCTTCAATTGTATTTGGATAAATTATAAAATTTCTAGTTCTTTCCAGTTCTAGTCCAATTTTTTTCGTATCTTTCATCGTTTAAAAGTTTCCAATACTTACCAAATGAATTTTTAAATAAATAAATAAATAAATGCTTTATTCAAGTCAACATACATGGTATATGAAACGAAATGACGTCAAAATAAAGAAAAAATAACAAATAATTACAAATCCGGACAGAAATCCCTAAGCATATATGCTTTTGCGGTTATTAATAAATTCTTTATCTCTGCTTTGAATCTTTTGATAGAGTTAATACTTTTGATTTGGTTTGGTAGAGCATTCCATAAATTTACATACATATAAAAGGGCGATTTTTCAGTAATTGTAAGTCTATGCACTAAATATTTAAAATCCCTTGTTCTAGTGTTATAGCCATGTTCTGATTTAAATTCCAATAGATTTTTATTTTGAAAGATTAAGTTTTCGTAAATATGTATCGCATACACGCCCATATCTTTAAACATCGATCTACAGCTTTGTCGATAATTCATTTTTTTGACGATTCTCAAAATTCGTTTTTGAATAATAAAAACATTTTCTACCATGCTATCCCTTCCCCAGAATATAATACCATACTTAAGAACCGATTCAAAATTGGCATAATATAGTATAGTTTCGTTCAAATATTTACTCAAAACCCTTATACCATAACACACTGAGTTTAATTTCTTACATAATTGAGTTATTTGATATGACCAGTCCAAATGTTCATTTATGTAAATTCCCAAAAATTTAGCATGTTGGGTGAGTCCAATTTTTTCATTATCAAAATCAATGTGTCCCTGCAGAGCAATATTTGACTGTTTTGTTTTGAACAAAAGGAAATTTGTTTTTTCTTTATTCACAATCAATTTATTTATGCAAAACCAATCAGTCACCCTATCAAAAAATTCTTTTGCTTTGGTTATGAGATCTTCTATAGTCTTACAGCTAATAATTAAATTTGTATCATCTGCATACTTTACAATATGTTGATTTGGAGACTCCAGTAATAGGTAAAGATCATTTATAAGAATTATGAACAGGATTGGGCCCAATATGCTCCCTTGTGCGATTCCCACATTATTAGCTAAGATTTTTAAATATGCATTTTTACCATTTTTAGTTACGGTCGCCGATTGCATTCTATTATTTACATACGATTTAAGCCATTTTAATGCATTACCCTTTATTTTATATTTTTCAGCTTTTAAAATAAGTAATTCCCTATCTAGGCAATCATAAGCTTTTGTTAAATCTAGTAAATCGTTCGTATACACTCTACGATACGCAAAGAACTAATATACATCACAAATTCAATTTACGGTAGGTATGCTGAATAACAATAACCTTGTTGTAATTAAATTTTTCATACCAGTTATTTAGTACCGTAATATTTCTTTGTTATGCGCTTCATTCACACGCGTAATGCATTACACCATTTGAAGATTTACGACCCAGGCTCTTATGGAACATCCGTTATTGATATAGAATGGAAATGTAAGGTTACATTTAGTAAGATAATAAAATCGTGATAATAAAACACAATAAGTTGATTACAGGAAAGGTACATATAGTAAAAAGTAAAAAAAAATCTTCTTTCTTTTTTGGTGGTATTCCTTGGACGGCAACTCCCTACCCTTCTTCTTGAAAATAAAATATGTAATTATCTCATACCATTGTTAACCGAAAAGAAAAACATACAGATGAAATTTAAAAACATTAATAACATAACTTTAAAAAATTGTTAAAATGATACTCCAAGACGGGGATTCCATGTTTGCGCTGGTGCATTATTGTGATGGAGGATCTAAGACTGATTCTCCCACATTTCAAGTCTTTTCCTTCTCACACGTTCGCGAAGGGTGGTCAAAAGCTTTTTATAGTAAACTTGATTTACAGTTTGACTTTTTTAGTGCTGGCGTCTGTTTTTGCCTTTCATGGACGCCAAACGCCGGGATCGTGACGTCTTCTCTATCATCTTTGAATCGTTTCACTCACTCGAAAACTTGATCTAGTGATAAGCAATCATCACCACACACTTTTTGCAGCAAACTTAATATTTTTGTAGCAGAGTTTCCAAGTTTAACGAGTAATTTCACGTTAACTCGTTGCTCAACATTGGCACTAAGCATTTCTTCGACACAGAGCAAATGCTGCAGCTGAACTGGAAATTGAACGGTCATCAAAATGGTGGACTAGACAGAGATTGTATTCAAGCTCAACTTCCCACTATTGTCAACCGCGCGGCACCAATATTATCGACGTAACAAAATCAGTACGGTTATTTTCTAGCCATACCTCGTAGTCTAAAAAGTAACAAATGTTACTTTTTAGGCACACCACTAATTAAGGCACATAAATCACGTACTATTCACATATAAATCCCCAGTACTTTCCTTGTAAAAATGTAGTTCTAGAATCAGCACTAAATTTGACTATCTCACCCTACAGAATAACTTCAATCCACATTTTTGATTAAAAAAATAAATTTGAAAAAAAAATTAAAATTAGAAATTTGCCTTGTTTATATAATCAAAAAAAAAAAGTATTTAATACTATTAAAGATGTTAAAAAAAAATAGTTAAAAGACTGCAATTCCCTCTTTTCAAATCACATCGAACAAAATATATGCCCTCAGCCAGTGAAATACGTGAGTACATAAATAATAAAATTAATGAACTATACAAATAAAAAAAAATTGTAAGAAAAACTTCTTAAGGTGTAAATAAAAATAAGCATTTTCTGTGATGTGTGGCTACATTATTATTTTTGCGGTATTTAAAATTATTTATTATGAAGTTAAAAGTAAAAAAAAATTATGTTATTCGTGTTCTAAAAGCCCTAAAAACTGAAAAAAAATACTGTTCCATAAGTATATTTCCGCCAACTTAACCGTGTGTATTTCTAAAACTTGTTCTGTATTCACCTTAACATTTTTTTAGGTTTCTCGGTAATCAGATCTCAGTCCTTTCTATATACTATTTTTGGTAAAATTGTTAAAATACAAAGTTACTCTTCTACCTCCCTTCTTTACACCTTTAGCAACTTATATGTTTTTATTATTCTCCCATCCAAAAAACCTGAAAAATTTCTTATAATACTTTTGAAACTATATACCCACCTCATTCAACTCCTTTCTGTATTAGACCTCATAGTAATGACAAAAACCCTAATTTCCATATTCTTATATTGCAAAAACCCTGAACATGGCATATATATGAAGCAACCCCTCTAACCCCCTACCCAACACCATTAACATCTTATATATAATTATAATAATAATTATATCAGTCAAAAAATCATGAAAATACTCTTAAACTATAAAATATTTAAAAACCCCCACCCCGTTTACGCCATTCTTCGATTAAAATTGAAAATGAAAAAATAACGTAATTTTTGAATTTCTCGACTTGACCTTGAAAAAGATACATAACGCTATATATATGAAACGACCCCTTTAATCTCCTCCCCACCCTTTCACTTCTTTCATGTTTTACGGTAAATATTTATGCAACATATTTGTTTATTATCTCAACAAAAAAAAAACAGAAAAAATCACCATGTTATTATCAAAACCATACAAACTTTATCGACACCCCCCCTTTCGCGATATCGTTCAAAAACTTCATTATATATTACCTATGTTACAAGTTTGTAATTGAGACCTCATTTCGTTTGAGAGTCATCCTGCGAACAGACCGACAGATGGAAATGAGTGACTGTGATTTAGAAACCTTAAAACGTGAAGAAAAACAAAAATTGTGGATTTTAATTTGTTCGTGAATACAGTATTTTCCTTCAGTAAGGAAAGTAAAAAATATAGAAAAAATATAAAATAATAATTAACACCCACTGGCTTATACAAGAAGAACATTATTAGAAAAATAAATCTTCACTATTGTTACAGATATGTAATACGGAATACAAAATATAATATCTAAATATACAAAATGAAGCAACATTTTGAAATCAACGGAGTTAAGAAATTTGCTGAATAAAACTCAATTTTTAAAAACAGTGAAATGCAAAGCGCCAAATTGCTCTCTAAATTCGAAAAAACTGACAGTGAGATCTCACTCATTGTCTTTATTGAATACCAAGATAGGCAAAGCCTCTTTCTTACAATTTTGAAAGTATAAAAAATAATTTCTAATACTGAATGTATACTTATTCTATCTTAACCTATGCTCTTATACTAGTGTTCCTATATTAACTTAACCTAGGAAATGTATTTATATATACATGACTTTCTTAATGCTAGGACTTAAAAACTAAGACTAAAACTACCTTAGTCTAAGACTTACGCTAACTTAAACTAGGACGTAATATTGACTTAAACTAGGACTAATTTAAACTTAACCTAGACTGACAATCTTCTTGTCACGGCGGGCGAGGGGGTCATCGTCATCGTCCGAGAGCAGCGGGTCGGACGGTCTCGGGAACTGGCGGCTGGCGTGAGGTGGGAGTCGGAAGGCGTCCCTGATGCGTGAGTTGGAGTGCTGGGACGCCTTCTCCAGGAACTTCTGTTGGATTTTCATCATGTGTGTCTTTACGGTAGGCACACCGAGGTCCCTATGGAGTTGTCGGTTTCTCATGAACCTTGACTATCGCGGCCGCTTGTATAAATCTTTTCACGCTACAGGGGTCGGCTGGGAGGAGCGCACGTGCAGCAACGCGACCGACCGAACGGGTTGTTATCGTTCGTGGTGGTTGTGCATTACTAAACAAGCGCGATCTTTCGCAGACTTCAAAATTTTGCTTAATTTTGTGCTTACATATTATATTTTGTGTATTAAGTATTAAATACATATTTCTTAAATGTTTTGCGTTTTTCATTTTTGAACAGGTAGTTACTAGCTTTTTAAGGTTAAGAAAAGATATTATTTTTATTCCTGGTCAGGTATATACATAATACTCAGTAAATATCACCACTACACCAAACACTTTATTTTTGCACTCGACGCGCGTTTCGCTAACCATGTTAGCTTCATTGGGAGCGATGATTGACTATATCAATCGTCGCTTCTGATGAAGCTAACATGGTTAGCGAAACGCGCGTCGAGTGCAAAAATAAAGTGTTTGGTGTAGTTGTGATATATACTGAGTAGTATCATTGTGCCAAAGATTCCACATTCCCAACTTACTATATACATGATGCCTGTTATTGCACAGTCTTTGGTAGAGAAATGGTGTGCTCATAATGATATCAGCTAGAGATGACTTAATTTAATGTTAGAAGATTATTGCGAAAAAAACTTATAAAATAAATAAAAAACAGTTTGACTACAACGAACGGTAATAATATCGTAATATCGCAAAAATCAAGATTTCTACGGGGCTTCGAAAAAGAGAGTCATAATAGAGTGTCGTGTGCCGCTGAGCCGACATGGTTTCCTGCGGTGCCGGAAACCCACCTACCTGTCTTAGACGTGAGCTGGCATATCAATGAGCTTCCACGTACTCATACAGTGCCGTTGATAATTTATTCAGTAGCGTAGATTTAAGTTGAGATACAGTAAATATGCAGTATATCTTTAGTTGATAATCTGACCAGATTACAGCATTAAATAAGTATTATGAAGATCATTATTTTGTAATATTAACAAAACAAAATAATTACAAATTAACAAACACGGCATACGGGTACTTAATTTCTGGTCGATCGTAGGTTTGTAATAAATATTTACATGTTAATTAAAGCGAAAGCTTAAAAATTTATAACAACACTTTCCTCAGGCATGAAGTGTAAACAATTTTTGGTTCTTTCTTATAAATAACACAAGGAGCCTAATTAGTGCAATAAAAAAATCATTTGAAATTGCACAGTCTAGATACAGCAATATTATGATTTTATCCTCTCTTGGGTATCGCCAGGAGTATTGAACCTCTACAAACTTTTTTGTTTATAAACAATTTAAATTTTCAAAACGCGTTTTTTGAGCTAAAAATGTTCAGGTTATATAAGTCGGTTCGATTTTAACGAAAATTGTTTTTATTAATAAAGGTCTCGCGATTGTCTACCAGATGTGATAACAAATTTTCAATTTTTTTTCAAAATTGCCGAAAAAATTTGTTGTTATTTGATTAATAAACAAATGTAAAGAAAATGGTTTAAATGATCCAAAAAAAATTAATGGCATTGGAAAGCTGACGTTGAGACTTATATTTTGGAAAAAAAAAAAAAATGTCCATTTTGGACCAAATGGCATAATATGGCGGGCGATTCAAATTTTAAATAACAAATTCATTTGTGCCAACTGGGTTCAATATTATTGTAGCAAAATTTCAGGGTATTTTTCTTATAACAAAAGGCAATTTTCTGAAAGTTTCAAGCCGATCGGTTCACATAATCGTCCTGTACAACAAACTGAAAAAAAAAACAGTTTTTCGCCTGTTTTTTCAATTTTGTAGGTTATGTACGTACTTGAGTGACTTGAAGAATTTGTTGGAAATTTCGTTATGAAGTTTTGGTCTTTTTTCCTCTCGATCCTACTTACATAACTGGAGTTATTTACATTTTAAGCTCAAAAAACGAGTTTGAAAACTTAAATTGTTTATAACCAAAAAGACACAAGATTTTCTAAGTCCAAAACTCAGGACAATACTTCTAATGATACCCCAGAGAGGATTGCTGTATCTGAACTATGCCTATCTCATCATTATTTTGACCCTTTTTTACTGCACTAAATAAAAAAATAGTTTTAAAATATGTATACTAACTGAGCAATGGAGAGGAGAATGCTAAATATTAAACTCTAAGATCTTATTCCTAACATCGAGAAACGAAGATCAAAAGTGACAGATGCAACGAATATGTACGTTAAGGTAGAATTGGGCGGGGCATATCGCAAGGATGAATGATAACACGTCGTATGGTTGAATGGAGGCCTAGAGAACATAAAAGATGGAGCAGTAGACCACAAAAAAGATAGACAGACGACATAAAAAGATTAGCGGGACATGATTGGATGCAAAGAGCAAACAACAGAGCTTATTGAAGACAACTTGTGGAGGCGACTATAGATGGAATAAACTAATCATGATGATGATGATAAGACTAAAAGAGCAAATTGAAAAATAAAAAATTTTTTATTTTGAATTAAATTACAGGTTTTTGGAAAATTACTTCTTAGAAAAAGCGTTATTTAAATGTTAACCATTTCCTTTTTTGACACTTTTCTAAAGTAACAGTGAAATTATTGATCACCACTTGCTGTATCGTTTCCGTGGTCACTCCTGTTTCGTGTCAGAAATAATCTATTAATTATTCCACAAAAAGAGGATTGTTACGTAAACTTATGATATTCCCATAAGAAAAAAAAGGCCATTAGCTTCAAATCAGGACTATACGTAGGATATCTTAAGGGTACAGAATTAATGTTACAGAGAAAATCCTAATGCACTACAGGAGAGGCGATTCATGTTGGTATTGAATCGCTGCAAATTATTCTTATTTACTTTGTTAACTGGCACTAAATATATTTTTGGAAAGATTTACAAATGCGTTGTTGCGATTTCGTAGTACAACTACAAAATCCTAACAACACATCTCAATACCATCTTTAGAGAAATAAAGCAATTCAATCCAAAACGCAACACAAAAAATTCTAGTGACCTCATAAATAAACTTAAAAATATATCCATCCCAAATAATGCCCTTCTGGTTTCATTCGATGTAACAAACATGTTCTCCAATATTCCAAATAAAGATTGTTTAGAAATTATTCACACTGTGCTACAAAAAACATCAATATAACAATACAACAAGATATATTGAAACTTTTCGAATTTAGCATAACCGGAAACTATTTCCAATTCAATAATCAGTTTTTCAAACAAAGAGACGGTCTTGCCATGGGTTCTCCTCTTAATCGTTCTCTGCGAGCAGAAATTTTTATGTCAGAACTGGAAAATAATTTTTTAAAAACTCAACACGCAAAAAATATTCTCTTTTGGTTTAGATATCTGGACGACATCTTAGTATGTTTCCATGGAAACGATATTGTACGAAATTCTATTTTAAATTATCTGAATAATATACATCCCAATATAAAATTGGAAAAGGACACAGATAATAAAATAAATTTCTTCGATACTACAATTTCAAAGAATGAAAATAGATTAGAATTCGATATTTTCCATAAACCCTAACTCCCATAAACTGGCAGCTTAAATATCCCTCTTAGTAAAAATAATTTAAAAAAAGAATTAGACACAATCAAAAATATAGCACTCAATAACGGCTACCAACCTAAAATAATTAATACCCTAATAAGCCGTAAACAAAAGCAAATCACCTTCAGCCTAATTTATCCCATAAAAGAATACCAAGAAAGAAAAAACATTCATACCTCTGACGTATTTTGGTACCATCTCGGATAAAATATTTCTCACAGCCGAAAAAAAACAAGAATAGCTTTAAAACCCGCTTAAAAATTATCCAATATATTTTTCAATGCCAAAGACAAAACTAATAAACATAATCAGGAGTTTATAAACTTAAGTGTCAAGAGTGCAATAGCTATTACGCAGGCCAAATAGGACGGAATGTTAAAAGAATCGCAAAACATAATGCATCTTATAGGTTAAAAAAATGAAAAATCATACTTTGCAAGGCATTTTTTACAAACGGACCATCCATTTCCTAATATTAATTGTTTATCAATACTCCATACGGTACCTAAAGGGTCAAAACTTAGAATCTATAGAAATTTACAGAAATTCAGAGAACTCTAATATAAATTTACTAAATAGTCAAGTAGTTTACATCCGTATGAGGTTCAGCTTGTTACTTCGCGTACAACGCTTTTCAAGCAGTCTTTTATATGGAGAACATCATCCCTTTGGAATAATTTGCCCAGGGCTGTGTTTCCCACCGAGTACAATTTACAGCGATTCAAGAACTTTAGGGACTTCCCTGTAGGACGTGTGCTAGACCCATAAAAAAAAAAGACGTCGGAAATTCCGTCCTTTACCAACATCCTTTCATTGTACGAGGCTGGTTTGAAAAGTCCGTGTAAAGTCCGAGAGATGGCACCACCGGCACGTATCGAGGTCATGTTTAGTTAGTAGCATCTCTTGAATGAACGCACACCAACTTTCAGCCATATTGGTCTATTTCTTTGTGTTTGGCATTCGTGTGAATCAAGGAAGTCGAGTGATTTTCAAGAAATGGACGAAAAAGAATTTCGTGTGGTGATTAAACATTACCTTATGAAAGGCAAAACGCCTCAGGAGACTAAAGAGAAGCTTGATGAACATTATGGTGACTCTGCACCTTCGATTAGAACAGTTTATAAGTGGTTTCAAAATTTTCGGACTGGCCATATGGGCACAAGTGACGCTGAAACGTTCTGGACGGCCTGTGGAGGTTACGACTCCAGAAATCATTGATCAAATCCATGATATGGTGATGGATGACAGAAGAGTTAAGGTGCGTGAGATTGCTAGTGCTGTGGGCATCTCGACTGAACGGGTACATAATATTTTGCATAAACATTTGGACATGAGAAAGCTATCCGCAAGATGGGTGCCGCGATTGCTCACGCTTGACCAAAAAACGGAATCGTGTGAAGTGTTGCAAGGATGGTTTGCAGCTGTTCCAGAAGAATCCGGAGGACTTTAAGCGTCGTTTCGTCACTGTGGATGAAACATGGATACATTACTATACTCCTGAGACCAAACAACAATCTAAACAATGGGTTACCAAGGGGAATCTGCACCAAAAAAGGCGAAGACCGTTCCTTCGGCCGGAAAGGTTTTGCCGATTCGCAAGGGATAATCCTCATCGACTATCTGGAAAAGGGTAGAACTATTACAGGTGAATATTATTCATCGTTATTGGACCGTTTGAAAACCGAGCTGCAAGAAAAACGCCCGCGATTGGCCCACAAGAAAGTCCTTTTCCATCACGACAACGCACCAGCACACACCTCAGCAGTTGTGGTCGCAAAATTAATGGAAATAGGATTCCAACTCGTTTCACATCCCCCCTATTCTCCAGACTTGGCTCCCTCGGACTACTATTTGTTCCCTAATTTGAAGAAATGGCTGGCGGGACAAAGATTTTATTCAAACGAGGAGGTGATTGCAGACACTAATGGATATTTTGCAGAGTTGGACAAATCCTATTATTCGGAAGGGATCAACAAACTAGAACATCGTTGGACGAAGTGTATAAGCCTAAAAGGAGACTATGTCGAAAAATAAAAAAGGTTTACCCCAAACACATAAGTAGTTTTTATTTTTGCACGGACTTTTCAAACCAGCCTCGTATAAAAATAAATACAAAAAAATCTCTTTTAGTCTTAGTTAAACATCTGAAAATATAGTTGTACTACGAAATCGCGTTAATGTACTTGTAAATCTTTACAAAAATATTATTAGTGTCAGTTAACAAAGTAAATACGTAATTTTATTGTTGAAATGTACTGTCACAGAGTAACGGACCAATCAATCAACTCTATGTTAGGCTAAAGCTGTAATCGTTGCAATGTTCCTAACAAAAATTTCACAGATTATTAATTTTGTTTTCATTTAGCAGGATTAGCCAGGTTATTGTAATAAAACGTCTTGCTACAAAACAAATACCTACTATGCAAGGATCACTAGGCAAATGGTATTCTAAAATAAAATATATTTTCATAGCAATTTATAACATATGTGCACATTAATAATTATCATTGTACAGGTATAAGATAAAAAAAATCCACCCATAATATATAATTATAAACTAACAAGAGATTTATATTTTATCTTTCTCCTTATAAGCTATTAGAATTCTTCGTTATCATGTATTATTTTCTTATGTATCATTTGTCTGACACTCAAACACTTCTGCACGATACTAATAATATACTAGCTCATGCCGCAGGAACAAAAAACGATTTACGAAGAAAAATCTGTCATTAATATTCTTCAAATGTGCTAGTTAGAGAATAGCAAATGAAGATACAAATTGTGCACATGAAATCGATAAGAAAAAGCAAACACAACTCAGAAATAATGAGATTTGGAGACAATGACCTTTATGATGGTAGATGGATGGCAGTCATTCTTTTACATTAATAGTGTGTTCTCTAAAGCGATGACGCTGTTGGGCAATAATAAATAGTACAATTTGCTTCTTTTTAATAGATATTCTGAGTTGTTTAATTCAGTCGATTTCTTCTGCATACAAGCTATTAAGGTAACAGGAAATTTTGTAAATTCCTTTTGTCGACAGAGAGGAATTTTTGTATCTATCATGATTTCTAGTTTGTGCTAACGTTAGATATTCGAAGAAGCTATTTTCTTTGTTGATTCTACGGTAGCGTGTATCTAAGAGATCACTAAAATAGATTATAATTAAATAAGATTTATACATGGATGTTAAAATAATTATCATTCAAACGTAAAATACACATTTTTTATACTTCTCTGTTGTTTTATTGAGAAGTATTATATCAAATTTGTTGGCTTGCAAACATCTTGTGGTGGAGCAGGCCAAATTCCAGTAAATGCGATACCTGTCATTTTCCACAATCGACTTGATCTCTGCCTATCAATATGGCAGCCTAAGTACGTCTAAAAAGAGAATGTAGCATATGTAACATTACATGGTGGCGATGGATGTACAAGGATATAAAGTGAACTGGAAGTAAATGCTTGTAAAAATGAAATAAACTGGATGATAGAGCAACTTGTTGTGGTACATCCGCTTAGCGGTTAACAGGGTCTGCAGTTCTAGCATACACTTCTCTAGGAGAAATTAAACGGGCTACATTCGTCAAACACTTTCCTTCAACGTACCTTTAGAATAGACTCAAGTCTCCAACCGTTCTTCGATGTTCCAAGAAATGAAGCTTTCTGGTGAGTTCTGGGACTGCAATCCCTTCTAAATAGAGGCCAACAAATGCAGTGTATCTTTAGGAGCAGTATTTTATCGTCGGTCGAATTTGAGCTTTGTACAGAGATAATACGAGCACTCCCAGCTTTTGAGAAGCTCTCTTTGCCATACTTGCAATATGTTCATGGCAAGAGATATTAACTTCCAAATTACCGCAATGCTAGAGAAATGGAATGTCCCGACATAACATGTTGGGTTCAGTATCGTTAACTTTAAAAAAAAAATGCCGCCTGGGTTTTCTACAGAGAATATTTGCATGAGTAGCCGTTTAAAGAAAATGAGCATATAAGCGCAAGCTACCGGCTGTCACTCATAAATAACGCTTTTTGAGGAAACACGAGAGCCATAAACAAAACGTTTCAGACTTATCCTAGGAGCGTAGACTAGCCAACAATCTATCACGCCAAATACGAGATTCTCCAAAGTGTTCAATTGTGTTGTTCCAAATATATGTTACATAAGCTAGAAGATCTCCTGTTGATCCTTACTTTATCGCTCTCGTCCTTCACTCGTACTTGAAACGTTCATCTCTTTGTTATATTTATTTGTTATTATGTTAACTAATGGCCTATCGGATAGTCCATTTAGCCATACTCAATTGAAGGTTGCAGATTTAAGGCAAACTTAACAGTATTTTGCTGGGAATTTATTTTATTTATAACGTCTTTATCACCAATAGAAAACTGCCAAGCCCACTTCTGAATGGGAATCGCTCATTTGGAAATCTTTTTTGCGGTGTTACACATGTGATTGAGCCTAGCCAAGATGATCTATCGTTTCAGTTACTTAATAGAGCATTAAATACAAGATGCTTTCTAATGGTGTGCATTTTTTTACATCAATGTTTTTTGAGTAGAAGGTTGTTGGTGTTGTGCTAATGTGGATAGTAAAATTTGTTTCTTCATACCTTAAACTAGTGTAATTCTATTAATTTCTTCTACATACACAGTAACCTAGAGAATTTTAAATTTTATAATTTTTGTCTGTCTATAGCGGGGGCTAGTTTTCTTACATATAGTGAAATTTATGCTCTTAGAAGATATTCGAAGGAGCTTGACTATTTTATTTCTGGTCTCTATGACGCATATATTTAAAAACTCTCTGAATATGATTGGCGGAGGGTTATAAAATTATGTTAATAATTGGTATACCATAAAGTATTAGGTTTTTTACCTTTAAAGCATAATTAAAACTAAAAAGAAAATGTGTAATTTTACTTCAAGCTTATCTGTTCGTTTTATTTCATTCTAGAGTTCTTCTTTATAACGTATCATTTTCTTACATATCATTTGTCTGACTTTCAATCACTTTTGCACGATGCTAATAAAATACTAGTTATTGGTAACAAATGCCCGAGGAACGAAAACGATTTGGAATCAAAAATAGGTCATTAACATTCTTCAAACGTACTTGGTAAAGAAACGCAAATCAAGATTCAAATTGTGCAGTTTATAGCACATTAAGTCAATAAAGTTAAAAAAAAGCCTGCCATTGCAAGAATCTTCCTGTTTCAATCATCTTTTACTTTAAGGCTGTATCTAATGTCTTGACAGTACTTATTTGTAACTATTTGTAAAACTGATACATGAAATAATTAAAAATATTACTGTTATTTTTACATGTCAAAAATAGATTTTTTATGGTGGTGGCCATTCTACATTAATAGTGTTCCCTGTAGAATGATAATAGTGTTGAGCTATGATGTATCCAAACTTCTACGTATTTATAATAAAACACAATCAATCAATCTACCGTGCCCCTAAAATTGGTCTACAACAACTATGAACGAATCCATTAAATGTATAGTGTTGTCACACTTCCGAAATTTCAAAGATTCCTTGATTCAGAGGATCTCCCAATATCAATTAAAGTTTATCCTAATTACATGCATAGTTTTCGCTAATAATGTGCTACTACTACAAAACGGCAGTTTCAGTATTCTAATTTTCTTTGCAGCGTGTCATTAACGAAGTTAAAATTAACTTGTTTCATACTTTTAGATGCATATGGAAGAAGAGTCTTTTTTTTACTCGCACGGTATATATTGTAGCTAAGTTTAATGAATTTAATCGACGCTTATTATTTATTTATGCTGATAAGACTAGCGATTTAATTTAAAACAATACTAAGAAATAAATTTAGAACATTCTTCTTACAAAATGAGAGAAAAAAACAATTAAAGTAGATTTTATTCAATATTTACTCCTAACGAAACTTAGTTTTTTCTTTTTTTGTTTTGCCTGACATTGTGACGCTTCATCCAAAGAACATTTTTGACAATAAATAATAGTACTTTATTAGTGATTTGTGATCAGTAGAAAGAAATACGAAAAACCCATTAACAACATTTCAGATATTTTAATAGATAACCTTTCCCATAACTTTCATTGTAACTAGAAGCAATTCGACTGACTCGTAGTTGCTTGGCAAGGTCTTTTTGACTATTTTGGTATCGGATCATTTTCAGCAAATATTTCGTTTCTGTAGCATAGGTTAAAAAGTTTGTTCACGTATTTTTTGAGTATTCCTTTTAAGATTCCTTTGATTCGAGAAATGTTAGCAAGTTGCTTGTATCAATGATCATAAAAAAGTTTGTATTATTAAAAATGTCAACTGTTATAACTTTATCTATAATATATATAAAATGCAACGTCTCTCTGCCTGTCTGTCTGTCCGTTAGTGCACTTATCACTCGACAACCACTTATCCGATTTACGTGTTTTTTTTAGATACATATGTTCTCTGACCAGGTTATAGGATATATTTTATTACGTTAGGTAACATAAGGAATAAGCAGTGACGATAATAGTGAATCAAGTCGGAAAAAGTTTGCCGCTAGCGCGTTCTCTTACAGTCCACTGCCTAAACCATTAAATATGGAATAATATCATGTAGCAAAGAATATAATATATATAAAATATAACGTCTCTGTCTGTCTGTCTGTCTGTCCGTTAGTGCGCTTATGACCTGAGAACCAGTTATCGGATTTACATGTTTTTCTTTTTTAATTCATACATTTGTTCTCTGGCCAGGTTATCTATAATCTTCTATAATATATATAAAACTAGCCGTGCCAGCAGCTCCGCTCGCCTGGACTTGGTTCACTATTATCGTCACTGCTTATTCCTTATGTTACCTAACGTACCATAACATAGAACATATGTATTTTACAAATAAACACGTAAATCGGATAAGTGGTTCTTGAGTGCTAAGCGCACTAACGGACAGACGGGCAGAGAGACGTAGCGTTTTATATATATTATAGATTTTTTTGATAAATATTAAGATAAGTTTAAAAAAAAAAAAACGTAAATCGGATAAGTGATTCTCAAATGTTAAGCGCAGACAGACAGACAGAGAGACGTTGCATTTTATACATATTGGATTCTTTGTTACATGATATTGTTCCATATTTAACGGTTTAGGCAGCGTATTGCAAGAGAGTACGCTAACGGCAAAATTTTTTCCGACTTGATTTACTGTTATCGTCACTGCTTACTTCTTATATAACGTATAAAATATATCCTATATGTTACGTTAGGTAACATAAGGAATAAGCAGTGACGATAATAGTGAACCAAGTCCACGAGAGCGGAGCCGCGGGCACGGCTAGTTAATTAATAAATAAAGTACGATACATCTTCCTTCTCCTCCTCAGTCCTATTACTCTAGCAAGAGATTAATGGTGTTATGTCTCAAATGCAAGGATCGTGCCTTTCCATAAATCACGGTCCTGTGCAGCATAAAATGTCCTATGAGCGGGTTCAGTTGGTCTACCCACCGGTTAGGAGATCCTCCTCTTGGGCGTTTCCCATTTATTTTTCCCCCTCCGTAAATTTTTCTAGATCATTTCTTCTGGAGATATGCCCAAAGTATCGCAAATACGATTGGTTTAGTTTGGTGGATAGACTATTCTTAATATCTAATTGATTTAGATCGGAGACATTGGTTCGTTTAAAAAAAAAAGATTTTTACTTCTTAAATCTGGAAAATATAAAAAATCAAATTTAAGTTGTGTCCAGGGTATCTTCAACATTTTTCTGTATGCTTATATTTCAAGGGCGTCAATTTTTCTTTGAGCCACAACATTTATCATTTAAGTTTCCGAGGCGTAGGTAACTATGGGACATATTAGTGCATTAATAAGTTTCAATTTGTTATTTTGAGATATTGCTGAGCCCTTCCAAATCTTGGTCAGTCTAATTACTGCATTTTGAGCTATACTTAGTCTTCGTTTTATTTCTTTTTCGCTACGTCGTCTAGTTATAATTAATGATTCGAGGTATGCAAATTTATCAACGACTTCAAAACCTGCTATATTCTTAATGTTCACTGGGGTTCGATTTTCGATAACATTGGTTTTCTTCTTGTTTACTAGTAGTGCTTTGTGTATTTAGTCTATTTATTATATATTCCAATTCGATGCCGTTAGAGACTATAACGAGTGTATCATCAATATAGCTAAGGTTGTTCATATTTCGACCTCCCACCGAAATGTCTCCATCCCAGTCCTCCAAAACTCGTCTCATGATGTATTCAGAGTATTCATTAAAAAGTAACGGAAATAAAATGTATCCCTGTGTAACACCAGCTTCCATTTTAAATGAGTCTGATAGAGTTTGCTCGACTTTTACTCTGGCATTACTATTTTCATATACAGTCTGCCAAGTAAAAACATGACCGTATTCTTGTACTAACAACGGCGCAATTATCTTAGTAAGTTGTCCAATCACCTCGTGCATCAATAATCGCCTGGCATCTTATAGACATGCTGTCGACGAGATTTTCTGCAATGATTTCAAATCTCGTGAAACAACTGAATTAAAGTCCTCTGAGTCTTTCCTCTGAGCTTTCTCTTTACAAAGGACCAAACGTTTTCAATAGGGTTGGCGTCCGGCGATTGTGAGGGCCACTCAAGTATCTTATCATAGGTCCAAGCGAGCGGGTTCTTCGCGACGTGATTTTTTCCTAGCAAAGATTCCTTTAACGTGCTTCGAAATTTGACATCATGAGCACAAAAATGTTGTCGAATAGTCTTACGGGACACATTCAAACCCGATTTTCTTAATTTTGCAACTCCTTGACGCCGCGTCAATTTCGGGTCCCATGACAACAAAGACACAGTTTGTTTTTCGACTTTCAGAGTGACTTTGCCCACCAAGGCAAGTCGTCGACATTTTTTATCTCGTTTAAATGATTTACCCAGCTCTTCATAAACGACACCGACTTTCTTATATATATAGCGGCCACGGAATGTGTCATTTTAGGCCCCTTTGGATGGGAACAAAGAAAGACAGCCTCGAACCGACGCGCAAAAGAGTGACTCATTTTGGATTTTACGTGATTTCGACGAAAGTTTGGAATCGACTGATAGTTTCGCTAAAATGCGTCGTAAACAAAGGTTCCCTCTACCGATTTGTTGAATCGCTAGAATCGCATCTCCCAAAAATGAATTATCGCTGACACGTTCTTACTTGACAGACTGTAAGGATCTTAGAAGCTGGACGAGCTGCCTCATAATCTTAAGTTTACTGCACATAACATAACATAATAAATATTTTGAGTACCTTCCCGCAGCATCACTTATTTTTATAAAGAATGTTGTTTCTGATAGAATTTTTAATGATTTTTTTTTTACAAAAGAAATGCTATAAAAAGTGATAGGATTCAATTTGAACACAACTTTCCTCTATTAAAGTATTTTTACTCTTACTTGTAATTTCAAAAAGTAAGTAGTAAAGACTAATATTCTATAACTTCTAGTTTTTATGATATACTTTTTCTACGCAAATACCTGTTATTCTTATAGATATAACTATTATCAAATATTTAAACTATGCAATAATTTTATCGTAAGAACTTCATTTGAAATTTAAATGGAATCTTAACCCCTTCAGCTGTAAAATAGAAGAAAATATAACGATGATGAAACTAGGTACAAATTAATTATCTAAGCTCACGGGGCCGACGTTTTCTATTTAATAATGGTAATTGTTGTATTTTGTATTCCTAATTCTAACGGTTAGTCACTACCTTGTTATCACTTCCCTTTTATAGTATGTATATTAGGAGGATGTTTACGATAAAAAAAAAATGAAAACAGTTATAATAAACGAAAACTGATTTGGTAGTAAATATATATCATTATGTGATATTGGTAATACCGTAATAATTCTGTAATGGTTCTATTATGATATTAGAATGTGCTTGGGGCGCCGCCGGTTTCTACTCCACGGCGTGCCTCGTTTAAGTAACACAGGATGTTGAAAAAGTACCAAAACTGTCATTTATGCGCCACTTAACAAATCTTAGTATTTCTCCGGAACAACCTAAACAGTTATAATCTAATATGGTTAGAAACTTGCAGAATAACTTACATATGAAAAATAATTGCATGAAAGTTGATTTAGTCATTCTCTGGTTGTAAACTCACAAGCATATACACACTCACACGCGTGGTTATTTCCTCGCTGTAATTTCTTCTTGTCATATGTTTGAAAATAATGACTAAATCCTCTGTTGAACACAAAGGTAGGTAAGACCCTGTCACTATTCTACTAGAAAAAATAAATGTCATTTTCTCCAACGATCCTGTATAAAAAAATAACCGGTCAAGTGCAAGTTGAACTTGCACAATTAGTGTTCCGTACGTTGATTGTTTTTAAAATAAAAATTTTTGTTAGGGTGGTATAAAATGATCAGTGACTTCACAAAACACACCCCAAATGAGTTTTCAACAAAGTTTGTTTCCAATCTTTTACTGAAAACTGGTGACCTTGAAATTTTGTTTTTTTTTTTTCTATACCAGATAAATTATTAAAGGTAATGATAATTTTCGTTCAATCTATACCCCGTGGAGAATATTCCAGGTTTTTTTTTTCAAAATTTTTTGATCAGTACTTTTCGAGATAAGGTAGGGGACAGCGATTTTTCATGATTTTTTAAAAGTAATACGAAGAAAAGTGTGCGCAAGTATTATATTATATATATATATATATATATATATTTTACTCGTGTTTTTCACAAGCTTTCATTTGACACCACACTCGATGACCTAGTAAAAAAATTCTTTTTTCACTTCTGATTTCACCCCTCAAAACGAATCCCTTAAGTCAAAATTTATGTTACGGTGATATAAAATGATCAGTGACTTCACAAAACACACCCCAAATAAGTTTTCAACAAAGTTTATTTCCAATCTTTACTGAAAATTGATGACCTTGAAATTTCTGTTTTTTTTTATATACCAGATAAATTATTACAGGTAATGTACTCGTGATAATTTTCGTTCAATCTACACCCCGTGGAGAATATTCCAGAATTTTTTCAAAATTTTTTGATAAGTACTTTCCGAGATAAGGCGGGTGGACAGCGATTTTTCGCGATTTTTTAAAAATAATACAAAGAAAAGTGCGCGCAAGTATTACATTATATATATATTTTTTACTCGTGTTTTCACAAGCTTTCATTTGACACCACACTCGATTACCTAGTAAAAAAAATTTTTTTTTCACTTTCGATTTCACCCCCCAAAACTAACCCCTTAAGTCAAAATTTAACTTTCAAAACTACATGGCTCTGATGAGGCCATCAATTCCTATATTACTACCAAATTTCAACTTTCTATGACAAATAGTTTCGGAGAAAATCGGGTGTGACAGACGGACAGACAGACGGACAGACAGACGAACAGACACCGAAGTGATCTTTTAAGTGTTCCGTACGGAACACTAAAAAGAGCCTTTTAAGCTAATATAACTTTTACTAAAAATCCGTTTCATGTTTCGTAAAATATGTTCAGTCATTTTGAAATTATTCCGGAACATGTTAAAATTTTCTTAATTTTATGTTGCTTTAATATAAGCAGGTAGGTAATAACTAACCCTAAAAGGTTTGAATTGTTGTGGCTGTTAGTTGATGGAAATTCATAACGAATGTAATGAAAGACTTGAATTTATCAAATTTCCACTTTGTTATTATAAAGTGGAAATTTGACATAATCAAGTCTTTCATTACACCCTAAAAGGCACGTATTACACGATATGTACGAAGCCACCTCTCTAACCCCTTTCCCAACTTGTCAGCCTCTTATATGTTTGACCATGTATACTTTAAAGTAATGAAAATAATAATAGATGATAGAACAGAAGTTTTAGATTCATCGACTCCAAGAATACTGTAAAAGATGTATAACACGATATATACGAAGCAATCTCTCCACCCTTTTAACCCCTTACATGTTTGATTACAAACATTATGCTCAAAATTTGTTGCTTATATATTTTTAAAACCAACGAAAAATTCTTACAATAATATAAATAATTTACAAAATTATCAATTCGTATACCTTCTACCCTCATATCTTTTAGCGATATTACCTGAAAACTATAGGTTCCATTCTTACTTTGAGTATTAGACGTGCACCAAATTTGGTGTGGTTCGAGAGTTATCGCGCCAAAAGACAGACAGATAGGTCGACGGTAATGCAGGACTGTGTTTTTCGTAATTCTGAAACCTTAAGACATGAAGAAATGCAAGCTCGCGTAGCAAGGGAAGTAAAAAAGTGAAAAATGACTTTTTTTTACCGAACCATTAAGCTTTCCATTGATTTATATTTTCTTTTTGGAATATTTTTTTAACACAATAATAACTTTTATACATCACGAGTTCGATGTCTTCCTAATTGCATTAATAAAATGTTAACATTTTTTTTACAGGTTACTTTAAAATATTTGCATGAAATGACAGGAATCTCTAGTGATTCAGTACCTTTAGAAAAAAATGTGTTATTCACGCCAATATTACTGTTAAATTTAACTAACCTAAAGATACTTAGAATACTGTTAAAATTTCTGGTTTTGCCGTTTCTGAATAAGATTCTATCAGAGCTGACAGTAAAAGAGAACAAAAAATATTTAGTCGCTTTTAAACACCGAAATTATTCGGTGTTTAAAAGCGACTTCTCTTGAAGTAAATCCTAATCGTATTTATTTATTAAATGACTTTTCTATATGAATGTGAATGTGTGCAAGAGATTTTTTTATGGAAAAAAGTTGTAACCAATATTTTTAATGGAAATCAAACCTTGCACTTTTTTATAGGGTTTTGGCGGTCCATATGAGATATTCTTTTCAAATAAAAATAACTTTCGCACACTTTCATAACCATGAGAGTGTACAACTTTCAAATTGCCTTCAGAAAATTTTAATATTTTGCTTCACTTTTGCTCAATTCACTTCAAAAAACGGACAGATTTTCTGCTTAGTGTCCCCTCAAGGGAAGAAATTATATTGTAATTTCCTTTTTTATACTTTTTATTACTTTTGTGTTGGTTATTTTTATTTATTTATTATAGTTAAGAACAGTTAGTGGAGAACTCATATATAATTTTTTTTAAGTAAAGGTTAAGGATATTGTTAAAAATGAGTAGATTTCTGACAAGGAGTATTGCCAAAAATAGGCAATCTAAGCTACCAGCCATCTACCTACATATTCGCCTCTAATAGGCTGGTAGGTGAGAAAGCATACAAATAGTCACCAAATTTTGGAAAAAAAAAAAGTTAGATAACTGATCTTTTGAACTCTTGTGGCTTTTACTTGATGGAAACTCATATTAAATGCAACAAAAAACTGGTTATTTAAACATTGTGGAAATTTTGTGTTTAAATAAACAGTTTTTTTGGTGTATATATCTGATCCTGTTTTAATATAAATATGTGTAGACTTAACTCCTATAAAAATCCCTCTATTGCAACACAAATGACTTAAAATCAGAACATCATCTAAAATATGTATATAGCAATTTAGGGGAAGAAAAAGGAGTTGAGCTTGTCAGCAGAGACATTTTCATAATATAAAAGGGAATATTTTTCAACAAATTTTTGTACTTTTCTCGTTTTTAGCGGCTAGACCAGGAAACGTATGCTACAGTAACGCTCATTGTAGACTATGGACAGCTGATAGCCACTGCGATTTTCTTATTCCAAATTTATTTGGAAGATGTCAGTGTAATTCGCCATTTAAACAGGTAAATAAATAACATTATATTCTTTAGAGGTTTTAGGAGTTGGTCTTGGGGAACTTAAAGCCTTTTAAAAGTGTTTTCAATGTTAAATTAATATTTCCTTACAATTTACAGAATTTTCCGTATCCTAACAATCTAAAGCATCTACCTAACCTACACGTGGTATAATATTTATTATTTAGCGTAATGATTATGGCTACTCAAATAAGCAATGACATTTCTAGGTTCTGGTACGATATAAATTAGGAATCGACAATGGTTATTTATTAAGCCATTGTTAAGTATACTAAGTAAATAAGTTACAGAATTATCTGTGTTAAGTTCAAATTTAAGACTACATCTAAATATGTCCCTCCGTTATTAAGAATTATTTTTCTACTAATGAATTTTTTAGTTAGGTGATTCCTGTCTTCGATCGGCTTTCCAAAGTAAACCTAGTCCATCCCCTACTCCACCTTCTGTAGAATCAACAAAAGCTCCAGCAGAAGATATTGAATCAAATACAATTTTGAAGCCAGGTGTGAAGAAGGACGTAAAAAAAGTTATTATTGCTACTAAAAAAGCAAATTTTACCCGAAAATCAGAAGTTACCACTAGAAGACCAATTCGAACTAGGACAACAATGAGCGTAAGTAACTACAATTAGATGATGACACGAAGACTACTTTTCAATCCGATCCCGTAATGGTATATGGTAACTTACTAGCCGATCATTATACATTAAGGCTAGATTTAATGAATAATTTTCTAGAAACACTTTCCTTTAGGGCTATAAATCTAACTACGTGGTTGGTAACACTTCGGCGTGAAATCCGAGGACGATTTGTTTCGTATCTATAAATTATCTTTTTCTTTATGTAAACTGATTACCGGGACGTCGCGTCGCGCCTTTCAAAACATGCTGTTCCACAAAAGAAACGTACGTGGGTGGATTGATAAGTGTGACAAATTTGTATAAAATGGTGGAAAATTTTGTTAAGCTGCATGATTGTTGGTAAGCATGACTTTTGTAACGGTTGTATTCAAAGGTCCAAATAGGAATAGATAAAGCCGAATGAGTATCATGCATTGATAAAACATTTTTCTTTAAAGAAGTGGACTGCGGCCCAGATAGACACTGAACTGAAGGAAGTCCATGGGAACTGTGTATACCCAGTCAAGACCATTTTTTTACTGGATAAATGAATTTAAACGTGGTCGTATGAGCCTTGCAAATGCTGTACGTTCAGGATGTCCGACTAAGGTTTCTTTTGAAGAAACAGTCTATAAAATTTCATGGTGTCGTCATGGAAGATTGTTATATTAAGCTATATGAAGTTGCTGCGATGGAAAGCATTTCATCTGAAGACACACATAATATTCTGCATAAAGTTCTAATAATGAAAAAGCTGAGTGCGTGATGAGTACTGCGTTTGTTGACTCCAGACCAGCCGAAAGGACATTTAAAAATCGTGTTTGGAAAAATTGCAACATAATTTGAACTACTTATGGAGTCGTTTTGTGATTGTATATGAAACGTGGATTTACCATTACATCCGGGAGATAAAAAGGCAGTCAAAACAGTGGGTTGGCGAAGGTGAAAGTGTACCGAAAAAAGCGAAAACAGTTTTATAAGCGGAGATAAAGTGATGGCATCTGTTTTTTGGGACTCATAAGTTATCATCACAATTAGAAAAGTGTAAAACAGTGACTGGCCCTTATAACGCAACGTTATTAAATCGTTTGTATAATGAACTGAAGCAAGAGCGACCAAGATTAGCGCCAAATCCGTGATCCCTCACCAGGACAATGCGCTTGCTCTCACATCGACCGTTGGGCTTCGAAATAGTTTCCCACCCACCCTATTCTCCAGATTTGGCCCCAAGTGACTTTGTTTATTTCCTAACCTGAAAAATCGGCTTGGGAAAGAAATTTCTGTCGAATGAAGAAAATTTTTTCTTTGTGAGTAAAACAAATGGAATCTCGCTCTACTATTTGATCGATATTGAGCTCAGTGGAGATTTTGTACAAAAAAATATTGTACCTAGTTTTCTACAAGACTTTTTAATCCATCCTCATACTACAACTTGTTAGTAGGAAGCACATAATAGATAATAATCTGATTTTTAAAACATATATATATATATATATATATATATATATATATATATATATATATATATATATATATATAGTAGTTCCGCTGTAGGTTGTTATTAACGTTCGTGAAAGCCACATACTTCATATCGTAACTCGAAATGACCGAGCCGTTGAGAACAAGTGCCGAGTGCAACCGAAGAGCCTCGATTATCGAAAGTCTTCGCGCTGGGTGTGTGTGTCAACAGGATGGAGCACCGAGCTATTTAGTCCAAAACTGGTTATGGGATAATGTGGACATGTTCTGGTCTAAAGAGTGCTGGCCCCCCCAATAGATCGGATTTGAGCCCCCTCGACTACTATGTTTGGAGCGTAATCAAAAAAGGTACTAACAAGTCCAGACACCCTAATGTGACATCTTTACGCACCGCTATCGAGCAGCATTTGCCAATATGGACAGGCCTGCTTTAAAGAGAGCGTGCGAGTGCTTTATACTAAGGATGAAGGCGGTCATTGCGGCTGAGAGAGGTTACATCGAATAATTTCTCTCTGGATAGGTCACACAACTGACATGCAAAAGATTTTTTTTTCATTTGAATTTTTTGACTAATAAAACTTTCTTTCAAAAAAATATTTAATTTGTCCGGACTTAAAGCCGCAACCTGCATATGTGTGTGTGTATACATGTATATATGTATATACATATATATATATATATATATATATATATATATATATATATATATATATATATATATATTTATATATATATATATATATATATATATATATATATATATATATATATATATATATATATGTATATATATATATATATATATATATATATATATATATATATATATATATATATATATATATATATATTAATAAAATATATATATTTATTAATAAAATAGAATAGAATATTTCTAATCATTCATTTGAAGTTTCTAACCCTTATTGGAAATTTTTTTTTCAAAATAGCTAAGCCCCCAAAAATATTAAACGATTTTTAAAAAATCCTGAATTTCGCCACACATAAAAAACCTCTAGCTTCTTTTTATTATTACTTAAGTTTCCCGAGAATCTTTTCTGCAAATACTGGATTATAATTTCACTTTAATATAGTTTCAACTTCAGAATATGATCTTCTTATCTTTTCATTGTATATA
The DNA here is from genome assembly GCA_019049505.1 of Pachyrhynchus sulphureomaculatus. Classification (NCBI taxonomy): domain Eukaryota; kingdom Metazoa; phylum Arthropoda; class Insecta; order Coleoptera; family Curculionidae; genus Pachyrhynchus; species Pachyrhynchus sulphureomaculatus. Next base: position 79,908,549 of record CM032456.1, read on the forward strand.
ACTCTAATCTAAGGTCACTTTTAGACATCTACGTCAACTACTACGGAACTTCCTATAACACAAATGGAAAGTTCTACTCAGGATCCAGTAGACATAACTACAAGAATTAGTGTTGCAAATAGAAATACTACAATGGAACCTTCCTCTACTGCCTCACCTATCATAATGAGCTCAACAACAGGTAAACCTTTTTTAAAGTGTTAATTTACTTTTTCTATTTTATTATTATTTTTATTAATTCTTGTAAAATGCAAAGAAGTCATCATTATTTTTCTATTAATTAAGTCAAATAACAATATCAAGTGTCAAATGTTAACTGCTGAGTTTTTATCGGCTGTTAGTATTTCAGGAGGCTACTGTTCCTCATTAAATTCCTTCCAGATTTTCTATTATTTAGTTTTAACTTTTAAACTATTTTAATAAATCTGAAATACCTGATTACTGCAATATTTCATAAATATTTTGCAAATAAGTTATTAAAGATATAGCATATCACAAAATCCTAAGCGTAATCTACCGAGCGTGGCTTGTAAAATGACGATTTTTGGGTCTTCTTGTCTAAATCTTGCCAACTTTGATCAGCTAACCCATAGGCTCTTTATTGGAATAGACAGAAAAGGACATTTTACTTACTTTTTTATAAGATTTCGAACCAGCTGCTAATTTACTATATGAGATATCATTATGTTTTCTAGATGACCGATTATTTTTATAACTTATTTACATAACTAAAGAATGATATATATTGGTGTCACATTAAATATTAAAAATTACTTTGTTAATGACTTGAGCCGTTAGTTTAGTTAACTTCCCACTTACAACAGAAATACATTTAAATAAAATACTGTTATTCTATGGTAATATTACCTAAAATAAATGACCGTACTATTTAATGACAAAAACTATTATATACAACAGCATATCCAAATATGAAATATTTTTACAATTTTCGTGTTTATTTTTAATAATAAACCTCTTTCTCGCTCCATCTATGTACACATATACATATGCATATATATATATATATATATATATATATATATATATATATATTATATACGAGGCATATTCGAACAGTAAGAGTAATAAAAAAATATATATTCGTTAGAAAAAGTTTTTATTAACGATTTTAGTTCTCTACAAACCTATTTCACTTTTACACATAATCGCCCTTCACTTCTAAGCACTTTTCGTAACGCTGCACTAGTTTCTTTTTAATCCCTCTGCATAGAAGTTCTCCGCCTGGGAATTGAACTAGTTGACAACGGTGGTCTTGAGTTCCTCGTCGTCTTTAAACCATTGTCCACCAAGCCACTGTTTCAAGTGCAATTTTGATAATAATTTAGACTGTCGCCATGTTGCTACACTTTAAAATCAAAAGTTTCTTATTTTATATTGTAACAAATTTAAAACCAAACGCCTTTTTACTTTAAAAAAGCTTCTGAATGCGAAAATACATGCATTAAAAGGTTCAATGTTCCCAAAACAAATATGCACCAAAAAAACATATACAAATAGTTTTATATTTAAAGCCAATTATTACATTTCTGTTTAAAAATTTGTTTTTAGTGTTCCATACGGAACACTTATTAGCTCACTTCGGTGTCTATCTGTCTGTCTGTCTGCCACACACCCGATTTTCTCCGAAACTATTTGACATAGAAAGTTGAAATTTGGAAGCAATATAGAAATTGATGCCCTCCTCAGAGCCGTATAGTTTCGAAAGTTAAATTTTGACTTAAGGGGTTAATTTTAGGGGATGAAATCGGAAGTGAACATTTTTTTTTACCAGGTCATCGAGTGGGGTGTCAAATGAAAGCTTATTAAATGAGGAGTTCAAAAATATATATAATGTAATACTTGCACAATTATCTTTGTAATATTTTTCAAAAAGTGCGAAAAATCGCTGTCCCCCACCTTATCTCGAAAAGTACCGATCAAAAAATTTTGAAAAAATTCTGAAATATTCTCTGCAGGGTGTAGATTGAACGAAATTACCACGAGTGCATTACCTTTAATAATTTATTTGGTATTTAAAAAAAAAAAAAATTCAAGGTCATCAGTTTTCACTGAAGATCGGAAAAAAACTTTGTTGAAAACTCATTTGGGATGTGTTTTGTGAAGTCACTGACCATTATATACTTCCGTAACAAAAATTTTTATTCTAAAAGCAATCAACGTACGGAAAACTAATTGCGCAAGTCCAACTTGCACTTGACCGGTTATTTCATTTTAGTGTTATTATTCATATAATAAGACAGTATAAATAGATTTTTTTTATTATTATTTTATTTTGGCTTGGGCAGTTCTGCCAGTCATTAATTGGAGCACTTTGTACTGAATTTTCAGGGTATCAAAAATTATTTGCAGCTTGAGCCGTTACTACTTATTACAACAGGATACAAAAATAACCTTTCCTAACACAAATATAGACAATCTGGACCAATCAGTGCATTTTAAAATAAGCAGTTAGGACAAGAGCAGCATACAAATTTGGGATTACATGAGGATTTTTTACAAGCAAAAGAATAGTTATATCCAGACTTCCAGTTTAATATTAATTTCCTCTAATAAGACATGATGATTTTTTGAGTTCAAAGATTGTCTTAAAGTGGGAGTACATGTAAAAAGTTTAACGGTCCTGTAATTCTTCATTAATTTAGCGTATAGATTATTACTATTTTTGCGACATTCAAAAAAAAAAACATGCATGCGCCAACCGTTCCATATAACTCACATCAGCTGGATTCTATAACATCAATTTTTTTAAGATCAATAGGGTAACATGCTAAGCCAAATTTTTGAGTCTTATAATAGTACTAATAAATCTTCTGGATATATTCAATTGATTGTGCCAATATTTGTTGGGATTTTCTTCAATGATCTGAGACAAATATGTATCATAATTTTTTTTGCATGAAATTATGTAGGTATTTGATAATCCGATTGAAAATAGTAAAAATGCACCGCCTTCAATTGCCTCCTTTATATGGACAATATTTCCTTAAAACAAGAAAATAATTTTGTGTGTTTATGACCTTTTCAAAAAAAAAGTAAACATTTGGCAACATTATTAGCGTGCTTTGGAAATGGCTGGTAAAAGTAACTTTAATACAATTTCAAATGTGTGTAATTTGAGAAAAAAAATTATTAAGTGTTTCTTTACTTCACCAAAGGAACCCTCTATTTTTAGATAATCAGTATATAAATTACAAGAACTCCATCTCTATTACTGAAGTTGGCTGTAATCACGGCGAATTCTTCTATACCCTGGGCAAGTTCTTAATAAGATATGAGTGTCCAGGCCTGTTTAATTTCGTATATTCTTCAGGCAGAAGCATTTTTGGCATCCTAGACTTTTCCTGCAATTTTGTTATTCCTTAACAACCGGAGAAGCAACTATTTTGGACCCCTATCTCAGGTAGCCAGTTTTCTGCCTTTTAACAAATGACAGCCATTCTCTTTCTCTCCACTCATTGGCCACACTACATCTTCGTTCCTGACATATTTTGTCAGGAACGAATATTTTGCGCATGACCTACACTTCCGAAGATTCTAAACAATTCATTGAGCGTATTCCCAAGATCCAGACCTCAACTCCATATAAAAGTACTGGAGATATATAGACTTTTACAAAACAATACCGAGTATCCAAAGAAAGAGTGGAGTCTGTAAGGAGGTGTTTCATTCTAAGAAAAGCCGTTCTGGTCATTTCAATGCGAACTCGTACCTCAACTTCAGGAATCAGTTCAGGGGTTGCTCAGGTGGGTACTTGAATTGGGTATCTGGTTCTATTAGCTGATCGTAAACGGGAATATTTGTCATCCAGATATTTTATTAATAATTACTTTCATTTTCCCTAGATATATTGTTTATAAAACGTTAAAGTTCAGTCCAGTCTACTATAATAACAGTATCATCAGCGTACCTGAGGTTGTTGATGATTTTTCCATTAACTTTGATACAATCTGAAGAGTCGTCTGAAACCTTCTGGAACGTCAGTATCAGAATCAATATATATCACCTCGGAAACAAAAATCTTATTACATCGTGTAATTTGCAATTTTTTTTATTGGTATTTTACCTAAGAACACGATTCGCTATGTAAATTTACACAAGTATATTTATACTTGTGTACGTTGAGAGCATATTAGAGTTAATATCAAGAATAATTTGATGGAATGAGTTTTCTAAAGCTGCCTAGCATTCTTTATAATGAAGTTCGAAAAAAATTTGTCATGTACATAACGAAACAATAATTTTTTATGGGGCCGGATGAGTTCCTAGAGAGGGATACGAATATAGACCAAAAAGCTGTGGAGAGAGAACACATCTTTGATGGATACCCCTTTTTACTCTAATTGCTTTTTACTCCTATCGTCACTACCTGATCCCAATATAAGTGAGTAATGAATCTGGTGCCATTTTCGTCACGACCTATATGCTGAAGCATTGTAAATATTTGACTCGGCTTTTTGGTAATCAATGAAACATAAGTAAATGCCTTTCCTTTGATCTCTACATTTTTAAAAAAATAGACTCAGGCCGAAAAGTGCTTCTCTAGTTCCAAAACCTTGCCTAAATCCGAATTGCTCTTCGCTGACATCTTGTTCGCATTTATTGCATATTCTATGGAGAATAATCTTAAGTGTTAGTTTCAAAGTGCCGCCTATTAGGTTTATAGGAAGGTACTGTTCATATCTGTTGGCATTTGGCCTTTTGGGTAATCGTATGAACATAGATTTAAGCCAATCTTTTGAACTAGTTTCTGATTGTAGCTGGAATTTATGCACGGCACAAGATTAAAATATTTTGTGCATTTAGAAGTTTAAACATCTCTGCATATGTTTTATTACATTCTTAACTTCCGCTGAGAATATGTTTAAAGAAATTTCATCTCCAATGGGTTCTGGTAATTCTCTCTCGTTATGAAAGATATGTTTAATGTATCGGGTCCATTCTTCTTCTAGCTCCGGTCTTCTGAATCCTTCCCATCTCTCGTAGCCGATTAGAAACAGCTTGTTAACTAACGTCCAACGGCGAGTTGTTTTTGTGTTTGCGAATTATCTTCGTCCAACAATGTTTGCAATTCCACATCTTCGTAATTTTTGGCGGTTTTCCACGTTCCTTGCCTGCAACATCGAAGTCACCACTTTTGAAACGCCGAAACCATCGTTCACACGTATCTTGCGATGGAGCATGTTCCCCATAAGCTTCTCGAAATAATCGGTATGATTCAACAGCAGTTTTCTTCAAATAAAAATAAAAAATTAATGCTGTCCGCGAATGCTCAACAACACAACACTATGCACACACTTTTCCAATTTATCACTCGTACGCGTCTGACCCTTATTGATGACACAACAAAATGGCGCAGTATCAAATCTTTATAGCACAAACTGCATTGGTGCACCATCTGTTGCCTGAAATCCGCATTTCATACTTGTACACCTGGTAAATAAGTTCGTACGAACTTTTGTCGTGTCACTTCTTTAACTTTCTTATACTTATTAACATGCTTTAGTTGTAATTCTTCCATTCCCCGACACTGTTCTTCCATCCACCTTTCTTTAGCCTTTCCTATGAGCTTTAGAATCTCTCTACTAATCTCTCTATATTTCTTTTTGTTGCATTATTATATATGTAAAAGTTTCCTTAAAACAGATAAAAAAAAAGGATTTTGTGTATTATTTGTTTTATTGTGTAATTTTCGTAAAAAAAATAATTGTTTTTCCAACAATCACTTTTAAGAACCTTCGTAAATACAACAGCTTTGTATTTAAATATTTTCTCAAAAATTATTAAAACCCTTATTTTAGCATTACCCTTAACGACAACACCGCGTATTAGAACTAGATTTGAGAATTCAAATGAAGCCATTAGCTTAGGACTGCCATGTGTCACAGATTTTACAATGTAGGGCTGCTGATTCTGCATCAAAATGTATCGAAGGAGTATGTAACTGTATCATCCAGGGCAACGGGACAAACTCTTGTTCTGCTAGAAACAGAGGGTGCATACCGGGAACATTCCAGGTGAGGAATTATATTAATATTAAAATTCCTGTATAATTAACTAGAATTTACATAATATGGATGCGCTAATATAAAATATGTCACCATATAGTATTATATATAAATATAGTATTATATTTATACGAAGCTAATTTATGATTTGGGAATATTTTGTTGTTTATTTGTTAATTCAGTAAAATATTGATGCCGACAATATTGACATTTTCTCTATAAAATTTATTCTAGTACAAACATGTGGTGAAAAGTCCCAATACTTTCCGAGAGATGACAGCACAAACAACAAAAGCCATATGATTTTCAGTTAATGTCAACTCTCAGAAAATTCGTGTAAAATTTTGTCTATTAGTTTGCGAGTTACAGCTGTTTGAGTGACACTACTTTTGATTGTTGCAAAAAGATGGAACCAATGTGTTGAATAACCATTGGTTTTGGATGGGAAAAAATACAGCCAGAACCCAATAATGGCTTGAGAAGTGTTATGGCTCCGTCGAAAGCAGCTATATGTTGATAGTTTAGTGCAGCGACGATACTAGTAAATCAAATCGGAAAAAATTTGCCGCTAGCGCATTCTCTTGCAATATGCTGCTTAAATTGTTAAATAGGGAACAATCTCATACAGCACAGAATATAATATATATAAAATGCAACGTCTCTCCGTCTGCTTGTCCGTTAGTGAGCTTATCACTCGAGAGCTACTTACCCGATTTTAAGTGTTTTTTTAAATTCATACATATGTTCTCTGGCCAGGTTATAGGATATATTCTATTACGTTAGGTAACATAAGGAATAAGCAGTGCCGATAATGGTGATTCAAGACCACTAGAGCAGAGCCGCAGGCGCGGCTAGTAGACATATACGATATTAAATTAATTATGTCATTGTTCCTCTTATTGCATGTTTAAATTTTAATTTGTATACAATATGTCTTGCATTATTTTTACCCTATAATATATTTGAGTAAATTAATTTTAGTTGAAAAAATCTCCAAAACTAATTGTGATAGGGGAATCCCGTCAACAAATTCATTTCCTGCAGAAAAAAATGATATTGAAGTCATACTAGGTTATCCCATAAACCCGAAGAAACTAAAAATTTGTCCTATTGTTTAAGTGTACTCTGTACAAATGAGCTATAGGTATTTGAACAGTTTACGAAGAGTCCACTGTCACCAATATCACTCAATAAAATAATATCATGAAAAATCGAAAAATAATACCTGCTTCTCTACATATTTCACAGAAGACTGAGAGACTTAGATCGCGAGAGCCACAAGTTAGAGGGCAGCAGAGCCTTGTGACCTCCTATATGATACGCCACTGAGTGTGGCTAATTTTATTAGTGGTAATAATCATTGAATGTCTCGATGTTAATAGGAAAATTTTCGTACAAATATCACACGAAAAGATATTAGTTTTATCATAGATATCTAATTCCAATTAAGATGATCAAAGACGGAAAATAAAGAAATTAATGACTTTCTTGCTGATTGCTTAGCAATCTTGCAAATAATTGCCAATCTATTCGAATATGATGTTAATTATTGTTAGGACAGGTGTCAAAGATACTCAAAAGTAACTGTGCATAGGTGTGTAATGTACTACCGATGGTAATTCATTACATTGTGAGAGGTATATTATATATTTAGTAATTGGAAGAATTTTCTATACATGGTGATACCAAATCGATACTTATCATTTCAATTTCCGAAATAGTTAGCGATAGAAAGCTGGTTTAATTAGAATAAAGTTACGTAATTTGAAGTTGAATTTTACTCAAGATTTTCAAAATATCCGTATACTTTTGGAGATATTCGAAAAAAAAAAATTGTAAAGTGATTTACTCCGTACTTCCCTTGCAACCTTGCAGTTCTAAACTAAGTACTGAATTGACTTTCTCAAGTAAAGAGAAAGTAAATTTCCCCAATATGAATAAAATGATACACCATCGCCAAGGTTTCACTTTTCAATACTCGTCGAAGTACAGTAGCTAAGTGAGAGGGTACGTTGCTGACGGATGTTTATATCTATGTCGGAGCTTATAGCGGCTCTGATTCGTGGTGGTTTGCTTCGCTCTTTTGGCCATCGTTTCAGAGGCTTCCGTTCCAATCACTTGTGCTTTGTCTGTCGGTCAACAAATTTCTTTTTTAATTTGATTGCCGTTTTCCAAGTACTGGGCAAGTTTAGCATTCTTAGAAAACACTCTTTATGTGGTATAAAAGTGATTTATATTCAGAATTTAGGGAGTTTGTAAACACACAATGAAAGACGAACCCTTATTTACGAAAATTGATTATATGATTCAAGAGTATTAGAATAATACAATCTTATGGGTATAAAAATTTTTCTGGAAAATTCCATGGGCATTGTAAGCGCGAAGCTGTGTGCAGAGATATATTCTCCAAATGAACATTTTTTTCTCTGGAACAGTAGCTCTAATAGTTGAGAAATATAAATACAGCAATGTTATTTAAATGAATAACGTGCAAAAAGTGTTGAAGCCAAATGTATTTTTTCCTTGTATTTTCTGCCTTTTTCCCTGTTCTTTGTATATCTATTTTAATAAGAACTGTTTCTAAAAAAAAACATTTCTCGCTTTTTTCTTCCTTTCAATCAGCAAAAAATCCATTTTTATTCTACAGAATAGGATTTTTCTTGGAAGAAGGAATTTAATATTTCAAAAACTCGCGGGCATCGTACCAGCAATATGGCGATAGGTCATGTGATCATTACGATCTCGAACCCCTTGAGATCAAAGGTGCTGAGTCGGACTGTCGCTACTGTGTTTTATGTTTACTGTGGCGATGCTTTGTTTTGGCAATGTTGCCAATAATTATACTCTATTGTAACTAAAGTCTTGTATCTACTAGGCAACAATTGACGCGCAAGATGTTGCACATGTTGCTCATCATGTTGAACGTCGAGACGAAACTTTTGTTTAACCACGTTGTCTGTCCACACGACACACAACAAGCAAACAAACAACAAGCGCGCTATCTGGGAACGTTGCGCGCTGTTGTGCAACGTTGCCGTACATGTTGAGCGTCACGTGTTGCGCGTCAATTGTTGCCTAGTGGATACATGACTTTAACCGCACAGTGCACTGGGATGCATTTAAAACTGTAATTCATTTTCATTAAAGAAATAATAAATGAGTAGAAAAGGACCGCGGATTTAAGCCTAATAGTGCCAATCTAAAAGAAAACTCTGTGAGTGCGTATGTGGTCGCGATGATGATGTGTGAAGATATTTGCATCATGTTTCTATGTAGTGTTATATTCAAGAATAGTAAAGCGACATATTTATTTAAAGCAATTGTTCCTGTAGGAGTGGAATGACAGTAAATCAAGGATACAGCAAGTCAATAAAAAAATTTGTTGTATCATAAAATTTACGATAAGTTCATTTCATGAAGTTTTTAATAGCGGGTGTCACCCCAAAAGGGTGACACCCGATGCTTGCCGCTCTCGCAGCCCTCCACTAACTACGCCACTCCACATTGATCAACTGGAACTTCTAAAATATTCTTTTTATCTTTAAATTTATGACTGTATTAAACCAAGTTGTCTTAATTGTGAATCATGCTGAAATAATTTATTCTATGCATTACAAATCCTGACCAACTGGTGAAGAAAAACCAATACATATATTTTTTCCCTGTATGCTATTAATTTATTGTTCTTTCTAGTGTCGCAGTACTGGAACTTGCATCAGCTGGTTTTTTGTATGTGATGGTAGAAAAGATTGTTCAGATGGTTCCGATGAAGATTGCAAACCAAACAAATGTCCCAATGAATCATTTAGATGCAGGGAATCCGGAAAATGTGTATCTAAAGCTAACAGATGTGATGGTGTTAAAGATTGTCAGTATGGTAAGAAAAATTTTATATTGGCATATATGACGTTTAAAACATGGTTCCTGCTAGATCACGTAGGTGATAAAGGTTATCGGTAAAGTTTGTTGTTGGCCGGTTATCTCTATGACTATACTATGTCATAAACTATGTTCCCGGGAATAAACCGCACCAGACTACTTCTACGAAATATTTGTAGGCTAGTAGCTGTAGCTTTTAAGGCAATTGCAACGACGCCCATAGAACAAATCAATAAAAGGATAGCTGCAAGGCTCAAAGAACCCAACTTTAGCATCCGTAAGGAACAAACTTTCAACACCATCTAGCGAATGTCCACAGATTCCATTTAAATAGTTGCAAACCAATAGAAAGCGTACAGCACTACAGTACCTTAAAAAAAAGAGACCTTAATCTTCTACTTACATGTAAATGTGTAATAACTCAATACAACAACGCATCAGCAACCAACAATGGGCCTGTCCACGTCAGCCCAGAAAAGGCTGCACTCAACAATTAGCCTTACAACCACCAGTCCTGATAGCATTTAATAGCACGCCCAGCTCACAAACTCTTAGGTTATAGTCAACTATTGATCAGTAAGCATCAATAACGCCAAATGAGGCTTTCACGAAACATCTGCCACTTTTCAATCGAAACGCCAACAAAAGAATAAAACATGGAAAAGCTAAAGAACGTAACTATCATGTTATACAGTTGCACTTTCGGTACATTGTCTCTCAGACTTATTAAATTCGATATTCTTTAATTTAATGTATACACATCACTAATAATTTTAATGTGGCGATAATAAAATAATGTGTACAGGGTGCGTCACCAAAATCTGGACAAATTTCAATTAAATATTATGCTTCAGCCAGAGATCGCCGTTAACGTCTGAGTATCAATCTGACTGAAGTAAATCGCGTTAGTGTCAAAATGGTCACCATATCGAAAACAAGTGCGGAGTATAACAGAAAAGCCGCGATTCGGGTTTTCGAATATTCGAAATCGACTATTTATGACGTTGTAGCTAAGTACAAGGCTCAATAACAGTCTAATTGAGGTTCTAGTACGCCAGTGAGGAAGTGCCACTTGAAAGAACGTACCGTGAGGACCACCGAAGTCATCAAAAGGACTTAAGTGCTAATTTTGGAGGACCCAGCGCAATCGTTACGAAAACTGGCGTCGATTGTAGGCGTAAGTAAGCCAACAATGCGTGGAATTGTCGAATACCAATCCCATACAATTGAGATAAGACAGATGCTCTCTGAAGATGCCTGACAAAAGCGAGTGACTTGCTGCAATCTGCTTATCTGTTATTGGAAACGCTAAGCGGCGGGATGCAACAGATTCTTCTCCGACGAAAAAATTTTTACTGTTGATGCAAAAATAAATCAGAGAAATGCTTGATGGCTGGCTCACGACACCGAGGATGTACTCGTTGTTACTAGAAGGAAATTTCCGGCCAGTGTCAACCTACTAAGTGTCGTGTCCAAAGAGGGTGATGTCATGCCACCGCATTTCTTCCAAGTGACAAATAAATAAATAAATAAATAAATGTATATATATATATATATATATATATATATATATATATATATATATATATGTATTTATTTATTTATTTATATATATATATATATATATATATATATATACACGTGCTGCAGGTAGGTCCCTAAAGCGCTACAGAAGCGACACGTGTGCGGAAAAAGCGATTCGCGTTATTCTTGAATCGCTGTAAATTGTACTCGGTGGGAAACGCAGTTTTCTGGGCAAATTATTCCAAAGGGATGATTTTCTCCATATAAAAGACTGCTTGAAAAGCGTTGTACGAGGAGTAACAAGCTGAACCTCATACGGATGCGAAGTATCAGCACGACGTGTATTTCTAACATGCACCGCTCTGGGAATTAAACCGGCCACATCCTCCGAACACTTTCCATGAAAAAACTTGTAGAATAGGCTCAAGTCGCCAACCGTTCCTCGATCTTCCAACGAATCAAGGCCGCCGGTCAGTTCCGGGTTTCCAATGAGACGAACAGCCCTTCTCTGAATAGAATCCAACAAATGCAGTGTATGTTTGGGAGCGGAGCCTCAAACATGGGAGCAGTATTCCATAGTTGGTCGACTTTGAGCTTTATAAAGAAATAACAGTTGTTGTGGAGTGTAAAGCTTTCTGGTTCGAAATAATATTCCCAACTTTTGAGAAGCTCTCCTTACTATTCCCGCAACATGCTCATGCCAGGACAAATTAACGTCCAATAAATTGAGTGACGATGTTAGAGAGGAATGGAGTGCTCCGCCACTACTGTCGGGTTCAGCAACGTTAACTTTTTTAGAAAAAACTGCCGCCTGGGTTTTTGTAGCGTTAAATTCCACTTGGTTACTGTCACCCCAAGATAGAATTTCTTCTAGGTCTTTGTTAAGTTGAACAACTTCCCGCTGTCTTTGGACACCCGCCTGAGCAGCCGATGTCCGAGCGTTCAAAGTGAATGAAGTGATAAGCGTACTGTCATCTGCAAAGTTGTAGATTGGTTTTCCGGCCTTTTCCAGCAGATCGTTAATGTAAATGAGAAAGAGAGTAGGATACACTATGGAGTTTTGGGGCACTCCGGCGTTGATAGTGAAGGTGTTAGACAGAAATCCGTCGACCGCCACTCGTAAAGAACGCTCACTGAGGAAACATGAGAGCCACAAACAGAACTTTTCAGACATACCATAAGAGCGTAGCTTAGCCAACAGTCCATCGTGCCAGACATGGTCGAATACCTTGGATATGTCAAGAGCAACCGCTCGAGTTTCTCCAAAGTGTTCAATTGCGCTTTTCCAAACATGTGTTTTATAAGTCGGAACATCTCCTGTTGATCTATGTTTACGAAAACCATATTGGTGATCGCCAATAATGTTGAATTCTTCAAGATATTTTAGAAGATGCTGATTGATAGCCTTTTCCGTGACTATTGATATTATTGAAAACAGTGCGACTGGTAGTTATTTGGCAAGGTCTTCTTGCCTTTTTTAGGTATCGGCTGAACTGTGGCACATTTCCAGTAGGAAGGAAATATTCCCTTACTGTAGGATAGGTTGAAAAGTCTACAGAAAACTGGTGTCAGTTCCCTCGCACAGTTTTTGAGAACTATGGCAGGTATTCCGTCAGCGTCAGAAGCTTTTTTGGTGTCTAGCTTAATTAAAATACCTTTTATGATACGCTGTCTGAAGACAACATCGGGCATCCTTGACTGCAATATGGGAATAGTAGGTGGTGTTTTTCCTTGAAAATCAACAGTAGAATGTGAAACAAAGAGTTCAGCCAACAAGTTCGTTTTCTCAACAGGTGTCGTTGCAATAGAATTGTCTGGCCATGTGAGTGGTGGTATGGTGGATTTAGTGAAATTTTGACTAACTGCCTTAGCGACTAACTAAAAGGACCTGGAATTGTTGGGACAAGCGAGAAGTTTGTTTCTAATTCGCTGATTGTGTGTCTTCTTGGTTTCGTCGATAATTTCTTTGCATCTGTTCCGGGCACGAACAAAGGTGTTACGATTTATAGTGTTAGGATTTTCACGCCATCGTCGGTAGGCGAGATGTTTAGAAGCAACAGCTTCTTTGCATTTTCGATCAAACCAACGCTTACCGTTGGAAGGACATTTCTTCGAAAAAGGGATGTAAGCTTCCATACCAGCCAAAATAACATCGGAAACCTCCCTGGCGCAGTCAGATGAGTCATCAGAACGAAAACAAAGGTCTAACCAAGGAAAAGCTCGAAAACATTCTATGAGATCTTCCCATTTAGCAGATCTGTAGTGCCAAATCTTGCGTGTTTTAGGCGCCTCTCTGTCACTGATTGGTAGAATACTCGATGTCGAAAGCAGTTTATGGTCGGAAGAACCCAACGGCGGATTTACGGTGACCGTGTAAATCGCCGGATTGGTGGTTAAAACAGATCAAGAAGACTGGCGAACTCCCCGTCTCGATATTGTGAACATTAAAGTCGCCCAGGATGGCAATTTCGGTATTTGGATAATTAATTTGTAAATGATCAAATGATGAAATTTATATATATATATATATATATATATATATATATATATATATATATATATATATATATATATATATATATATATGTATATATATATATATATATATATATATATATATATATATATATATATATATATATATATATATATATATATATATATATATATATATATATATATATATATATATATATATATATATATATATATATATTTATATATATATATATATATATATATATATATATATATATATATATATATATATTATATATATATATATATATATATATATAATATATATATATATATATATATATATATATATATATATATATAGTGAAGCCGTGGATAGAAGATATTGCGAGGGGAAGGTCTTATGTTTTCCAGCAAGACGGTACACCGGCTCACACGAGCTATTTGGTCCAGAACTAACTCTCAGACAATTTTGATATGTTTTGGGTCAAGAAATTCTGGCTTCCTAATAGTTCAGGTTTGATTTATATGTCCTTAGTGTCATGTGAAATAATTTTTTTTCAAACTGCATTTGTTTGATTTGTCCGGATTCTGGTGACGCTTCCTGTAGATAATCAAGCGTGATGATAATATATATGATCATTTTCCAGGTGAAGATGAAGCTAACTGCCATGCTTTAGGTAAAAGCAAATGCCCTCCAGACACATTTCAGTGTGCAGATGGCAAATGCTTACCAGAATACGAGTTTTGTAATGCAATTATTGGATGCAGGTAAGATATCTTTATGCTTACGTTGTACAAACTTGATTATTTAGATTGGTCTTTAATGTGCATGTCGTTTATTTTGAAAAAACAATTAAGACGTTACTCCCACATGATCAAACTTACCGTAAACTTTTCTAGTAATAAATTCTGTTGGATATATTGTATTTACCATTCGAGAGCCAAAACTAATTTAGATCCATATAAGGAAGATTGAACTTACTTATTACGATAATAACGACACTAGTGACATTGTTCAAACGACTTTCATTTTCTTTAAATTTTGTTACAGACCAAGAGGGTGATCCGAAATTTTGACCTGCCGACTAACCGTGAGCCAAGGTGTTTATTCTATCGGGCGAGTCGACGAGTTTTTGAACTCGAAAAATGACCGTTTTTGGCTGGAAAAAGCGGGTCCAGCTTCATCCTCCCGTTTTGACCGCGTCTGCCTTTTGCAGATTCCATCTTATTTTATCAAGAACAAACTAAATTTATTGATTTTATATTGTTAAATGACTTTTTGGGCTCTAAAGCTGGGTGCAGTCTCTGCGGCGTCTGCCCTTTGGGGCACTCGACTTTTTTAGTGTCAACAAATGTTATGGTACTTGATTCAAGTGATTAAACGATAGTCCATTTTTGGTTGTAGCATTTTGAGTATTCCAGGGCACGGGGACCTCAAAATCAAAGTTAAAGGCTTTTATTCGACTCGCCCGACAGAATGTACAAATGGCAGACGGTTAGTCGATAGGTCAAAATTTCGTTTCGTCCTCTTGGTCTATTATGAATTATTGAAAACAAAGAACCACGTGTTATTTATATCCCGAATTAACGAAATGTAATATAATTATATACTGTTACTAGCCGGACTGGACTTTATTCACTACTATCGTCACTGCTTATTCCTTATGCTACCTATCGTAATAAAATATAGCCTATAACCTGGTCAGAGAACATATGTATGTTTTTTAAAAAAAAGTACGTAAATCGGATAAGTTACCCAACGTAATAAAATATCTCCCATTATTTCCTCTTATCTCCCAATATTTCTCCTTATCTCCCATTATCGAGGCTTATCTCGACTTATCTCCCATTATTACTCCTTATCTCCCATTATTTCTCGTTATCTCCCACTATTTCACCTTATTTCCCATTATCTAAGCTTATCTCGACTTATCTCGCAATATATCTCCTTATCTCCCATTATCTCACCATAACTCCCATTATCTAGACTTATCTCTGCTTATCTCCCATTATTTCTCCTTATCTACCGTTATTTATACTTATCTCCCATTATCAAACCTTATCTCCCATTATCTAGGCTTATATCGAATTATATAGAACATATGTATAAATTTATAAAAACACGTAAATGAGATAAGTGGTTCTCGAGTGATAAGCGCACTAACGGACAGACAGACAGACAGAGAGACGTTACATTTTATATATATATATATATATATATATATATATATATATATATATATATACATATGTATATACATATGTATATATATATATATATATATATAATATATATATATATATATTATATATATATATATATATATATTATATTCTTTGCTACATGATATTGTTCTATATTTAAGGCTTTAGGCAGTGTATTGCAAGAGAACGCGCTAGAGGCAAACTTTTCTCCGACTTGATTCACTATTATCGTCAATGCTTATTCCTTATGTCACATAACGTAATAAAATATATCCAATAACCTGTCCAGAGAACATACGTATGTTTAAGAAAAAAAGCGCGTAAATCGGATAAGTGGTTCTCCAGTGATAAGCTCACTAACGGACAGACAGACAGAGAGAGACGTTGCATTTTATATATATTATAGATATTCTTTGCTCCATGATATTGTTTCATATTTAATGGTTTAACATGTTTAAAAAAAAAAAGAACATAAACCGGATAAGTGGTTCTCCAGTGATAAACGCATAAACGGACAAACAGACAGAGAGACGTTGCATTTTATATATATTACAGATATCCTTTGCTACATGATATTGTTCCATATTTAGTGGTTTAGGCAGTGTATTGCAAGAGAACGCGCTAGCGGCAAACTTTTTTCCGATTTAATTCACTATTATCGTCACTGCTTATTCCTCATGTTACCTAACGTAATAAAATATAGTCTATAACCTGGCCAGAGAACATATGTATGTTTTAAAAAGAAAGTACGAAAATCGGATAAGTGGTTCTCCAGTGATAAGAGCACTAACGGACGGACAGACAGACAGAGATACGTTGCATTTTATACATATTATAGATATAAATTAATATTATTATATAACCTGGCCAAAGAATATATGTATGAATCTAAAAAAAAAGACACGTAAATCGGATAAGTAGTTCTCGTGTGATAAACGCCCTAATGGACAGACGGACAGACAGAGGGATATTGCATTTTATATATATTATAGATTATAGATATTCTCTGCTACATAATATTGTTCCATATTTAGTAGTTTAGACTGTGTTTTGAAAGAGAACGTGCTAGTGGCAAACTTTTTTCCGACTTCATTCACTATTATCGTCACTGCTAATTCCTTATCCTACCTATCTAATAAAATATAGCCTATAACCTGGCCGGAGAACATATGTATGTTTTAAAAAAAAAGTACGAAAATCGGATAAGTGGTTCTCCAGTGATAAGCGCACTAATGGACAGACAGACAGACAGAGATACGTTGCATTTTATATATATTATAGATGTAATAAAAATATATATCTATAACCTGGTCAGAGAACATGTATGAATTTAAAAAATCACGTAAATCGGATAACTGGTTCTCGAGGGATAAGCGCACTAACGGACAGACAGACAGACGGAGCCGTTGCATTCTTTATATATTATAGATATAGATTATTATTATTATTATATAACCTGGCCAAAGAATATATGTATGAATTTAAAAAAAGACACGTAAATCGGATAAGTGGTTCTCGCGTGATAAACGCACTAATGGACAGACATACAGACAGAGAGACATTACATTATATAGATATATATATATATATATATATATATATATATATATATATATATATATATATATATATATACACATATATATATATATATATATATATATATATATATATATATTATATATATATATATATATATATTATTAGATTATAGATTATAGATATTCTCTGCTACATAATATTGTTCCATATTTAATGGTTTAGGATGTGTACTGCAAGGCAACGCGGTAGATGCAAACTTTTTTCCGACTTCAATCACTATTTTACGTCACTGCTCATTCCTTACGCTACCTATCGTAATAAAATATAGCCTACAACCTGGCCAGAGAACATATGTATGTTTAAAAAAAAAAGTACGTAAATCGGATAAGTGGTTCTCCAGTGATAAGCGCAATAACAGACAGACAGACAGAGAGACGTTGCATTTTATATATATATATATATATATATATATATATATATATATATATATATATATATATATATATATATATATATATATATATATATATGTATATATATATATATATATATATATATATATATATATATATATATATATATATTATAGATGATCACAGAGTTCTTGCAATGATAAACCCTTTTCCAAAAATTTTTTAAGCTAAATTTTTGGAACTAGAAAATAGAACTAGAAAAAGTTAAGTCGTAAAGTTGGGTCCCTAGCGATTAATCTGATTCATTGAACAGTCTTTTATTTTGAATCGGTTCACGGGTCACACCGATTCGACATGAACAAAAAAAGGACTCGAATAAGAGTAATGTAAAGAACAAAATGAACGCGTTGTTTTAAGTGACTTACCAATGTCGCATGAATGATGTAAATTACTCACTTTTTCACCACCGCCTCTACTAACATAGTAGTACATGTTTTTTTTGGTACCGAAATATAATTAAAAATTTTGTTCTTGTGTATTCAAAATTGAAACTAAAATTAAAAGTTGTTAGTTGCTGTAAAAACAAATTCTTCTTCACGTTCAAGAATAATTAACAAAAACCTAAAAAAGAGATTAGATAATTGACATTGAAGTGGTTCTTGCCATGTATTTACGATTGTTTTAAAAACTTCAGGGGATTAGCCGGGAAAAGAAGATCGTAGAAATAGTAAATCAAAAGTTTTACCACTCAAACTACCGTAGAAGACGGAAATATCATATAAATAAATAAATATGGTCTTTAGTTCCAATTATGAAAGAAAAAAATACATCATAAACTAAATAAAAAAATGCTACTTTAAATTGGAAGATGCCGAACAAAAATAATAATCAGTTAAAGTAAATCCCAAGATATAAGATCCTGCCTTTTTGCTGTTTTCAAAGGGCAATAAACGACTCTATTAATGTTTTGTGCATAGTTGTCAGGTATTACGATAAACGTATTTTTATCTTACCTGCTTTGTATACCGCCCTCACTTGCACTTGCAATCATATTGGTTCTATTTTTACCTAAATATTTACTACCTGGCAACCCGGTTTGGAGCCCTTTAAATATTTGATAATTTAGGCCTAATAACCACAGGTCGCCCATTAGGATTCGAGAGATACTTTTTATTATTTTTATTTTTAGTTTTACTTACAACTTACAACGTAACGGTTCTATTTTAATTATGTGGTGTCCGTGGAAAAATTGCAATAGTGGCTATCGCAAGAGAAAACATTTATCACTTGATGCTAAACAAATAATGAAAATTGTTTACGGCAGTTTGGCAAAAGGAAATTTGAATAAAAAAATGCTTTGCAAGACGCCAGTGAACTAGCAAAAACCCCAATTTCTACGATTAACCGTCACTCAGGAACAGGATATAACGGAAAGATTTTCAAATGCATCATATAGACGAATGTGAAAAAGACGTCATCAGGAGAAAAATATATTCTATGTATGAAAAGCAGTTGGTGCCGACACTAGACAAAATAAAATTAAGACTGGTGCAGGACGGGACCAATATACATTGTAGCCGATCAACCCTTCACAGAATTCTCTTAAGAATAGGTTTCACGTTCCGAAAAAAATCAACAAAAGGCAAGTAGTGATGGAGTCACAAAGATTACGAACCTGCGACATACTTATTTACAAGACACTAAAAAGTATCGATCAGAGAATTAGCCAATAATTTACCTTGACGAAACATGGTTCGATACCCATGACACTGTGCAAGAAGGGTGAGTTGACAGCTGTACAAAATGTCAGACTAACGCACCTTCAAATAAAGGTAAACGAATAACCATTTTGCATGCTGGATCTGAAAAGGGCTGGGTTTCCATTGTTTACTATTATCTGCAAAAAACAACAAGATTCTAGTTTGGACTATCACGAAGACCCGACCGCAGAACTTTTTGAAAAACTGGTTTCAAAATTCCCTTTTGCCAAATGTTCCCGAACAGAGTGTTATAGTTATGGACAATGCAAAGTACCACAGTCGCCTACTAAATAAAGTTCCTAATGCGGCCAACAGCAAATCGAAGAAACAGAAATATATGTTAGAAAATGACATTTATTTTGACTTTAGTTATAAAAAAAGTGGTCTTTTGGAAGTTTTGAAAGACTATAAATTGAAATATGTTGTAGTATGGCTGAGAAAATGGGACACACACTATTTTGGCGGCTTCCTCCGTATTATTGTGTGTTTAATCCAGTTGAACATATTTGGCATCAAGCTCATAAGGGCACAAAATATTTTTCCTACTTTAAGCTTGCCAGTGATTGAATTAGTAAAAAAAGTTATAAATGATATACCTTGTGAACGCTGAAAGAATTCCATTCAGCACGTTGTTAAAGTTGAAAATTCATATGTTTATGTAAATAATATAAACCCACTGATAATTACCTCAGATGATGACAGTAATAGTGAAACCGAATTAGACTTAAGTTAAAATATATTTTTATTTATACAATATGTCCCCTCTTGTAAACCCCATTCATTCAAACTGTATATTTGTACTTCTTATCCATTTGTTTTTACATGCATCTATAAATAAACATCTCCAAAAACACTTATAATTTTATCTATTTGCATTAATGAATAAAATTCTTAAGTCCATCTCTGCAACCTATCATAAACAAACGGCAAAAATCAGGATCTTATATTTTGGAACAAGCTATAACCCTGACGCAAAATTATTATTATTATTGTTATTGATTGTATGAAAATTAGATTATTAAAATTTTAGGTAAATATCTAATTTTCATTAGTTATTTATCTAAAATTTATAATATGCGTATATGTGTTTTCACTATCACGTAACCAACTCAAAAAGCGTTTTCTCTTGAGTCTTTTGACAAGTTCCGTATTGTCAAGGAGCTGAATAGCCTGGATAAATGTTGCAAAATCTCTCTATTGTTATTTTAAGAGAAATTATTTTGCCTTTTTTATCAAAATGTATAAATATTTTCTGCTTAAATGAATTTCTCTAAAAGCTTTTGACTGAAACACTTCCGGTCGGCAACCGAATGAATAATGCAAAAGTGCCGAGACAAGTGAATATTCGAAACCGTTGTCATGTGGTTTAAATGAGGGAAAGTGATTTTCATTATTTAACTTAAAATTGCTACAAATGCTCAATATTAAGAGCATTTTATGTGAAAAACTGAGAGAGATGGAAAGAAATGTTCTAGACAAATTAACGAAGACAGCTTTTTAAGTAGTATTTATGTCATAGGATTATTATCAAAACCGGACTATTATAAACTTACGGATTATTATCAACTCCAATTCCTACAATAGTGCGGCTCAGTTTTAGTAGTATTATAATTTTCCTGGACACACAGAAAAATTATAACCTGAACTAGCGTGAACTAACCAATGTGCATATAAAAAAATTAAGTTTTATGCGATTCTAAATACCTTAATTCCTCTGATTTCAAAAATAAATAGACTATTTTGATTTGATTTTGTATTTTTATTGGTTTTCATTGTTACTGATGTACCATACACTAAATATTACACTTTTACACAAAACATTATTTTAAAATTAGTATTTTATTCGACTTGTTTGTTAGATCATAATACAATTTTCCTGAGTGTGTCCAATAAGATTATAATAATGCTGAAAATAGTCTGTAATATTGTAGGAATTGGAGTTGAATGAAATATTATACGTAAGTTTATAATGTTACTAGTATGACTATAATAGTCCGGTTTTAATAATAATCCTGAGATATATGTACAGGATTTGTACAGGATCCACCGGCGGGTGAAATAAACGCAGGACGAGAATTAAAGGATAATGAACACCTAAACATTAAAGTTTTGTATATAACGGATAATTTCGTATTGTTTAAAATAAAATGTGATATTACACATTCCTTATTACCACTACACGAAACACTGCACTAGGCCTATGTTTCGTCAGTAACGTTAGCATCATCACGAGTGATGATTAATTAAACTTAAGAATAAAGCTGAACAATTTATGTGTAAGTGGAATCGAGCATTCATAGAGGTTGATTCAGTTCCATTCACGTCACTAGTACAGAGGACTTTATGGCCTAGGTCCTCTTTCATATTTAAACTATTTTTACTTTTTATAAATTCAATATTTTTTTTTATGTTGTATACAGTGAAATAAATATTAAAAATATTATACGAGAGGCATTCAATAATTAACGAGACAAATGGCTATAAACAAGAAATTATTTATTCAATGACACTGAAATCTACACTTCTTTTCAACATTTAGGCACTTTTTCCATCGGTTTGTAATCTTCCGAATCCTTGTCGTGTAGAATTGTTCACCTTGCTGCCTGAGCTAGTCGGGTACAGCTTTTTTCACCACTTCATTGTCTTCGAACCTGATACCAAGTAAAAACTCTTTAATCTGGCCGAATAGACAAAAATCGGACGGTGCAAGGTGGGGGCTCTAAGGTGGGTATGGCAACACCTCCCAATCCAACTTTTCGGTCGTCTCTCGTGTTTTCTGAGCGGTATGAGGGCGGACGTCATCATGCAGCAGAAACACATCTTTTGTAAGAAAATCCTGGCGTTTTCTTCTTATCGCGGGTTTTACTTTCTGTTGAAGCATGTTTAAATAGTAGTCACTGTTTATTCTACATTGATTTTCTAAATAATTACAATAAATTAGGCGTTTGGAGTCCCAAAATACCGGTAACATCAATTTAGCGGCGGACGCTGAGGTTTTACATTTATTCTTTGAGGGAAAATTTGGATGTTTCCACTGAAGACTTTGCCGTTTGGATGCAGGTTCAAAATAATGAATCCACGTTTCATCATAGGTTGTTATACGATCTAGAGTCACTACTACCTTCCGTTAAAACCGTCGTTTAAATTCAGAATAAATGCGATTTCGGTTGTCTTTAGGATCCTGAGTCAGTTGTCTCGGAACCCGTCTCGAATACGTTTTGCGATAGTTCAGCTTATCATGAATGATGAAGTGCACGATTCTAATACTGGCATTACATATTTCAGCAGTGGTCGCAATTTTTATACGTTTATCATCTCTGATAACGTCATTTATCCGATTTTGCAGCTTATCTGTCAAAACTTCAACTTGTCTTCCCAAGCGATGAAGATCGGTGACACTTGTTCTGTCTGAATGAACCTGTTTAATCCAGTTATATACGTTTTCGTGGCTTAAACACTTTCCACCATACTGTCTTAACATTCTCGAGTAAATTTCGGCCGGTTTCACACCTTCGGATATCGAAAATCTTACCACGGAACCTGAACGTAGCTCTTCCGGCATACACGTTTCGACCGGAGCTGACATTTTGAAATAAACAAATAACATTATGGTTACTATTTTTTTTTTTCAAACAGCTGATTAAATCCGTCGTCAAGCTTACCAACTTGACCGTCTTCTTCTTCTTCTTCGGGTACCATGACCGTTCAACGATCGTTAGTTTTCCTGTTGGCCACCATGTTGATGATAGCGTTTTATTGACAGTCGCTCGGAAAAGTTGAACCGAAGACTTGCCGTACCACTGCCTCAAATTTTTCAACAACAATGTTTTTATTCTTTCTGGACCACGTCTGCCTGAAATCTTTCCCTCTATAATCAAATGCAGCGTATTTTTCAGGATGTCTCATAATGTGGCCAAAATAGTCCTCGTCCATGCGAGTGAGAACGCTATTGTTACCAATTCTGACCATCCAAGTGATTTTCAGCAATAGTTGATACACCCATATCTCGAATGCCTCCAGACATTTAAGCATTGGTTCAGTTAGCGTGCACGCTCCCATGCCATACAAGAGATCCGGAAAACACATCGCAGTCTATCATTTTCATCCGTAATTTTTGATAATAGGTGGTGACTAGTTAAGATTTTTTATTCTTCATAAACGTAGGTCGGACCGTGTTTATTCGAATTTTCGTTGATATTGCTACCGAAATACACCAATTTATCAACTCTCTCTTTCTTTGTGCCACTGACTGTAATATCACCATCTTCAATATTAAATTCTTTGCTTATATATTTTGTTTTATTTGCATTGTATCTTAAACCAAACTGTGTACAAGTGTCAGTTATTGTATCAATAATTTTTTGTAGATCTTTTCCATTATTAGTGATAATTAATATATCATCGGCGTATCTGATGTTATTTATGTTAACACCGTTGATGTTGATCCCTTTAGTGGTACCAGTGAGTGCTTCAATAAATATCACCTCCGAATAGAGGTTGAACAAGGGCAATAGAATGCAACCCTGACTCATTCCCCGCTTGACTTGATCCTCAGAAAGTTTCATTTAAAAATATTTAATCGTTTTCCGACAATTGCTGTCTCCTTAATTATTAAACGACCCATGTATAACTATCCGTTATAATATCTTTCCTACAGATGCGAAGAAATTATATTAGGCCCATTAGGGGAATTACTGGCTATGACGGAAATGTAACAAAGAAGTTAATACATAAGAAGAAGCAAGTCTATTGACTAACATTGAAAAAACTGCTAACTCCATAACGTAACGGCATATCAGGCGTAGAAAAAGCATGTGTTTTTTTAGCATGCGTTTTGCAGTAGAACATCTTAGGGAAGAAATACATGCATGGGGGAGTTGACTAAACTAGAGGAAATAAGTTCCTTAAACTTAATATTTTTTCCAGCGATGGCAGCGACGAATCAGCAGTTATTTGCAGAGGAAAGGCCAGGCGGAGACCTAAAGTTTACTCTCCATTACGACGTAGATATGGACGATGTAGATTAATGAGAATGTATGGGCTCCTACTGAATTTTTTCTATGTTAAATCGGAAATATTACATAGATGAAGAAATTAATTCAATTATTTCAAGAATAATTCTTTAACTCTATTAAAATAGATAACGATTTTTTTCTAGTGATGGAAGTGACGAACCAGCCCACATCTGCAGAGGAAGAGCTAGACGGAGACTAAAGGGTTACTGCCCATTAAGATGTGGAAATGGACGATGTAGATCAAGTGCCATTGCATGTTCTGGACGAGATGGATGCGGAGATGGAACAGATGAAAGTCACTGTTCAGTTTGTCGTAAGTATTTTTAGTGGTCCGTACGGAACACTTATAAGATCATTTCGGTGTCTGTCCGTCTGTCACACCCGATTTTCTCCGAAACTATTTGACATAGAAAGAGGAAATTTGGCACTAATATAGAAATTGATAGCCTCATCAAAGCTGTATAGTTTTGATAGTTAAATTTTTGCTTAAGCGATTAGTTTTAGGGGATGAAATTGAAAGTGAACAAATGTTTTTACCATGTCATCGAGTGGGGTGTCAAATGAAAGCTTGTAAAAACTCGAGTTCAAAAATATATACAATGTAATACATGCGCACACTTTTCTTTGTATTATTTTTTAAGAATTTAGAAAAATTGCTGTCCCGTCCCTTATCTCGAAAATTACTTATCAAAAAATTCTTAAATTATCACGAGTGCATTACTCTTAATAATTTATCCGGTATAACAAAAAACGGGTTTTCAGTGAAGATCGGAAAAAAACTTTGTTGAAAACTCAATTGAGTTGTTTTGTGAAGTCATTGATCATTTTATACCTCCGTAACAAAACTTTTTATTTTAAAAGCAATCAACTTACGGAACACTAATTGCGCCAGTCTGATTTGCATTTGGCCGGTTATTTTTATGATATATTTTATATTTTTCTTTTTTTACAATATTTTGTTAAACTAATACTGGGAGTGTCCCATAAAAAACTTCAAATTTAAAGTATTTATGATATATAAACAAATTCTTAAAAGAAATAAACCTTCACCGTGTACTAAAGTACGTACATACATGAAAAATAAATAATTTTTTTTTAAAATAGTCTCATCTAAATGTAACATAAGTTCTTGAGCGTCTTGGGTATTATTGGATAGAAGAGAATAGCTTGCGAACCACAAACTCTGAGAAAGTCCAACATATATGGGAACATCGGAAATATTTTAAAGAGTTCATGAATTGATGACGGATGGCTGCAGTTCATCATTAAAAATGATGACGGAAGCGTCAAACATCAAAAAAAAAATCTAATGGTATTGAAAGGGGATTTAGGCCAAACAACAGTCCCTGTGAAATTTATTCCACACACCTTGTATGAACTTCTAGAAACAATCCAACCTTTTCAAATAAATTGTTACTAATGACGAGACCTGGTGTTTTCTACATGACGCACTAATAAAGCTTCAAAGTACAGAATTTTTTTTTTTTTTTTTTTTTTTTTTTTTTTATGGGTCTAGCACACGTGCTACAGGGAAGTCCCTAAAGCGCTACAGGAGCGACACGTGTGCGGAGAAAGCGATTCACGTTGTTCTTGAATCGCTGTAGATTGTACTCGATGGGAAACACAGTCCTGGGTAAACCATTCCAAAGGTATGATGTTCTCCATATAAAAGACTGCTTGAAAAGCGTTGTACGAGGAGTAACAAGCTGAACCTCATACGGATGTGAAGCATTAGCGCGACGTGTACTTCTAATATGCACCGCTCTGGGAAGAATTAAACGGGCTACATCTTTCGAACACTTTCCATGAAAGTACTTGTAGAATAGGCTCAAGTCGCCAACCGTTCTTCGATGTTCCAGCGAATCAAGGCCGTCGGTCAGTTCCGGGTGTCCAATCAGACGAACAGCTCTTCTCTGGATAGAATCCAACAAATGCAGTGTATGTTTGGGAGCGGAGCTCCAAACATGGGAGCAGTATTCCATAGTTGGTCGAATTTGAGCTTTGTAAAGAATTAACAGTTGTTGTGGAGTGTAAAGCTTTCTGGTTCGAAACAATATTCCCAACTTTTGAGAAGCTCCTCTTGCTATGCCTGCAACATGTTCATGCCAGGACATATTTGCTCCCAAATTAACGCCTAACAGATTGAGTGACGATGTTAGAGGGATGGAGTGCCCCGACATAACTATGTCGGGTTCTGCAACGTTAACTTTTTTGGAAAAAACTGCCGCCTGGGTTTTTATAGCGTTAAATTCCACTTGGTTACTGTCACCCCAAGATAGAATTTCTTCCAGGTCTTTGTTAAGTTGAATGACTTCCTGCTGTCTGCGGATATTTGTCTGAGTAGTCGATGTCCGAGCGTTTAAAGTGAATGAAGAGATAAGTGTACTGTCATCTGCAAAGCTGTAGATTGGATTCTCGGTCTTTTCCAGCAGATCGTTAATATAGATGAGGAAGAGAGTAGGAGACAGTATGGAACCTTGGGGCACACCGGCGTTGATAGTGAAGATGTTAGAAAGAAATCCGTCAACTGCCACTCGTAAAGAACGCTCTCTGAGGAAACATGAGAGCCACAAACAGAACTTTTCCGACATACCATAAGAACGTAGCTTAGCCAACAGCCCATCGTGCCAAACACGGTCAAATGCCTTGGATATGTCAAGAGCAACCGCTCGAGATTCTCCAAAGTGTTCAATTGCGTTGTTCCAAACATGTGTTACATAAGTCAGAAGATCTCCTGTTGATCTATTTTTACGAAAGCCATATTGGTGATCACTAATAATGTTGAATCCTTCAAGATATTTTAGAAGATGCTGATTGATAGCCTTTTCCATGACTTTCGATATTATTGAGAGTAGTGCGATTGGTCGGTAGTTATTTGGCAAGGTCTTCTTGCCTTTTTTAGGTATCGGCTGAACTGTGGCACATTTCCAGCAGGAAGGAAATATTCCCTTTCTGTAGGATAAGTTGAAAAGTCTACAGAAAACTGGTGTTAGTTCCCTCGCACAGTTCTTGAGAACTATGGCAGGTATTCCGTCAGCGCCTGAAGCCTTTTTGGTGTATAGCTTCATCAAAATACGTTTTATGATACGCTGTCTGAAGACAATATCGGGCATCCTTGACTGCACTATGGGAATAATAGGTGGTGTTTTTCCTTGGAAATCGACAGTAGAATGTGAAGCAAAGAGTTCAGCCAATAAGTTCGCTTTCTCAACAGGTGTCGTTGCAATAGAATTATCTGGCCGTGTGAGTGGCGGTATGGTGGATTTGGTGAAATTTTGACTAACTGCCTTAGCGACCGACCAAAAGGACCTGGAATTGCCGGGACAAGCGAGAAGTTTGTTTCTAATCCGTTGATTGTGTACCTCCTTGGTTTCGTCGATAATTTCTTTGCATCTGTTCCTGGCACGAACAAAGATGTTACGATTTATGGTGTTAGGATCTTCACGCCACTGTCGGTATGCAAGATGTTTAGAAGCAACAGTTTCTTTGCATTTTAGGTCAAACCAAGGCTTGCCGTTGGAAGGGCATTTCTTCGAAAAAGGGATGTAAGCATCCATACCGGCCAAAATAACATCGGAAAACTCCCTGGCGCAGTCAGATGGGTCGTCGGATCGAAAACAAACGTCCAACCAAGGGAAAGTTCGAAAATATTCCATGAGATCTTCCCATTTAGCAGATTTGTAGTGCCAAATCTTGCGCGGTTTGGGCGCCTCTCTGTCACTGATTGGTAGAATACTCGATGTCGAAAGTAGTTTATGGTCGGAAGAACCTAACGGTGGATTTACGCTGACCGTGTAAATCTTCGGATTGGTGGTTAAAAAACAGATCAAGAAGACTGGCGAACTCTCCGTCTCGATCAGGGATCCGTGTTGGTTCATCAATAAGCTGAGTCAAGCCACAACTGATTGAAAATGATTCGGCTTCACGACCTTGTTCATCGGTAGTATTTGAATATTTAAGCCAGTTGATGTTGTGGACATTAAAGTCGCCCAGGATGGCAATTTCGGCATTGCAAGTCAAAATCATGACTGCACGAGTAGTTCCAGCAAAAATCGAAAGAACATTGATTGTTTTTTATGACAGCAGAGGTATTATTCATCGTGAGTTTTTTCCAAAAGGTCAAACTGTCAATGGCGATGGAAGCATCGAAACGTGCGAGAAGTAGAATTACAGAAAATAAAACTATCACCACAAAAACACAAACACATCAAACAAAACGTCGCCAAACGAGGCCGACAGGCTACCGCTGGATCTTTAAAATACACCTTGCCGCGTTTCTCAGAGATACTGCGCAGATTTTCCTATTATTGTTATATAAAATACTTGCGCACAATCCCTGAGAAACTTGACAAGGTACATTTCAACGTGCCGGCGGTAGAACGACAGCTTCGCTTCGCGACGACATTTTGTTCCACGTGTTTGTCTTTCTGTAACGAGTAGAATCAAAACAGCTAGTGCTAGTTACCCTTGCCTGACAGAAACATAATAGAGGATGAAACTTGTTCTTGGTCAAATGGTGAATATGAAATAATGAAATACCTGCATCGAGTCCTTAAGAACAAAGTACGAAGGCGTATATGTAGACATTTTATTTTTAGAAATGAATAATTTAAAATTGGCCCAAGTACCCACTTATAATACTTAAAATTAAATACAATTATTCAAAACTTGTTATTGAATAAGAGTACAGGATTTTAAATAATCTAAAATTCACTACATATTTTTAGTGGTCCGTACGGAACAATTATGGGGTCACGTCGTCTGTCCATGTACAAGTGAGTCCGTCTGTCCCTCTGTCTGTCACACCCGATTTTTTCCAAAACTATTTTACATAGAAAGTTGAAATTCGGTACAAATATAGGTATTGATGGCCCAATCAGAGCCGTATAATTTTGAAAGTAATTTGGATCCAAGGGAGGTGAAATCTGAAGTGAAAAAATTTTTTTTTACCAGGTCATCAATTGTGAAAACACGAGTTTAAAAATATATATGATGTATATTTACGCACACTTTTCTTTGTCTTATTTTAAAAAAATGGCAAAAACACCCCTGTCCACCCACTTTATCTCGAAAAATACTGATCAATAAATTTTGAAAAAATTCTGGAATAGTTTTCATAAAGTGTAGATTGAGCGAAAATTATCAAGAGTGCATTAAGTTTAATAATTTTTCTGGTACAAAAAAATACCGAAAAAATACTGAAAACTATGTTCCTCTACAAAATGGTGGAGGTGGAATATTTTCCGTGCATTACAGCGCATCGCTCCTCTGGAGACAATATAATTTCATTTTATTTGTTTATAATTAAATATTTAGGTAGTAAATATTTATTTTACACTTTTATTACTAGAATCTAGATTGAGCGAGATTGATTTAATGGTTACTAGGTAGCTAAGATTCTATAACTATTATACATTGTTGTTTAAGAATAAACGTGAAAATACTTATTGGAACTTAAGAAATATACATGTCAGTACATATATACATTTTCAAAGCAATTACGGTAAAGAACACTAATTACGCAAGTCCAAGTTGCACTTGACCTGTTTTTTATACTTTACAGTTATTTCTCAGAACGGCGGAGTCGCACTTAATGTTTCTTTTTTCCCTTAAAAAATCGCCCTGTATATATATATATATATATATATATATATATATATATATATATATATATATATATATATATATACCTGTATTTAATGTCGAGTGTTTTATTTAAGAATAAAAAATAGGTAGTTTTTCAAGGTTTTCTGTGTGTTTGTTTATTATTAGTAGAATTCAAATTTCATTTATATCTTCCTTAAAATTTAAAGTATTACATAAATTGTACAACACATAATATATCTGTATTAATATTTGACTATTTATTTATTTTCGTATTTTAGGATGTCCAGTCGTACAAGGAAGGAGTTTATCATAGTCCACTCAGGCTTTTTTGAATTGTACCATGCCAAAAATTCTGTAAATTGTTTTATTTAGAACTTGAACCTTAGTTTTAAGCTCTGTAGTTCTAGTACTTAATTTTATTTCGGTCAGAGTTGTGTTAACGACTCTTCGAAGCTCAGAAATTATTATTATGTATTTAATAGATTTATTTATTTTAACTAAGGGCATAGACTTTGTTAAGTTGGATGTAAAAATGTGTTAA
Organism: Pachyrhynchus sulphureomaculatus; assembly: GCA_019049505.1. Taxonomy (NCBI): domain Eukaryota; kingdom Metazoa; phylum Arthropoda; class Insecta; order Coleoptera; family Curculionidae; genus Pachyrhynchus; species Pachyrhynchus sulphureomaculatus. Next base: position 79,939,542 of record CM032456.1, read on the forward strand.
GACTATTATTTAAGTTAGACAATATAGTATATAAGTACAAATTTAAATAAACAATTTCTTTAGTTTGCATGTTTTATTTTATTTAATTTAAAGCGAAATCCATGAGAGTAACTTTCTTACGAACCCGACACTTCCCTTTGTGAAGAGAAGGGTTTCTGTTAAGGTAAGAGATAAGAGACGAATAACAAAATTTTCAGATTATTCTATTCCTAGAACCCCAAAAAGAAAGTACGAGAGTTATCATACCAATCGATCGACAGACAGAAATACTGACGGAAATGTCAAACTATACTTTTTGTAAACCCTAAAACGTTAAGAAAACAAAACAAAAATCTCGGAGAAGGTTTTTGCACGGATATGATACTCTCCGTTAGCACGAGAAGTCGTTTCACATATAAAGCGATTTTCGATTCTGCCTGCAAATAGAAAAATAGCGGTGTCTGTACGGTAAGTTGAGAATTGGGAAAGATCATTAGAAAATAAGAAAGCCAAAAAAAAAAAAAATTTTAACTTCCAGAAGGGAATTTCGAAAGATAAGGTGGAAGACCAAGGTGTGTTCAGATTAGTAATATACGCTTTAAAATAGGTACGAATAAAAAAAACAGTGTATTGTAAGCTGTAAAGGTTAATCCAAAAATTCCAGTATACTAATTAAATAAAAATATTTATATTTTATTGCAAAAGTAATCAAAATTTTTAGATGCGTGACCCTTTAGTAGAAGATTCCTTGACCTTAGATAAATGTAAATAAAAATATATCTAATTTTTAGTTGGTTTAATGATTTTGCATTAAAATTATGTTTTCATAAAAGAATCGTATATGCATATATTCTATACTTTGAAATTTTGAATTTGAAATTATGAAGTATTTTTAATCTAAGGTAAGTGGAAACTTACATATTCAATAAAAACTAATTTGCTTCCATTTATTTTCTCGTTGGACTATAAATTGCTGGATAAAATGGAGACATATTAAATTTTGATATTTAATTTTTATAATATTAATCGATTTTCAACATTCAGTTCCTTTGCAATTCGGAAAAAAATTACCTTTCTATATTTTTTGGTCTACAGATGACAAGAACCAATTTCCACCGGTCTGTAATCTATCCATTAGTCTATTTATTGACACTATAACTCCCTATCAAAATGAGATGTCAATATTATTATTACATTCTACACATATAAGTCATGAAGTACTAGAAGACTGTATTTTTTGAGTGACATTGTTTTAGGGGGTGGAAAAGTGGAAGACAATAACTTTTGTATTAGTTCGATAGTATTACGAGACTTTATCTAGATTCTTACCATAGTAGAGATAATGAACAAATTTTACCCATAAATACTTACGAGGCTGGTTTGAAAAGTCCGTGCAAAGTCCGAGAGATGGCACCACCGGCGCGAATCGAGGACATGTTTAGTTAGTAGCATCTCTTGAATGAACGCACACCAAGTTTCAGCCATATTGGTCTATTTCTTTGTGTTTGGCATTCGTGTGAATCAAGGAAGTCGAGTGATTTTCAAGAAATGGACGAAAAGAATTTCGTGTGGTGATTAAACATTACTTTATGAAAGGCAAAACGCATCAGGAGACTAAAGAGAAGCTTGATAAACATTATGGTGACTCTGCACCTTCGATTAGAACAGTTTATAAGTGGTTTCAAAATTTTCTGACTGGCCATATGGGCACAAGTGGCGCTGAACGTTCTGGACGGCCTGTGGAGATTACGACTCCAGAAATCATTGATCAAATCCATGGTATGGTGATGGATGATAGAAGAGTTAAGGTGCGTGAGATTGCTAGTGCTGTGGGTTTCTCGACTGAACGGGTACATAATATTTTGCATAAACATTTGGACATGAGAAAGCTATCCGCAAGATGGGTGCCGCGATTGCTCACGCTTGACCAAAAACGGAATCGTGTGAAGTGTTGCAAGGATGGTTTGCAGCTGTTCCAGAAGAATCCGGAGGACTTTAAGCGTCTTTTCGTCACTGTGGATGAAACATAGATACATTACTATACTCCTGAGACCAAACAACAATCTAAACAATGGGTTACCAAGGGGGAATCTGCACCAAAAAAGGCGAAGACCGTTCCTTCGGCCGGAAAGGTTATGGCGACTGTCTTTTGGGATTCGCAAGGGATAATCCTCATCGACTATCTGGAAAAGGGTAAAACTATTACAGGTGAATATTATTCATCGTTATTGGACCGTTTGAAAACCGAGCTGCAAGAAAAACGCCCGCGACTGGCCCACAAGAAAGTCCTTTTCCATCACGACAACGCACCAGCACACACCTCAGCAGTTGCGGTCGCAAAATTAATGGAAATAGGATTCCAACTCGTTTCACATCCCCCCTATTCTCCAGACTTGGCTCCCTCGGACTACTATTTGTTCCCCAATTTGAAGAAATGGCTGGCGGGACAAAGATTTTATTCAAACGAGGAGGTGATTGCAGACACTAATGGATATTTTGCAGACTTGGACAAATCCTATTATTCGGAAGGGATCAACAAACTAGAACATCGTTGGACGAAGTGTATAAGCCTAAAAGGAGACTATGTCGAAAAATAAAAAAGGTTTACCCCAAACACATAAGTAGTTTTTATTTTTGCACGGACTTTTCAAACCAGCTCGTATGCTCAGATGAAATGATTTAAAAAGGTTGGGTTTTTTAGAGTTTTTAGCTACGAGGAAACAGTAAAAAATAGCATATTTCGTTTTCACGAAAGAAGTCTACCACTTTTTTATGACTAAAATCAATTGGAAATTTTGAATTAAGTTATTTTCTAACGCGAAAAAGTCAAACTCAGTACATATTTTAGCACTGCATATTTGCGAGAGACGTGCTGGGTATAGAGGTATATCAAACGAGAATCAAGTAAAATGTAGGTAGCTACAAGCAAATTCGTATCTCCAGAAATGAGAGTGATAGAACAGCGATCGAAAAAAATTAATGCAACTCTGAGATATTTCTACACATGACACCTAAATAAGCTATCCTTTATTTTGGCACTTTCCGTGCAACTATTGGGCATTTCCAAAAAAAATATGTTTTTATAAATAAATTAAAACAAGAAGTTTCAAATAAAAACATAATTTTTAAACTTGTATTATTACGTTTTGTAATAGACTAACTTGCAATTAATCTCAGAAATTCAATATTCTTTAATTCTATTTGGTGGTTTATATTTAGATTTTACTTAAAAATTTTCAAGTCCTTTGTTAATAATTTAACAGGAGATGAGCTAGCTACTAAAAAATTTATTATTAATCATATCGTACGATTATAGAACAGTACAATATGTATAAAAAAAAGCATACATTGTTTAAATGCAGATTACTCACTGTAGGTGTATGTGTTGTGTTTATAGGAATTCCAGTGTTTTTCCAGCAATAATTTGTGACATGAGAAAAAATATATCACTTCTTGTAATAACATTTTGTACACAGTTAGACACAAAGCTCCCCGTTTCAAAATTTTGGTATTTCGAATTACAAAGTCACAACCAACAAAAAATAAATAGAAAATGAAAACCATTCTTGATAGCATACTTTTATTAATTTTGTGGTTAGCTTTTGGAAAATGTTCAACGGAGTTTAGCACTGGTAAGTATTGTTTCATCTATTAAATACAGTTGTTTTATTGTTTTTAATGTCCTCTGGCCCGCTTTATATTATCAAATTAAAGACTCTGATTTGCTCATATTAAAAAAACTAGTCAGGATATTTTAACTGGAATATTGTCCAGAAAACTTAAAATGTAATTAAGTTTAAATATAAAACATAAGTCATGTTATGTTGATAAGCCACAGAAGTAGATAGGATTAGTATCTTACAACCACAATTGGTGTATCTTTAGAAAGTTAAAAAATCTGAAATATATATATATATATATATATATATATATATATATATATATATATATATATATATATGTCATTCAACCAGACCTCCCCATTAGTTCATAAATTGACGCAATTTATGAGGAACACAATCTGGTCCAGATTAAAGCTTATGATATGTAGTTTTGAATTTTAAGTGGCATATTAAAAAATTGTTGTAATTTGAGCTCAATTTCAAAAAATTTCAAAAAAACTAAAATAAAAATGTATTTTATTAATATAACCAAAAGTTTTCTCTGATAATCTTACTCTACCCCAAAAAACCTATAACTTTTGTACGAACTTTTTTTTATGTCCTCAATTTTCGGAGATATTTATCACAGCGTATTTGGCATATTTTGGATATTGAACAATTTGTTACTCGAAAACTAAAACTTTTAGAGAAATTATGTAAGAAATAAAAAATACTTGTTTTTATTCATAGAATTACCATGATTTTTTTAGAATTTTTGAAGCACTTTTTAACGATTCATTATTTTGACCTGTATTCACCGGTAGAACGAAAAAATCCTAAAAAAAATAACGAATTGTTAAAAAGTACTTCAGAAATTCTGAAAAAATTCACGATGATTCTACGGATAAAAACGAGTATTTTTTGTCTCTGACATAGTTTCTCTGAAACTTTTGGTTTTCGAGTAAAAAATTGTTGAATATCCAAAATATGGCAAATACGCTGTGATAAATATTTTCGAAAATTGAGGCCATAAAAAAAAATTCCTACAAAAATTGTAAATTTTTTAAGGCACAATAAGTTTATAAGAAAAAACTTTTGATTTTATTAAGAAATTAGCCCAAATTAGCACAATTTTTTTATACGTCACTCAAAATTTAAAACTACATGTCATAAGATTTCATCTGGACCAAACTGTATTCTCATAAATTGCGTCAATTTATGGACTAATGTGGGGGTCCGGTTGACAAAGTCTCGGGACGGATTCGACAAATAAGAGTGGGTAGACTATTGAGATACTGAATTTCTTCCGTTTTCAGTTGTTCTATATATATATATATATATATATATATATATATATATATATATATATATATATATATAAAAATATATATATATATATATATATATATATATATATATATATATATATATATATATATATATATATATATATATTGACTAGATGAACGTACAGGAAGGTCCAAATTGGACACTTTTAAAGGTAAACCCCCTTATCTAAAGTAGATAGACGGAAACTGATGTCGGTATCTGAGGCTCAATTTTTATGATAAACTCAATGGTGAAACTGCATATCGATATCTAGTACTGTTTCAGATATACAGGGTGTTTTTCAAAAAATCTGCATTTTGGAAAAATGTTTGAAGATTTTTCATTTCTGTTAAAACATTCTCAAAGCACTTTTTCACCTGGATTTCAACAGTGTAAGTTACATTTTTTTACAACTAATATTTTAATAGTTATTAACGCAAAAATATATTTTTTAAATGGGATACCCTGTATACTTTTCCTTATCTGAATAGAGCTTTAAATCACCATTCTAAAAATATAGCACACTTTATATTTTGCTTAAATCTACTTCAAAATATAAAGGTTTTCAGTTTTTACATGAGTTTTAAATACACATTTTGTGAAGTACGCTTTGGACGGAGCGGCCATATGGTTTAATTCAATTGTTTATTCGTAGTTGTCAAATTTTATTTCATGATCAGTTAATGAATTGTCACATAAATCGCAATGAAGTTTGAAAATTACGAAAAATGGGATATGATAGTGTGTTTCATACAAACCGGAGAAAATTAAGGAAGCGGCAAGTAGTTTGTACCACGAATGGTATCCAGAGAGGCGTCAATCCTTCAAGGATATATTGGCTCGATTGCGACATAACCTAGTTAATAGTGGCCAGTTTGAAAAGAAACGACCCAAAAATTATGCATCAAACAGGGATAAGGAGATAAGGAGTTAGAAGAAATAGTAGTTTTAGGAACTATCCGAAATAATCCCAACACTTCAACCCCATTGTTAAAAGAATCCACTGAACTAACAAGAACTAACGTAAGTTGTACTTTGAAGAAGCACAAATTCAGGCCATATAGGACAAGAAAAGTTCATCACCTTAGAGACGGAGATTTTCAACGGCGTATGGATTTTTGCCAATAGTTTCTGGAGAATTGTAACCATGTTCCGAATTTTTCTTTAAATTGCTTTTGAACAGATGAAGCTTATGTAAGCAATGCAGGTATTTTTAACCGTTACAATTCTTATACGTAGGCACAAGAAAATCCTCATTTAGTTGTGGAGCAAAGAAATCAAGGCAGATGATTTAATGTGTGGGCAGGAATTTTTAGAGGCAGGGTTATAGCTCTATTTATTTACGAAGGAACACTCACCAGAGATATTTAGACATTTTAAGGCAGCAAGTAGAACCCCTTGTTGATGAACTGACGTTAATGGACCTTAGAAATATATTTTCTCAACACGACAGGGCACCCCCTCATAACGCTGCAGTTATCAGTAATTTTTTATCAGCCAATTTCGACAATAACTGGATAGCAAACCAAGGTCCGAACCGTTGGCCGGCAAGGTCACCGGATTTAACACTCAAGGACTTCTATCTCTGAGGAAGATTGAAAACCTAATTTTTAAATTGCCGACAAACACCAGGCAAGAGTTAGAAGTCGCAGTGATACAAAGTTTTGCAACTCTCACTCCTCTTGAACTAAGCAGTTCGGTAAGAAGTGTTTCCGAAAAGGTGCCGCCTATGTGTAAATGAAACTGGTTGACATTTCGAACATCTCTTATAGAAAATTGTTTTGTTTTAGTTTGCTCTACTCGAAATAAATTGTTCTCTCAGAGTTACTTCTGGGAATTTTTTACGATTTGACTGCTATCGGTAAACAATTGATATTGCCGCTCCGTCCAAAGCCTACTTCACAAAATGTGCATTTAAAACTCACGTAAAAACTGAAAACCTTTATATTTTGAAGTAGATTTAAGCAAAATATAAAGTATGCTATATTTCTTAGAATAATAATTAAAAGCTCTATTCGGATAAGTAAAAATATACATAGTATCCCATTTAAAAAATATATTTTTGCGTTAATAACTAGTAAACTAATAGTTGTAAAAAAACCGTAACTTACACTGTAGAAATCCACGTGATAAAGTGCTTTGAGAATGTTTTTACAGAAATCAGAAATTTTCAATAGGAAAAGAATTACAAACATTTTTCCAAAATGCAGATTTTTGAAAATCACCCTGTATATCTGGAATGGTACTAGATATCGATATGTGGTTTTCACCATTGAGTTTATCATAAAAACTGAGCCTCAGACACTGACATCAGTTTTCGTCTATCTCCTTTAGATAAAGAGGTTTACCTTTAAAAGTGTCCAATTTGGACCACCCTGCACACTAAATATAATTATAGTATCGAGATAACTTATGAATACATAGAACATTATCCGTATACTCACATATTTCCTTCGAATACTAAATGCTGTCTTCATCGAAATTTCTTTTTTCAGTAAATAACCTAATAAACACAACTAAATGTACCATTCCGGATATTCCACCTTTTTCACCAGAACTATACACTTTTGCAAGGTCTACTTCAATACCATGTACTGCTTTTAATCCACTTTTATCTTATACAACTATTCAAGATGGAGTACCTCGGCTACATATAAAAAACGATATTGTTGCTAAGTATTTTGGAAAACCTGATCATATTTCATGTTGCTATAGCTATGTTTTCAGAAATGGGACAAAGAATAATCCTGATGTAGGCGTAGTGTAAGTTATTAAAAAGATATTGCTAGGAGAACACATGCAGTTCCGAAAAAGAACGTCTTATGTATGTACAGGGCGACTCCTTTATTTCCGATTTAATTAGAAGAATTGTAAGTTCCTATCTATATTTAAGTAGATCGAGAAGAACCAAATTAAAACATAATTTTATTACAAAAAGATTTATTTCATTACGATGCTATGACTTGTTAAAGTTCAAAAACTAGAATTTTAGATACTAAAATTGCATAAACTATTATTTTTAGGTACACCATTTTTTAAATCAAATATATCTAGATCTTAAAAATAGTAGAATACATAGGGTATATCACTTGACTTAATATACTTATTTATTAAATCAGAAAAATGTACAAAAACAAACGGCGAGCCGGGATATCAATTATTGTGAACTTAATTTCATTTATGATTCTTCAATTCGGAAGTATAAAGCTTATGATTTTTCAGGGTTTCTTGGTGTTTAAAATTTCAAAATGAAATAGAATTATATCATGATACAGTATGGGTATCATGCAGCAAATCTAATAGCTATCAACAAACAATTCATGGTTTTCCGATGACTCCTGTTTATGAAAACATTCATCAAATTGTCAGATTAAAAGATAATATAAGAAGGAAAGCTGAAAAACTAAAAAAAAACTCGTCTAAAAAACCTATAAGTGTTTTAATTATAGTCGTTGATGCAGTATCGAGATTAAATTTTATTAGAACTATGCCGAAAACAAGAAAATTTATTGTGGAAAACGGATTTTACGAATTCAAAGCTTATAATAAGGTTGCAGACAATACATTTCCAAATGCAATGGCTTTTCTAACTGGAATGAATTTAGAAGATGCTACCAAGATATGCAGACCAACAAATATAGATGGGCTAATAAATTGTCCAATGATCTGGTGAGTTTAAACTTGGAAGTAAGTCACTGTTAGAAAAATATTACCGTTTTCAAAATATTTTCCAATGTTAACTTAATCTCTCTCAAATTTCACTTAACTTATCCTGAGTTAATAGTTCAACAGTGTCAGATAAAAGAGGGCAACAGCTGCTTTAACAAGATAACATTGTAAGTTAATAATTACGAAATTATTCCAAATTTATTCCTTGTACAACAAGGAATAGAACTTACCAGTTTTGAAATCTTTGATTTCATTTTGAACAAAAGGTATAAACTTATTAGGAATACATAAAATACGTATGATGAAATGAGAGTACCATAGACCGTACGTGGAAAACACTCTCACATTCTCGCTGCTATATTAGATCTTTGCAACATTTTTCACATTCTAAGAATTAGTCCTAGAAATTTACATAAAACTTTTATAATTAATTTAATCCTTCAGTCACCGATATTATTATGCTCTATTCGAGTACATGGTTATCGTTTTTTTTAATTTTGTAGGTACCAGTACAGGGATTTAGGATACGCTACTGCATATGTAGAAGACTGGTCACAAATAGCAACATTTAATTATTTGAAGAAAGGCTTTAAAGAAAGTCCCACTGATTATTATTTCAAACCTTACATGGATGCGATAACATATTTGGAAATCAAAATGCAAGATACGATGCCGTTCTGTGCTGGACCTGAATCACAAGGTCAGTCCATATATGAGAATATTTAGATAAAAAAGAATTTTTTACAATTTTTTTCCAAAAAATATTTCTAAAACTGACCAGTTTATTCTTGTCTTATGTAGAAATAGAAAGCCATTACCAAATAAAAAAAAAAACTCAACTCCAACTGGAAGTTTCGGTGAAAGAATATATAAATATTTATATGTAAAATAGCTGAAAAAGTCCATATCTCAACAGTTTACCCACCGTTCTTTTATTCGTCAAATACATCCTGAGACGCGTTTTGCCGTATCACGGCTCATCAGTCGGGCTAGGATTGACAAACAAGAGAACAGAATTTATTGGTACTTAACCCAGAAGTTACGGAACATGATTATAGGATATAACGAATCGTATTAATTACGCATACCTATTACTGCATCGAAAGCTGATACAGCAGCTTTCTAATGGACAGAGTGGTTGACACAGTCAACGATTAAAAGCAGTTAGTGTTTTTTGACCGATCCTCCTCAGGCATATAAATGTAAAATAGCTGAAAATGGACAAAGTCCATATCTCAACAGTTTACCCACCCGCTCACTTATTCGTCAAATCCATCCTGAGACGCGTTTCGCCGTATCACGGCTCGTCAGTCAGGCTAGGATTGACAAACAAGAGAACAGAATTTACTGGTACTTATCCCAGAGGTTACGGAATATAATGGTAGGATACAACGAATTATATTAAGTACGCATACCTATTACTCCATCGAAAGTTGACACAGCAGCTTTCTAGCCGACAAATAGTAAGTATATTCTTTGGTGGGTAAACTGTTGAGATATTGACTTCGTCCGCCTTCAGCTCTTTTACATTTATATGCCTGAGGAGGATCCCTCGAAAAGCGCTACCTGCTTTTAAGCGTTGACCGTGTCAACCACTCTGTTGGTTTGAAAGCTGCTGTGACAGCTTTCGATGGAGTAATAGGTATACGTACTTAATACGATTCGTTGTATCCTACCATTGTGTTAAATATTTAGCTTTATTCGCTCTCTGAGAAATTAAGGTCAGTTCATCGACCAGCACAGTCACCTTTTTCTATCCTGGGTACGACTTCTATTCCCGGTTTAGTTGTAACTTTGGTATTTGTCTTTTTGTCAGAAGCGATCTCTCTTGCCAACGAGAGGACGCTCTGAAGCCCCGAAACTTTGATGTTATGTGGTTGAATATCCAGGCTCAACAAATCATAAAGTTTATCTGCTGGCTCCCTCTATCACCAACGCCGATATTGCCATCCTGGGTGACTTTAATGTCCACTACATCAACTGGCTTAAGTATTTACACCCCACGAACAAGGTCGTGAAGCAGAAACATTCTCAGTGGCTCGTGGCTTTACTCAGCTTATTCATAAATCAACATGTATCTCTGATCGAGACCAAATACAACTAGGAAGAGATAACCAAATGAGAGAAATGTAAACTATAATATATACTTAAAAATAAGAATAGTATCTTAAAACTCAAGAGTGTTCGACCATTGCATCCTCCCAATGTTTACATATGGATGTCAGACTTGGATTAAATAAACAATAAAAAAAATTATCTGTCACACAAAGGGTTATGGGAAGGCAAATGACTGGCATATTTCTAAGACTGGGACACCAATGAGTGGATTGGATGAACAACAGGGATGAAAAACGCAGTTGAAACAAACACTACTCTCAAGTGGAATTATGCAGTACATATACCAAGATGTAGTGATTCAAAATACAGTAATATCATCATTCACTTCGGACCTTATACTGGAAAAAGAAAAAGGAGACGCCCAACAACACGTTGAACAAATGACCTGAAACTGACCGTGGGGGGGGGGTGAATTGGACGAGGGGAGCCTAAGATAGAAACAGATGGGGTACAATGAGAGAGGCCTATATTCATAAATGGATGATTGATATGAGCTTTTAACATTACTTATTTATATAAAAATTCTGTTGAACTAAATACTTATTCCTCTTTTCTATGAAATTATTAGAGCTTTAGTTTCAAATAATAAGTATATTCTTTTAGGTGAGAGAATCATGAGTTTGGCCTACAATTTTGCAACCACTTTAAAAAATTTACCAAGTTTCGGAGTATTTTGGATGAACACTTTTAGCCACAATGTCATTCACACTCCTAAGAAAATGGATGAAGAAGTAAAAAACTTTTTCGAAAAATTGAAAATTGCCGGGATACTAGATGAAAGCATTGTTATTTTAGTTAGTGATCATGGAATACGATTTGGTGAAATCAACAATACAACCAGAGGTTTCTACGAAGTTAGACTCCCAATGCATTATACCTCTCTACCGCCTTGGTTTAAACAGAGATATCCGGAAGAAACTAGAAATTTTAGGGAAAACACAGAGAAACTTACAAGTACTTATGACTTATACATGACCTTGCAGCATATACTGAAATTATCTGGAACAAATTATACAACTGAGCAAAGTCTAGCTTGTCCAAATTGTAAATCATTTTTTGATTTTATTGAAGCTGAGAGAAGTTGTTCCGATGCAGGTTGGTTGAATCTTACAAATACTGGTTTAGTTTGAATATTAATGTCACAAAATACTATTTTATATTTCCTTATATATTTTTATTTTATCAGAAAATTTAACAACAAAATGAGTACTACTGTAGGGCGTGTGTTGTAGTAGTATTCGAATGTTGAAATGACATATATCATTTGATTATTGAATTGAGTCTTTGAATTTGTGCGTCCATTATGAGGTACCGCTATTCTTATGGCGATAGACGAAAAGTTTCTAGTAAAATATCACTTGTCACTTGAAATATTTCCATTTGGTGCTAAATACTTATTACTTAAGGGTGCTTCAATTTAAAAAAATTTAAGTATCATAATTCTTACAAGTAGCATCATCATAAGACGTTTTTTTTACGGTTAAAGATAGATATTATTTTAAAAAAATTACTTATTCTAATGGCCAAAAATAGTCTTTGTTTTTTCGGCACCGCATATGCATCCCAGAGAAATCTCTATAATGCTACCAGAATGGCGCGGGCACGGAAGTTGAGATTTATACTACATTGAAAGTACGTATTGCTATTGTACGATATAACCATCAGGAAACATAGTTCTGTTCAGTTCTTTCCACAGGTTCTTCATATACACATATACACTTCTCAGAATAGACATTAATTTTTCTTCTTCTACTTCATCCAACCGTCTGTGTCTACTGCTGGACATAGGCCTCCCTTGAATGTTTCCAGCTTAAGCGATCTCGTGCCAATTTCATCCACTGACCAAAATCTCTCTTTAAGTCATTCCCTTCATGCTGGGGGCCTTCCTACACTCCTTTTGTCCATCTATCATCTTGCAGCCTAGCCATGGGTCCTGTAAACTAGAACTTGAAACATGTTATCCTTTCACGCTAGTTCTCTTGTGAATTTCTAAATTATTCACATGATCGGACAACCGAATATTCAGCATAGAGCGTTCCATCTTCCTCTGGGCAATTTTTACCTTTTTAGCGATTGTTTTTGTGAGCGTTAGGGTCTCTGCTCTATTATATAAATGGAAAGTTCGCATTGGTTAAAAACTTTTCTTTTGAGGCAAATGGGAACATGACTCCGAAACACATTTCTTAATCTACCATATGCCGCCTAACCTGGCCCAACTCGTCTCTGGAATACGTACGTTTGGTTGTCTCTGTTAATTTGTACATCATGGCCCAGGTATCTGTATTCACGCACTTTTATTATATTATTGTTTCGGGTTAGTGCTCCTCCTAGTATTTGTCATAATATTTGCGTCTTTATCTGTAATCCCACCTTACTTTTGGCTTCGGTCAATTCCCGAAGTATTTCTTTAGCTGTAGATCAGCTGATCAGCAATTTCTTTAAAAGCGTACTCCAATGAACTCGTAATGAACAGTTTAGGTGATATTGTGTCTCCCTGCCTTTAGTTGCAGTTTATTTGTATCTTGATGGATCCTTACACACACTATGGCGGCAGTAACGATAGTCGACGCGGCACTGGCCTAGAGCATTAACTATACATTCGTTTTCCAGTTATCAAGAAATCTACAAAAATACTAAGCAATGGTTGTATTCAATCGTTTTTTCTATAAAAGCTTTTATAGTTAAAAATGATAGTTAGTCCCAAAGCCTGATTTAAATTCCACCTGCTCGACCGTCTGGTAGAAATCAATTTTATTTTCTAGCCTTTTGTTAATTATTCTCGTGAACAGTTTGTAAAGATGGGAGAGCAGGCTTGTAGGTGGGTAGTTGCCAACATCCATAGGGTCATCCTTTTTATTTATTAGAATAATCAAAATATATAGAATAGAATTTACAGTACAGTCTAATTATAAACGTTTTTTGTTTCTTGTTCTTAAGAATCGAAACTTTTAGTGGTTCTGGTTTCCCAATCATACGACTATACAAATGTACATCTTATTTGGAAGAAGCACTCCAAACACGGAGGCAATATACCATCGATAGCATTGTTTTAAGACAATTAAGAGCTGTGGAATAGTTTTATAATTATATTTCTAGATTTTAAGAACCTTTTTTTTCTATAAATACAACATGTCGTGATATCTATGGCCCATGTGTTACTATATCGCATGCTATAAGGATTTCAAAACTCTAAAATACTATATATGGTATAAAATATTTCGAGCACCAGAGGCAACAATTTCCTCAAGTAATTTTCTAAAAAAAAAACCGCCGTAATCAGGTTTTGACATGATGTACACAATGTTCGTTTTAAGGGAAGACTCTATTCCTTTCCACAACGTAGACATTTTTAAATGTTTATTTGCATCGCGAAATGAATAAATGAGCTCCATGTTGAACATATAAATATAGATGATATATTAGCGTCCATAAAAATACACAGAAAAATACAGTCTGTTAAGTGAGAACGTGACCGCTTGTATTCTTGAAAAAATGTGTTTCGAGAAAATTTTCTGCCATCAATGTATTCTTTGGTGTACTAACAATGGCGCAATTACCTTGGTAAGTTGTCCAATCGCCTCCTGCATCAATAATCGCCTGACGTCTTCGAGACATGCAGAGAATCTGCATACTACGGCAATGATCTCCAAATTTTTCGAATCTCAGACAACTGAGTCAAAGTCCTCAAAGTTTCTCCTCTGAACTTTCTCTTTACAAGGGACCAAATGTTTTCAATAAAGTTGGCGTCCGGGCGAGCCGCTTCGCGACGTAATTTTCGCTCGACAAAGGTTTCTTTAACGTGATTCGGAATTTGACATTATGAGCACGAAGATGTTGTTAAATGGTCTCATGGAACACATTTAAACCCGATTTTCTTAATTTTGCCGCTCCTTGACGCAGCGTCAATTTCGGGTCCCGTGAAAACAAAGACACAATTCATTTTTCGACTTTCGGAGTGACTTTGCATACCGAGCCACGTCTTGGCAAGTCGTCGACATTAATTGCCTCGTTAAAACGATTTACCCACTTCTTTACAAACGACATTGACTTTTTAATGTGTTTAGCTGACTCGAAATATGTCATTTTAGGCGCCTTTAGATGGAAACAAGGAAAGGCTGCCTCGAACTGATGCGCAAACAAGTGGCTCATGATCTCGACGAAAGTTCGGAATCGACTGATACTTTCGCTAAAATATATCATAGACAAGGGTCCCTTTGTTAAATTGTCAGAATCGCATCTTCCAATAATGAGTTATCGCGTACACGTTCTTACTTGACAGATTGTATGTACTAGCTAATTGGACAAAGATCGTCAGTAAGTTTTACCATTCCATTACGAGGAGTCCAAGGAAAAAAAGAAAGACAGCGATTTAAGAACCATTTCTCAAAAGTGTTTTGGAATTGTTAATTTTGTTTTTACAGTTACGATTTAACATTTAGTAAAGATATTAATACATTAATATCCCAAGGCGATAACTATACGATTCTTTATTTTCCCGACCTTGAGCTCTTGGATTTAAAGTTCTAGTGAGTTTACGTCTATGGATTTAGATTGCGTCAATTCTTGGGTACTAAAATCTTATGGGATATATTTTTCAAGTCTTTGCTGTTGTTCTGATTTTATTGCAAATTCTAAGCACTATCATAACCGAGACTAGGTTTTTAAATGAATTGAAATACGGTTTAATGATAGTTGTCCATTATTCCTTGACCTCATACTTTTAAATGAATTTAACCAATTGTTAATGTGTGTTAAAATTTTTTTTGCAATATATATTTTTTAAGTATTCCGGAAAAATGGTGCACATGCAACATAAACATTACAAACGTTAACAATGAAAATTGACAATTGATTTATTTTGGAATGTGGATTATTAATAGAACCAATTAAAATGTTTTATATTTTAGTTGTTTAAAGAATTGTATTTACACATAAATTCAAGTCAAAATTATGAAACTTAATTTATACTTATATTTTTATTTGCATCACTATAAAGGAGGATTTTAAAGAAATAATAATTAGTGAGGCTAATATAATTAGTATTTAAATTTAGTAACGCTGGACTTGCTAATTGAAGCTCGCAAATTAGATTCCATACTGAGTGGTCAAAGAAGTTTATAGCAAATGGAAATCATTTGTTATTCAAAATTTTTCAGTTTTAATTTAAAGCTGGCGCAATGGGAAAAAAAACTTGTTAACGAAGCCTGAAAATCAATGAAGTTATGGTCTTCTTTGATCATTTCGGTATGTTTGATGTCTGTGCCAGACCAATCATGGTAGACTCAACATTTGGGACAGTGAAAGACATCGTTCACTCTGTGTGTTTAGGTTAATGAAGATACATTTTAAAATAAAATTTTCATCATGCATCATATATAGGTTTGAAAAATCTGTAAAAGAAAAAAACATGGACGTAGCACACTTGCAGCAAGGAAATCCTTAAAGCACTACAGAACCTAAGTGTGCGGAAAAAGCGATTCACGTTAGTCGTGAATCGCTGTACATTGTACTATAATCGTTCAGACACCCAGAAGAACGTAGCTTAGCCAACAATCCGTAATGCCAAGCACGGTCAAATGCCTTGGATATATCAAGTGCAACCGTTCGAGATTCTCCAAAATGACCAATTGCGTAGTGTGATATAAGTTAGAAGATTTCCTATTGATCTTTGCTTCGAAAGCCATATTGATGGTCGTTAATAATATTGAATCCTTTTAGATATTTTAGGACACTCATTGATAGTCTTTTTTATAACTTACAATATTATTGGAAGCAGTGCGACTGGTCAGTAGTTGTTTCGCAAGGTTTTCTTGCCTTTTTTGGTATCGACTGAACGGTAGCCCATTTTCCGTGGAAGGACATATTCCTTTTGTGTAGAATACATTGAAAAATCTACAGAAAACTGGTGTTAGTTGCACCAGGCATTCTTAGAGTACTATGGCTGGTATTCCATCAGCGCCAAAAGATTTTTTGATATTTAGCTTCATTAAAATAAACACACACTCTCTGTCTGAAGATAATATCGGACATTCTTGACTGCACATTGGGAATAGTGGGTAGTGTTTTTCCTTGGAAATCGACAGTAGAATGTGAAGTAAAAAATTCAACTAACAAAGTTGACTTTTTCAAAAGGTGCTGTTGCGATGGGATTATCTGACCGAGTAAGTAGTGGTATAGTGGATTATTTACATTACTTCAGAACTCTAGTATTTATTTTAAGGTGTGATCCTAAGAAATTCCTTGAAAAGTATACATGATGTAGAACTATTATCTTGTTTTGTTATTTTTAATTAACTAAGCTTTGCTAATAATTAGTTATGGAAACGAAATAATACAGAACATTTAAATTTCATTATCTTTATCTCTCTAATTGTTATAGAAATTCGCATATGCAACAAAGTAATACATGTAATGTGTTAAGCATTGTGTCTGAAAGTTACATCATGTAAGTAAGATCTGTTTTAATTTTAATATCGTTTCAAATTTTGTTGATTTTTCCAACACAATATGGATAAATGAACAGCATATTATCCTTATAAACCAACACTGTTAAAATAAATTGCTCCTAAAAAAAAAATGTATTTTGAACCTAATTTTTAGTTATTTCAACATTCTACATTTTGGAACTTATTTTCTTTAGAAAAACTTTAAAACACTATTTGACAGCTCTTTGGTATAAGAAACTATAGTAGTATATTAAATAGCCTAATAAAAAGCTCAAAACTCAAAATAATAAGGAAATGGACAATACGAAAATATATTACTAGGATGGACTGAAAAGTTCGCGTCTTCACCAAAAATTAATTATAATATTTTTATTACAGTACCCTCAATAAGTTCATACTTTCTTTGGTTGTCACAGAGTAAAATTTTGTTGCTGTAGAATTTGTGGTTTTTAGGTTAGAACGAATTTAGTGAGACCAAGTGCGGCGTTTTTGGAAAAATGGAAAAAATTGAACAACGTGCGGTCATCAAGTACCTGTTAAAAAAAAGATTAACACCAAAGGAGATCCACGATAATTTGAAAACAACACTAGGAGAATCTGCTCCGTCATATACCACTGTGAAAAAATGGGTTGCAGAATTTAAACGTGGACGAGAGAGTATTGAAGATGACCCTCACTCCGGCCGGCCCACGACGTCTACGACTGAAGAAAACATCGCAAGGTGTGTGATCTTACATTGAAAGACCGTAGTTTACCTATCAGGTAGATTGCAGAGACTATACTAATTCGACTCACGATTTCTCGCGACTGTTTGGAGATGTTTGAGGCTGATCCTCAAGATTTTCTTATCAGGTTTGTGACAATGGACGAAACCTGGGTTCACTACTTTACTTCAGTGTAAAAACAACAATCCAAGCAGTGGAAAAAATCTGGTGAACCGACCCCAAAGGAAGCGAAGGGAATTCTGTCGGCTGGAAAAGTGATGGCGTCAGTTTTTTGGGATGCTAAAGGTATTATTATGGCCTTCCGAAAGGTGAAACAATAAACTCGATTTACTATTGCACCCTTTTGCGTCGTTTACGTCAAGAAATTAAAGAGAAACGCCCAGGATTACTGAAAAAGACAGTTTTGTTCTATCAGGACAACGCTCACCTTCACACATCTGTTGAGTCTATAGCTCAGATTCGTGATTGTGGTTTCGAATTGCTGCCTCACCCGGCCTATTTTCCTGATTTGGCACTTTCAGACTTTCATTTGTTTCTAAACCTAAAAAAGCACTTCGGTGGCTACAAATTTTCATCAAATGAAGAAGGCGAAGCTACAGTTAACCAGTATTTTGAAGACCTTCAAGAATCTTTTTTTCAATACTGGTATGGAAGCTTTGGAAAGCAAATAGAAGAAGTGCATAGAGCTAGGTGGAGATTACGTAGAAAAATAAAAATATTTTTGCACGTATTTTATTTTGTTTTTCTTGACTAGGCTGCGAACTTTTCAATCCATCCTCGTATAAATAAATTGAAATTATTAAAGAAAAATTCTAGGTGTTTTGAAATTAGGAATAAAAGATATTTTCACCAGTATTTTCAGCAGGAAAAAGCCTTTGTAATTCTCCTCTGGATGGATTATTTTCTAGATAATTTTATGTTGGAGCAGCAAAAAAATTTATTCTTGTTCCAATCTGCAATTTACAATTTTTAAAAGCACTTATAGAGGAAAAAGTAGTTAGAACTAACTAGAGTAAAACCCTTTCCTTATACATCAAGCTCTGCAGAACTTATTTTTTCTCTTCTTCACTTTTAATGAATATACAAAAATTGAAATGTTAGACCAACCTTAACTATA
Source organism: Pachyrhynchus sulphureomaculatus (assembly GCA_019049505.1). NCBI lineage: Eukaryota > Metazoa > Arthropoda > Insecta > Coleoptera > Curculionidae > Pachyrhynchus > Pachyrhynchus sulphureomaculatus. The sequence goes on from CM032456.1 coordinate 79,958,527, forward strand.
ATTCTAAACAAAGCAAATATTTATCCTCAATGAAAGTATAAAGAAAGAAATCCCCGTCTCCCATCGAAATATTTTTACAACTGCCTCATATTTACCAAATATTTACTACCATGGGAGAGCTGAAATTTTGATATTACAAGGTAAAGTTTGAATATAATAGAAAGGAAGGCATACCTAAGGGCTTATAAAAAAAATCAAATGTAGACGATTTAATTTCTTAATTATATTTGTAATTGTAATGTAATTTGTAAATATTATTACTATCTGAAGGTATTATTAAAAAAAGTGTTTTATAAAGATTTCAATATCTTACCTAATACATATGTAACAAATATAATTGCCTAAAAAATAGAAACAAACTAATAAAGTAAAAAAATTTTAGAAATTTGAACAAAATAAAAGGGTAAGAGGTCGTCAACTGTCGTATCTAACAAATACAACAAATTAGCAGAACTGTTTCCTTGTTTTGTTCTTTGTAATTTATTAGGCAACTCAGTATATTTTTAAAAAAAATTATAATAATTAGTTACGAAAATGAAATAACGCACAATATTTAAATTGTTTCATGTTGATTTACACAATTATTACAAAAGTTCGTAAATGTATAAAATAAGGTAATTTGCGCAATGTATTATACGCATTATTTTGGAAAGTTTCATCATAGAACTTAGTTCTTTTTTGTAATGTTTATGTTGTTTTTAGTTTCAGTCGATATAAATGTTTTAAATATAAATTTTGGTTGCTACTATTTTAAAAACAGCTTCAACGGTATGAGTTTTTCATAGTTTGGTAATTATTTTCTTTAGATAATTCCTTATATCAAAAAAATACTCAAACGTCATACGGGCTGGAGACCAAGGCCTATAAAATTCGAATATGTTTTCCACAACATTATTCTGCTAGGAATGTTTGGTATTCATTTTTTTATAACTGTACTACATCTAAAAATATCCTAAATAGGCTTATAACTAGAGGTTAGTTTTAGAGGGAATAAGTCAAGTTTTGGAAAAGGCTGAAAGATAAATGGAATAAACTTCATTTAATTTTTTATCAAAACACTTTAATTTCAACTACGCAGCAAATCCATCTAGTTCATATATTGTAGGTTTATATGTCACACTTCCAAAATCTTTTTTCTCTCGCCTTAGCTCTTACTGACTATTCAAAAATTTAAGTGTTAGAGCAACTTAAACTAAAAATTTTGTATATAAAAATCGCCAGCACAAACAATTTAGAGGAAACAGCTATGCAATTATGCATATTTTGTTGTCACAATATAGAGCCCCAGGCGCATAAATAAGAGAAAAATTTTCCTCCTTCTCTCTTCCAAAGTTTAACTTAGTTTTCAGAGATAACAATATAGTCAGATATAATTTTTGTGTTGCAGATAATCCTGAAGAAAAAAAAAGAGTTTAAAGCCTTGTTAATCAAGGATACACCAAACTATTTTGGTTTTTGTGACTAATGGCTTTAGTGATTGACCAAAAGAGTCTGATAGGCAAGAAGTTTGTTTTTAATTCTGTGATTATGTGTTTCTTTGGTTCTGTCGATAATTTTTTTGCATCTGTGCCAAGTACGAACTAAGATGTTACCAGTTATAACGTTAGGCTTTTTACGCCATGTGTAAATCTCTAGATTAGTTAATTGTAATAAGTACACGTATCTTTTACTCCATCGAAAGCTGACACAGCAGCTTTCGAACCAACAGAGTGGTTGACACGGTCAACGCTTAAAAGCAGGTAGCGCTTTTCGAGGGATCCTCCTCAGGCATATGTGGTTTAATCACTCTAGATTAGTGGTTAAAAACAGGTCAAGAAGATTGACTAACTCTCCGTTACAATTAGGAATCCGTATTGGATTATTGATAAGCTGAGTAAAACGGTAACTGATTGAGAATGATGAGAAGTCAGTTGATGTTGTGGATATTAAAGTCGCCCAGAATGGCAATTTCGGCACTTCTGTAAATGATCGATGGTGTCTTTAAGAGAAGCGAAAAGTGTTCTAAAGTTGGTATCACTTGCTGGTCATTAGAGCCAGTGCTTGTTGAGTCGTCATTTCTAATCACATAACATCAAAGTTTTGGGGCTTCACAACTTCTTCTCTTTGGCAAAAGAGATTGGTTCTGACACAAAGACAGATTCCAAAATTACGCCTAAATCGAGAATCAAAATCATACCCCGGACAGAGAAATTGACTATGCTGGTTGGTAAACTGACCTTAGTTTCGCAGCGAGCGGGTACATGAGGTTCATTTGATTGCAGGTGTTGGTGCACTGAATTTATGTTCGAATTTAAATATGTTGCAGGCATAGCAAAGAGAGCTTCTCAAAAGTTGGGAATATTATTTCGAACCAGAAAGCTTTACACTCCACAACAACTGTTAGTTCTTTACAAAGCTCAAATTCGACCAACTATGGAATACTGCTCCCATGTTTGGGGCTCCGCTCCCAAACATACACTGCATTTGTTGGATTATATTCAGAGAAGAGCTGTTCATCTGATTGCAGACCCAGAACTGACCTGCGGCCTTGATTCGCTGGAACACTATTCTACAAGTATTTTCATGGAAAGTGTTCGGAGGATATGACCCGTTTAATTCCTCCCAGAGCGGTGCATGTTAGAAATACACGTCGCCCTGATACTTCACATCCGTATTAGGTTCAACTTGTTACTCCTCGTACAACGCTTTTCAAGCAGTCTTTTACATGGAGAACATCATCCCTTTGGAACAATTTGCCCAGGACTGTGTTTCCCAGCGAGTACAATTTACAGAGATTAAAGAACAACGTGAATCGCTTTTTCCGCACACGTGTCGCTCCTGTAGCGCTTTAGGGACCTCCCTGCAGCACGTGTGCTAGACCCATAAAAAAAAATATACTGGAACAAATCTGCTTTAAAATTATAACCTCCGCATGTTGACGTCCCCCGAGTCAGCCCACAGTCGGAGATCTAAATAGGGGGGCTATTTTACCTTATGTATGTTAACTGTATGTTATATACAATCCCTCTTGTACGTGTATTTTGTAAATAAGATTTACTTTTTGGTTTTAGAGTATCGTACAAACACACATCTGATCTGAAAAATCTAACTACTGAGTTACATTGCAGAAATTTGAGATTGTACATTTAATGGGTTCGGGCTCTAGGAAACTAGACTACATTATCTAAATTCAAGAGCGTTATAAACATATTTAAATTTAAAAATGCATTTTTAACTCTACAGAGAGAGTCTTGACAAAATTTAAAACAAATGTCTTAAATTTTGTAGAAATTATATATTTAATCGACCATAGATTTATAGTGAGGCAGATTATAGAAAAAGCTAAAGAATTTAACAAACCTGTATATATGTGTTTCGTCGACAAAACTCAAGCCTTCGATAAAGTGCAATTAACAGATGTTATAAAAGTTTTATTGAACAGGTTAATAATTTTTAATACCTGGGAACAATGATAACAAGCTTAAACAGCGCAGTAAAACAACAGTCTATGAAGGCATCACTAATAGTGGGTTGTTTGACGTATATAGTATGGAAAAATAAATACCTCACCGTGGAAAGTAAAATAAGAATATACAAGACAACAGTCATGTCAAACAATACAAATGATGAGGACAACAGAACTGAAGGTGAATCGGGACATACAGGGAAAAACTATCCACAACAGAATCCGCAACAAAGATCTACGATCCAAGAAATATCCAAATGGATCAGAACTAGAAGAAAACAACGAAATAAACACGTAGATCGGATGGACGACAATAGACTGGAAAAAAGGGCCAAACTCAGTAAACCCTGAGATAGAAGAACTAGGGGCAGACCTCCGAAAAGGTAGAAGGAATGCTGGACGTCCACATCGGAAGAGGCCTAATGGAGATAAAATAGGCAGTATGCCAACTTATATGACACACCGAATAAGAAAGAAGAAGAAGAGAAGAAGCAGATGCATTAACCAATATTATTAATAACTTGTAGAGACATTATTACGTATGTTGCGCTGTTATTTTTTCTCAACACTACTTTATGGCATAGCAGCGTGGACGCTAAAAGCGAATAACATTCAGAATATTGAAACACTTGAAATGTGGTGTTATCGACGTACTCTGAAGGTATGGTGGGCGGATAGAGTGACGACTGAACAAAACCCCGAGCTGATGAACACCATAAAAAGAAGGAAGCTTGAATACTTAGTACACTGATGAAGGGTCAAAACTACTCACTATTCAGAAACATTATGCAGGGCAAGATCAAGGGAAGGAGAAACGTGGAAAGACAAAGAATATCCTGGCTACGTAACCTGCGTGATTGGTATAAATGTAGCTCAGTTGAACTATTTAGATGAGCCGTAGATAGAGTTAGGCGCGACATTAGAAGAGGAAGAAGAACAAAAGACACGATAACAACAGCTATAATAATAAATCTAGATTAAAATTATTAAGGATGTATTCAAACTTAATGATAATGTTATATATGTTTTTTCGGACTTTTTGGTCCTCCTAAGTAGTATGCAACCAAAATATACAAGGGATAGTTCAGAAGGTTTTATAAGGAATTCACAGACCAGAATCTGTAAGAACATATGTGGTTCAAACCAGAGTATTAACTTTCTTTCTTACATCAACCAATATCACCAAATGTAAAGTAACTAAAAACAGCTAGAATAATAAGACGAAAAAAGATTATGCGAGATAGATACAGAAATAATAGTAGCTTACAGTTGTGTGATTAAGCCGATGTAATCATCACGTTTGTGTAGATTTTTAAAATGATCTTGCAAATTTGACATGACTAACATATGTTTACAAAGTTCTTGAAGCTTGACTCTAATTAATTACCTAAGTGCATTTCTTAATTATCAAATTACATTTATCTATAAAATTTTAGTCTTATGATTTAACAGATAGCTCACTTGATACTGTTAAGGAGTTTTACATTAGAGACTTATTAATGAGACGCCCGTCTATTATTTAAGAACCTCTGGTGTTAAAACCTAATCTTGTATACAAAAATAAAATATATCTTTTGTATTAGTTACTATTTCATTCTCTTTTAATATTGTAGACGTAAGTCGTCTCACCAGATATTTCATCATCATCATCATTAGCTTATTCCATCCATAGTGGGATGTAAGCCTCCCCCAGTTGTCTCCATTGAGCTTTATTGTTTACTTTTTGCATCCAATACGTGTCCATCTGTTATCATTCATCCTTGCGACATGCCCCGCCCAATTCCACCTCAATATACATATTCATACAAATTAGAACAACGAAAGGACTATTACAAGGATGTACAACCTCTCCGACACTGTTTAAAATCTACCTGGAACAGACTTTAAAAAATTGGAAGAATAAATGTCAAGGTATGGGAGTCCCAGTAAGAGACGACTACTTATACACCTTGAGTTTCGCAGATGACCAAGTCGTCATGGCACAGGACGAAGAAGATCTCAGCTATATGGTGAGGAAACTGAAGGAAGAGTATGACAAAGATGATGAAGATAAATTGAAGAGAACGTAACAATTAAAGGAACTGGAAAATTTAAATACCTGGGCACCATAATAACAAGAGAAACAACATCCGAAGAAGAAATGAAATCGAGACTGGCACAAACGAGAACCTGCATCAGACAGTTAAACTCAATATTATCGGATAAGCACATAACGAAAGCAAACAAAGTCAGAATATACAGAACAATCATTGAAAGTATCATGACATACGGGTCAGAAACATGGACCATTAACAAGAAATATAAATCAAAAATAAACGCAGTAGAGATAGAATGTTGGAGAAGGGGTTGTAGGGTGACCCGGACTGATAGGATTAGGAACGAGGAAATAAGAGCCCGAATGGGAATAACAAAAGACGCAGTACATACTGTAGAAGAAAAACGATTGAAATGGTATGGTCACCTAAGGAAAAGCGACGACAGAAGGTGGATTAAGAAAATCACAGAATGGAGTCCAATTGGAAGAAGAAAGAGGGGAAGACCTAGGCGCTCATGGCGGGATGACGTCGATGAGGCAATGGAAAACAGAGGGTTATAGGAAGGAGACTGGGAAGATCAAAGAGAATGGAACGCGAGGTTGAGAGAAGGGAGACAGCGCCAGCTGTAATAGACCCTTAAATTTATATATATATATATATATATATATATATATATATATATATATATATATATATATATATATATATACATATTCGTTGTATTACATCTGTCACTTTTGATCTTCTTCGTATATCGATGTAGGAATACGATCTTGAAGTCTAATATTTAGCATTCTCCTCTCCATTGCTCTTTGGGTTACCGGGAGTTTATTTATTATACTTTTATTTAAAGCCCACGTTTCAGTGTCATATGTTAATACCGACAGTACATATTGATCGAATACACTGGCTTTTCTTGCATTTGGGGTGTCCAATTTAAATGTAGATTATAACCTTCCGAACGCAAACCAAGCTAACGAGAATATTTTATCCAAGTCAGTCTTTAAATTATTTTTTAATATTTCGATTTTTTGTCCTAAATATATGAATGTTTGTACCTTTCCTATTCTTTCACCTTCTATTACTAGTTCCTGGCTGTTATCTTTCCTTTCGTTGTTCAAATATTTGGTTTTGGTGATGTTGATTGGTTGTTGGCCCATAAAGTCACCTTGGCCTTCTTTGGCACCGGAAAACCCACTGTTCGGATTCTTTCTTGGTTTCTGGTGTGCTGTGATGAATCCATGTTTTTTCAACAGTTAGGAATCGACGGCAAAAATTATTCCGATTGCATTTTAACATCGCCAAACGTTCTTTTGAAGTTGACGCACGTGCCTGTTTATTATAATTTGCGAGCAATCGCGACACCCATCGTGCTGAAAGCTTTCTCATATCCAAATGAGTTCTTAAATGTTCTACACCCGCCCACAGACTCAGCAATCTCACACACTTTCACTCTCTGATCATTTATCATTATATCGTGGATTTGTCAGTCATTTCTGATGTGGTTACCTCATTTGGACGACCTGGACGTTCTTCATCAAAAATGCTTGTACAGCCGCTTTTAAACTTAACTCTCTAATATTTTATGGTCGATAACGAAGCTGTCCTCATAAACTTCGCTGAGTTCCGCTTTTATCTCATGATTGGTTTTCTTTTTTAAAAACAAAGATTTTATCACTGCCCGATAATTTCCCATTGTTGTAAAATCATAAAAGTTGTTCTATTTAAATGGCTGCCACTCACAAACTAAATCACGCAGCGATTTGAAAATTTGACAGGATTCTTGTGATTCTTGTGTTTACTAAAAATATAATTAGTGTTCCGTTCGGAACACTTATACGAGGCTGGTTTGAAAAGTCCGTGCAAAAATAAAAACTATTTATGTGTTTGGGGTAAACCTTTTTTATTTTTCGATATAGTCTCCTTTTAGGCTTATACACTTCCTCCAACGATGTTCTAGTTTGTTGATCCCTTCCGAATAATAGGATTTGTTCAAGTCTGCAAAATATCCATTAGTGTCTGCAATCACCTCCTCGTTTGAATAAAATCTTTGTCCCGCCAGCCATTTCTTCAAATTGGGGATCAAATAGTAGTCCGAGGGAGCCAAGTCTGGAGAATAGGGGGGATGTGAAACGAGTTGGAATCCTATTTCCATTAATTTTGCGACCACAACTGCTGAGGTGTGTGCTGGTGCGTTGTCGTGTTGGAAAAGGACTTTCTTGTGGGCCAATCGCGGGCGTTTTCTTGCAGCGTGGTTTTCAAACGGTCCAATAACGATGAATTATATTCACCTGTAATAGTTTTACCCTTTTCCAGATAGTCGATGAGGATTATCCCTTGCGAATCCCAAAAGACAGTCGCCATAACCTTTCCGGCCGAAGGAACGGTATCCGCCTTTTTTGGTGCAGATTCCCCCTTGGTAACCCATTGTTTAGATTGTTGTTTGGTCTCAGGAGTATAGTAATGTAACCATGTTTCATCCACAGTGACGAAACGACGCTTAAAATCCTCCGGATTCTTCTGGAACAGCTGCAAACCATCCTTGCAACACTTACACGATTCCGTTTTTGGTCAAGCGTGAGCAATCGCGGCACCCATCTTGCGGATAGCTTTCTCATGTCCAAATGTTTATGCAAAATATTATGTACCCGTTCAGTCGAGATGCCCACAACACTAGCAATCTCACGCACCTTAACTCTTCTGTCATCCATCACCATATCATGGATTTGATCAATGATTTCTGGAGTCGTAACCTCCACAGGCCGTCCAGAACGTTCAGCGTCACTTGTGTCCATATGGCCAGTCCGAAAATTTTGAAACCACTTATAAACTGTTCTAATCGAAGGTGCAGAGTCACCATAATGTTTATCAAGCTTCTCTTTAGACTCCTGAGGCGTTTTGCCTTTCATAAAGTAATGTTAATCACCACACGAAATTCTTTTTCGTCCATTTCTTGAAAATCACTCGACTTCCTTGATTCACACGAATGCCAAACACAAAGAAATAGACCAATATGGCTGAAACTTGGTGTACGTTCATTCAAGAGATGCTACTAACTAAACATGACCTCGATACGCGCCGGTGGTGCCATCTCTCGGATTTTGCACGGACTTTTCAAACCAGCCTCGTAAGATTACTTCGGTGTCTGTCTGTCTGTTCGCTGTCTGTCTGTCACACCCGATTTTCTCTGAAACTATTTGTCATAGAAAGCTGAAATTTGGTAATAATATAGGAATTGATGGCCTCATCAGAGCCATATAGTTTTGAAAGTTACATTTTGACTTAAGGGGGGATTTGGGGGTGAAATCGGAGGTGAAAAAAAAATTTTTTATTAGGTCATCGAGTGTGGTATCAAATGAAAGCTTGTGAAAACACGAGTAAAAAATATATATATAATGTAATACTTGCGCACACTTCTCTTCGTATTATTTTTAAAAAATCGCGAAAAATGGCTGACCCCCCCTTATCTCGAAAAGTACCGATCAAAAAATTTTGAAAAAATTCTGGAATATTCTGCACTGGGTGTAGATTGAACGAAAATTATCACGAGTGCATTACCTCTAATAATTTATCTGGTATATAAAAAAAACAAAAATTTCAAGGTCATCAATTTTCAGTAAAGATTGGAAACAAACTTTGTTGAAAACTCATTGGGGTGTGTTTTGTAAAGTCACTGATCATTTTATTACCTCCATAACAATTTTTTTTATTTTACGTACGGAACACTAATTGCGCAAGTTCAACTTGCACTTGACCTTTTTTTAAAATAGTAATAGCGCCATCTCTGGCCGAGGTCAGGTACTTCTTATGCAACCCTCGGACTTATATAACATACTTTTCAATACATTGCTACTTTAAGTATTTGGCCTATCGCAGATAAAATAAATTTCCATGATGACTGATGATCAACGGATAGATATCGAGGCAAAATAATTTTGTTTTATTTGTTTATAATTAAACAAATATTTAGGTAGTAATTACTACTAGTTTTACTACAAAGATATCTCGCTTTTTAGATATTCTTGGTAATTCTTATGTTGAAGATGAATGTGTGACTGAATTTCATAGAATGCTTTAGCAATCAGAGTACGGAACACTAATTGCGTAAGTCCGGATTGTACTTGGCCGGTTTTTAAAATAGTAACCGACTATAGATGATCTTTATTAATTTTTAACATGAAACAGAATTCCCAAGAAACTAATTGAATACATTAGCAAGAGCGCAATTATAAAAATAAAGTGCGGAAACTAAAACAGTTGTGGGAGTAATAAGTGATAAAAAATGACCATCATATTTAAGCAAATATAATTCACAGAATCATTTCGTTTAGGTATCTCATATTACAGTAACTATACAGTTGTGTATGGTAAATAGTTTGTGGAGTGAGAAATGTGTTCAAATAAATCTAAAATGTTTATGGGTGTAAATATCTATAAGTTTTCTAGTAGTGAACGATAATTTGTTATTTTAAGTTAAATATTAAAGTAAACTGCGGAAAAAGTTTTCATAATTAAACTTTTTTTATGCCTTTCTTAAGTAATTTTATTTAACTTAACTTTAACTTTGATCACTTTCAAATAAATACTGGTGGACAGAATATTAATTTTTGAAATAAATATAAAACTTTGTTGTAATGTTTAATGGTATTTAGGTAGGTATAGAAAAAATAATGATAATACTTTGGGCAATGTAATCAAAGATTTTATGTATATACAAAACAAATCTCTTTTTTTCATTTCTCATTTTTAGTGTTCCGTACGGAACATTTATAAGATCACTTCGGTGTCTGTCTGTTTGTCTGTTTATCACACCCGATTTTCTCCGAAACTTTTTGGCATAGAAAGTTAAAATTTGGCACTAATATGGGAATTGATAGCTCATCAGAACCGTGTAGTTTTAAAAGTTAAATATTGACTTAAGGGGTTAGTTTTGGGGGATGAAATAGGAAGCGAAAAAAAAAGAAAAAAATACCAGGTTATCAAGTAGGGTGTCTAATGAAAGCTTATATAAACATGTGTTTTTAATATATATATATATATATATATATATATATATATATATATATATATAATGTAATCCTTTTACATTTTCCTTTGTATTATTTTTGAAAATTTGCGAAAAATCGCTGTCCCCCCCTTATATAGAAAAGTACTGAGCAAAAATTTTTTAAAAAAATTCTGGAATATTTTTCACAGGGTGTATATTAAACAAAATTACTACGAGTGCATTACCTTTAATAATTGATCTGCTATATAAAAAAAAATTCAAGGTCATCAATTTTCAGTAAAGACAGGAAAAAAACTTTGTTGAAAACCGATTTGGGGTGTGTTTTGTGAAGTCATTGATCATTTTATATCTCTGTAACAAAAATTTTTATTTTGAAAGCAATCAACGTACGGAACACTAATTGCGCAAGTCCAAAATGCACTTGGCCGGATATTTTTTTAATTTTCCTTGTTATTGTTAACATATTCGTTTGAAAAGTAAGATAATAACATAAATATTATAAATATATATGAGAAAAATTACTACTAAGAATCATTATATATATTATATTATTATACTTTACCGAAGAGTTTATCTAATTTATATTGACCCAATTTTTATTTTGACCGCCTCTCTGTTCAAAATGTTATATCGTACTTTACATTTTAAAAATGTAGGTATTTTGTTCGTTTTTTAAAACATTTTTTACAACTCACTAGTTGAGCAACTGTCAATAGCATTTTGAGAATTATGTAAAATAGTTATTTATGTATTAAATCCAGAAACTGGTATTTTACGTTTAAGCATGTTCCACGACAATATCGTAAGTGGAATCTCAAAAGTTTACTACAATAATACCACTTTTCGAACATGAGAATGAATTTTTTGTACATTATTACAAATTAGTAAAAAAACAAATATTTAAGTACTCGTTTGTGAAAATTGACATGAAAGATAATAAGAAATGCACAAAATTATTTTGCCTTTAAAAAATTTAATTCCTGAAAGAAGTTAAGGCATGTTGCTAACATCAATATGGCTTTCTTAAGCAAAATTCAACAGAAAATCTTATTACGAGGATTGTATTATAATTACCTGACCTCGGCCAGAGATGACGCTTTTACTGTTTAAAAAACTATATTTTTCGTAAAGGAGGTCAAGGCGACTTTTTCGGCCAACAAAGTTTTGGCCACAGAGATACAAGCATCATAATTCACATCGATTACCTTGAATCGGGCAAAACGATTACTAGAGAGTATTATGTCAACTTATTGGATCGTGTCAACCATGCTGTGAAAGAAAAACGTCCGCATTTACCGAAGAAAAAAATTTCTCTGTCATCAGGGCAATGCACACGTGCACACTTTTGTCATCACCGTGGCAACATTTTATGAGTTAGGATACGAATTGCTTCAGTATCAACCATATTTAGTCCCCAGCAATTATTTCTTATTTCTGAATATAAAAAAAATAGCTTGAGGGAAAAAAAATTGGCTCAAACGATGAAGTGATTGCTGAATAAACACCTATTTTGAAGGCTTGCGAATTGGTATTTTTTAGATGGGATATAAAATATTAATAATCGTTGGAGTAAGTGTATTGAGCTTAAAGAAGACTGTGATGAAAAATAAAATAAATTTTATACATAAAAATGTGTGAAGGCCATAAACCCTCGTATTATTAACTACACATGTTGAGCATATTTTAAGTTTCACTTGATATATCCAAGTCATTGGACATAACGGATTGTTGGTAAGCTTCGCTCTTGCAGTAGGTCTGAAAGATTTAGTTTACGGCTCTCGTGTTTCTTCAGACCGCATTCTTTACTAGTAGCAGTTCACGGAGTTCTTTCTAACACTTTCACTATCAAGGTCGATATGCTCCAATGCTCCATACTATCTTCTACTCTCTTTCTACCTGCCATTAACGATCTGCCGGAAAGAACAGGAATCTAATATACAACGTACGTTTTTATTTTCTAGCTTTGAACGCTCGAACAACAACCCATGCAAATATTCACAGACAGAGTCGTTCAACTTAACAAAGATAGTACGGAAATTCTATCTTGGGTTGACTTATATATGTTTACATGAAATTTATACGTCAAATTTGGAGATACAGGAATTTTAGTAAATGTACAATCCGTCGAAATGCCACTTGATATTAAAAGATATCAAAATACTTTTATCTAGTATATTCATTGATAAATTGCTATCAAATTTGAATACTATATAAATAATGTGCCAGGAACAACTTTCCTGGCAAAGTTGTTTGACGTTCATACTTTTCTATTTATATCACTATTGTTTTCGGATCCATTCCGCACAAATTTTGACGACTGATGAAATTCGTTACTTTTTCTTACATTAAGATATCTCACAATAATTTACGTTTCCTATATAAATCAACTGAGCTTAAATACGAACAATAGGTTTAAAGCTCTTCTGGTATGTCTGAAAAGTTCTGTTTATGGTTCTATTGTTTCCTCAAACAGGGTTCTTTACGAGTAACAGTCAATGAATTCCTTTCTTTCACTTTCACTATCAACGCCGGTGTGCCCCAGGGTTCCATACTGTCTCCTACTCTCTTTCTCATTTACAATAACAAACTGCTGAAAAAGACCAGGATCCAATCTACAGCTTTGCAGATGACAGTACACGTATCTCTTGATTACTTTGAATGCTCGACCATCAGCTACTCATGCAAATATCCGCAGACAGCAGCAGGTCGTTTAACTTAACAAGGACACGGGAGAAATTCTATCTTAGGGTAACAGTAACCAAGTGGAATTTAACGCTACAAAAACCCAGGCGGCAGTTTCTTCTGAAAAAGTTAACGTTGCGAAACCCGACATGTTAGGTCGGGGAACTCTATTCCTCTAGGCGTTAATTTGGAAGCAAATATGTCTTAGCATGAACATGTTGCCAGCAAAAGCTGGGAATATTATTTTGAACTAGAAAGCTTTACACTCCACATTAATTGTTAATTCTGTACAATGCTCAAAGTTGACCAAAGGTAGAATACTGCTCCCATGTTTGGAGCTCTGCTCCCAAACATATACTGCATTTGTTGTATTTTATTCAGAAGAGAGCTGTTCGCCTAATTAGAGACACGGAGCTGGCAAGTAACATTATTCATTGGAACATCGAAGAACGGTTGGCGACTTGAATCGATTTTACAAGTGTTTTCATGGAGAGTGTTCGATGGATGTAGTCGGCTTAATTCCCCCCAGAGCGGTGCACGCTAGAAATACACATCGCGCTAATATTTTACATCCGTATGAAGTTCAGCTAGCTACTCCTCGTAAAATCTTTTATATGGAGAGCCGAGTACGATTTACAGAGATTCAAGATCACGTAAATCGCTTTTTTTCGCACACGTGTCGTTCCTATAGCGCTTTAGGGATTTCCCTGCAGCACGGGAGCTAGGCTTATAAAAAACAATCGTCAAAAGAAATTGGGGTTAACATTCAAACAAGTTAATATGCTGAACATAAACAAGCACTTAGTCTGTGATATTCTGTGTAACATAGACTTTATTTTAATGCGAGAGACTATGTTACATGGAGTGAAAAGTCCCGAGACTTTTTGAGCAGCGCAAACAAAAAAAACTATATGATTTTCATTTAGTAGCAACTCTTAGAAGTTTCGGTTTGTTTCATGACATTTTGTATATTAGTTTATGAGTTACAGCTGTTTGAGTCACGCTGCTTCTGATTTTTGCAAAAGGATGGAACAAAAAGATTGTCGCGAGTTGGTTAAACGTTGCTTTTTGATGAAAAAAATATAACCAGATCCTAAGAATCGTTTAAGAAGTGTTATGGTACAGCTGCCATATCGACACCAAAAAACACAAAAAAAACACCATATTGTTCTGAATGACTGCAAAGTGAAAGTGAGAGATATAGCCGACGTCGTGAAGATATCAAAAGAATGAGTAAAGCATATTTTGCATGACTATTTACATATGAACAAACTATAAGCCCGATGGGTGCTGCGCGCTCTCCCGATTAATCAGAGAGAGCAACGTTTTGAAGATTCAAAACTGGCACTGTTTTGATTTAATTCAAAGGAGCTTTTACGTCGATTCGTAACCATGAATGAAACATGGATTCACCACTACACCCCTGAGTCCAACAGGCAGTTCACAGAGTGGTGACACTGCAGGAAAGCCAACCGAAGTGTCCAAAAGCATGAGCTGGAAAGGTTTGGGTAAGTAGTTTTTGGGATGCGCATGGAATATTACTGATTGGCTGGTGAAATTGGACCAATTGGGCTATGAGTTGCTTTCTCATTAGCCGTATTCACCAGATCTGACCCCCAGTGATTATTAGCTCTTTTCAAATTTGAATAAGTGGCTCTAGGAAAAAAGATTTGTCTCAAATGAAGAAGTCGAATTGGAAACTGAGGCTTATTTTAGAGAGCTCAACAAATCGTAATACATATATGAAAGGTATCCGAATGTTCGAAGATCGTTGGTATAAATGTATCGCTCTTGAAGAAAACTATGGAGGAAGAATAAAATCGATTTTTGGCAGAACATTGTTTTTTCTTCGAAAGTCGCGGAATTTTCCCCCCTATGTAAGTATTATCACAGGCCAAGTCACCTATACATATATGCTGTAATATAGTATGCTTTGGTTGTTAACAACTCCACTGTTGTTAACCTAAACCATGAGGTGGGAAAAATCTCTCTACACTACCGTCAGAAAGTATTTGCCCACCTAGTTATTTCAGTCCCAAGACAACAAAAACCCAGATAATATATTTTTTTTAATTTTGATGGATTTATTTTGCACATTATTTACAGTCTAGAAAATCAGAAACATATTCATGATTTTCCAGGATTTTTCTCATCTATGTGACCTCCTTTGTTTTTAATTGCCGCTTTACAGAGTTTCGGCATTTTGTCCAGTAGTTTCTTCGGTTATTTTAACCCATTCTGCTTGTAAAAGTTGCCACAAGTGATTTTCTGATGTTGGATTGAGTTTTCGAACACACCTATCCAAATGGTCCCACAGCAATTCGATGGGGTTCAAGTCGGGTAATTGTGGAGGCCAAGTCATCACTTCCAGGACGTTATCGGATTTCCATTGGTCCAAAAGTTTTCTAATTTGTTTAGCAGAATGTTTAGACTCGTTATCATGCTAAAAAATACATTTCCCCTGAAAAATATCTCTTCCAGAAAGAAGCATTTGAGTTAGCAAAATTTCTTGATACTGTTCTTTTCGCATGATTCCTTCTATCCTAAGGATTTTTTCAACTTTACCTTGCCAAAACAACCCCCCAACCATTACTAAACCTCCACCATGTTTTACTGTAGGCAACTAACAGGCTTCCAGCACCCTCTCTCCAACTGACCTCCGCACATAAACACGTCGATTTGAACCGAAAATTTCGAATTTAGATTCGTCGCTCCAAAGGACGGAATTCCATTGTTCTGATGTCCAATTTTCATGTTTTTGGGCCCATTCTAATCGTTTAGGGTTATTCACTTGCCTAAGAAGTGGTTTCCTCACTGCAACTCTCCCGTGTAGTCCACCTTCTGCTAATCCGTGCTTCATGGTTGTCACGCTGATGGAGATGGACCGCTCCAGGTTTACTTGAGCCGTGATTTCTGGTCCAGTTAGGTGGCGATTACGTCTGTTGGACATTGTTATAGTTCTGTCTTCAGAGGGAGTCGTTTTTCGGGGCCTTCCTGAACGTTTTTGGCTGAGAATTCCATGTCCCGCAGAAAATGTTTTTACGATGTAGTCCACCGTTCTCCTTGGCATCCGCATATCACTCGCAATTTGTCGACTCGAGTGACCATTTTAATGTCTTGCAATTATCAGAGCCCGATATTCAACGGAAACTTCTTTCGTTTTTGGCATTTTCACAAAACAATTAAGCTTGTATCAGTGACAAAGTACTGTTTGCGAATGATTAATTTCCAAAAGGGCAATGGTATTTATAGCAAAGTTTTTATCATAAAATGTCACTAGGAATTTCCATAATCCCTAGAAACTTGAAATGAGTTCTTACTTCAACTGGAATTCTCAGAAATCGCCTCAAAACGATTATCATGCAAAACTTGGAAATTTATTCTAATTGGTTTTTAATTTGTGATTTCACCAAAAAGGGTTATCTAAACAATTTTATGATGGACACAATTAAATTTACCTAAAAAAATAAAAGGGTTTAATTAGGTAATAAATTTTTGCAGTTACGTTGAAATTTCTAGGTGGGCAAATACTTTCTAACGGTAGTGCTACATGGTGAATACGTATGCAGTTTTAAAAAAATTCGTTTATCCTTTATAATCCGGAAAACATTTTCCAAGGCAGGTATTCATTTAATCATACAGTAAATATTTAACTAGATTAAAATATTTATATCTTTGGCTCACATCCAGCCGTGCCGGTAGCGACTTGTGTTTAATTTGGCGCGGTAAAACCTTTCTAATCATTAATAAATTATAGCTAAATGCACCAGTTGCATACTGAACTGTTTATTTCGCAAGAATATGCAGTAAATACTACAGAAACAACAATTGCGATAATAATAAAAACAAAAGTGTTACTATTTGAAGAAAATTTTAACGATTACTTTTTCTATATACAGGGGTATCTTTTATTATTTTATATAACACTTAAATTAGTAGTGAGAACATGATAAAAATTTTGAAATAAATTGTACCGGTTTAATCTATTGTGAAAAATTCATGGTAAGTATTATTTCTCTTTTTTCTTATATTTTTAATTTTAGTAGAACGATGTAAATTTTATAGATGTCCAAAAAAAACGCCATGACATGTTCGGTGAGCTTGGGAAAAACAATGCAGTATTTTCATTATACATATTTTTGAAGTATCATATCCGATATCGACGTAAAAGACCCTCTCGCCTTTGCCTGTGGTTGGTACCTTTTTAAATGTTTCCCCAGGCCTACAGTTTTATGCTGGTTCCGAACGGCCAAAGTGAGAGGGCTTTCATAGGCATGATACTACGGGTGGTTTTGCTACTGCGTTCCCGAGAGAGGCGACCGTCACCTTGTATTTTTATTATTATTTTTCTTAATTTATTACTTTTTTTTACGAGCCGAGATACAAACTCGGGTCTCCGGCGTAGAAGGCAGACACCTGAACTTAAAAAAATGATTAAAAAAAGTGATTTACCGAGTATTTCATCTCTTATATATACAGTTCTAAAAAAACACTGAATTTTCACACTAGAGAATAACTTAATCCACTCAATATAACTTGGTATTTTAAATTATAGATACTCTACAGTAAGATATTAATCACAAGAATTTAGCAGAAGAATGGCCTCAAATATATCTACGGTTAAAATATGACCTATCCTTCTAGATACTATTTCTGTTAAAATTAAAAATACAGAAGAATACCGTTATTTTAAGATCTTTCAACATCAGAAACCCGAACAGGATATATAATACAATATATTTGAAGTAACACCTTTAACGTACCTGGCAAATAGTAACTTTATTTTTCAACCAAAAGCTAGGAACAGCTCTCCTAATATTTACACTACATAAAGTCCGTTTGTTTGGAGTTGATAGCACACAACATGAGTTATAAACATTAAAATATCATAAACCATAAGCGTCCGAAATTTTCCTACCAATTATTTGCATTTTTAGTATTAATCACCTTTATTTTCTGTCTATATACAATAGTGCGACCTTTTTCTAAAAAATATTACATGCCTTCTAAACTTTACAATAAGCTATATAAATTAACACATTTCAAAGTTTATTTTAATGAGTAAATGATGAAACTAAAAATCTTATTTGTATTATAAAGGCCTAAACGAGTGCAATTAACAATTCTTAATGATTCTAGATACAATAAAATTATTTGAGATTTTAGCAGTTATTGGAATATAATTAGCCAAAGTACCTATCGGTAGGTAGGTGCCTAAGTACTTAAATATGCAATAAAAATATTCCGTGTAAGTATAAAAATAAAGCAAAAACTTATATAGCTTAATTTTCAGTTTTGCCCCAGTCAAACTTCGCGAAGACTGTAAATCTGCATTTTCCCTGCGAGAAAAAATAATAATACTTGAGGTCCAAGATTCCCTAGTGCATCAACAGCCAATAAGCCAAGTTCGTGAAATTGTGAAAAACTGTGCCAACATGGCGGGAGTTGGATCAGCAACTATTTATAGATTTCTAAAAGAAAGAAAGGCGATCCTTGGAACTAAGCTCAGAATCACAAAGGAAAGGAGCCCTTAGAGGTCGATAAAGACTTTAAAAACGAAATAAGAAGTACACTATTCTTTATTAAGAAAGAAATATCTTCACTACATAAAGTTTTGCAAGAAATCAGAGAAGACCAGGACTTACCAGATTTTGAAAAAATGGAAATTATGGAAAATCCTTCATAACCTGAATTTTCGTTGGGAAAAACACAGAAAATCTGTTCTTATCGATAAAACAAAGATAATTTGTTGGAGAAGAGAATATCTACGAGCAATCAGAAAATTTGGAGCCGAGGAAAGAAATATTTTTTATTTAGATGAGACTTGGGTTAATGAGGGACACACAGTGAAAAAATTCTGGATTGGCAAAAACATTACGAGTGCCAAACAGGATTTTATGGAAGGTTGGTCAACTGGATTACAACCCCCTTCAGGAAAAGGTCGCAGTCTAATTGTAGCACATATTGGTAGTGAAAACGGATCTCTCTACGGTGGCTTGTTGGAATTCGAATCAAATTCAACTAAAAATTACCATGAGGAGATGACGACCGACGTTTTTAAAGAATACTTCTAACAAATGATTGAATGTATACTAGCAGAATCAGTTATAGTATTCGACAATACCCCATGCCATTCTCGACTATTAGAAGGACTACCAACAAATTCATGGAAGAAAGCGGATATCCTTCAATGGATAAGAGACAAAAATCTCAAACATAAAGATGGTATGTTTAAAGTGGAACTTCTCAAAATTGCGAAAATAAGGCACAGTTCAAGAAATATGCAGTCGATGAGACGACAAAGGAACGTAATATCACAGTGATTAGATTACCTCCATATCATTGCGAATTGAATCCCATAGAGTTAATTTGGGCACAAATGAAAGATTTCGTTGCAAGGGAAAACGCCACGTTCAAACTTCAAGACGTAAGGCAAGTATTACTCACTGGAATAGGGAGAATAATTGGAAAAATGCCATTCGACATGTTATAGAAGAAAAAAATAAAATGTGGAAACTCGACGAATACATCGAAGAAACTGGGGAAATAAAACCCTTAAGTATCAACATAAGAGAAGTCGAGTCTTCAGATTTTGAAGATGATGATTGTTTTTGAGTGTAATTAAAGTACTTATATATCTTGAATTGTGAATTTGTATATATACATAGATCTATAGATTAAAAAATTTTTGGTAATAAATCTTAATATTTGTATAACTTTATTTTTAAGATAATTTTATTTATTAAACACTAAAAGCAGGTTACGCTCGGATGGCTATGCTACCGATGAACCCTCATTTTATGACTGTATTGTATAGCCATCCCATTTTCTGCCTAAAATGGGATGAAAAATAATTCAAAACAAGTAACAAAATCCAGCAAAATGCATAAGAAATCTTTTTTTTTAGGCGCACCCAAACATGTATTTGCATCTATAATGAGAGAATTCTACTCCAAAGACACTTTAAGATATATCGATTCCAAAATTATACATATATATATATATATATATATATATATATATATATATATATATATATATATATATATATATATATATATATATATATATATATATATATATCTTCTTCTTCTTCTGCATCCTTTAACTCGTCCATTCCTGGACATAGGCCTTTCCTAATATTTTCCATTTTGCCCTGTCTTGTGCTTTTTGGTGCCAGTCTCTACCAGCTGTCCTCTCAATTGAGGTCTACCTCTACTTCGTTTCGTCTCCCTAGGTCGCCACTGTATGATTTTCAATGGCCATCTTTCATCTTGCTGTCTTACGACATGTCCAGTCCACTGTCTCTTCATTTCGGATTCTGTCACTCAGAGACAACCTCAACATTGACCTTTCCATTGCTCTCTGCATTACTTTCAGTCTATTGACGTTCCGCAGAAGAACGCTAATATATATATATATATATATATATATATATATATATATATATATATATATATATATATATATATATATATATATATATATATATATATATATATATATATATATATATATATATATATATATATATATATATATATATATATATATATATGTATGTATGTATGTATCTATATATAGAGGGTGTCCCAGTATTCCGTGTATATAGAGTTACTGTGGATTTCTAGGATGAAAAAATTACCATTTAATCCAACTTACTTTAGTCCAAAAATTCGTAATTTTCGAGATACAGGGTGTCAAAGATATACTTTTATTTTAGTTTTTCTTAAGTAGCTTTCTTAATAATTTTACTATTTGTAGAAGATTCGGTGCCAAGGGGTTTTTTGAGATGGGAAATCGAAATCAGCTCACAGTTTCGTTGTAATTTGTAGGGGCGCCACTTATTGCACTGTGTATGCCTTTAAATTGCCATAACCTTTTTATACCACTCGACGATTTCAGTGCCAAAATAGGTAAACCATCGAATCCAAATGAGAAAAGTATCGGGAAGTTTGGTTTTGGGTACGAGGAACAGCGGACGAGAAATGTTAACAAATTTTGCCAACGAAAATAACTTGTAAGTTATGAACACATTTTTCCAAAAGCAAAGTCCAGACGGGATAACAAAAAACGAAATTGATTATGTTTTATCAAATGACAAGAATATTGTAATCGATACAACAGTCCTGATTGAGCTAAACATTGGCAGTGACCATCGGATGCTCAGAATAAAAATAAGAATAAATCTGAAGCAGGAAAGACGTAGATTGATAACACATACAAAGATAAAGACACCAACAGAAATAATAAAACAAAACACAGATGAATATCGATACGTGCTAGAAAATTGATGAACGACTACAAAACAAATAGCAACATCGAAAAAGAAAAAACTAAGTAAAAAGACACAAAATCTAATGAAACAGAGAAGACCATTAAGAAATGATCCTATAAATAATAGATTAGAATTAGCAGAAATATACAAAAAAAAAAATAAAGAACAAGATCAGAGAAGACGTCAGATAGTATAAAAACTCGAAAATAGAAGAAACTCTGAAAAAGTTTGAAACACCTAAGCAAACAGATGAACGAAGTGACACATCAAACTATAAAACTTATAAATAACGATAACTAAGAGATTGCACAAATCCAAGAGATAAAGAAAGCTGCAAAAAAATATTATCAAACACTATATGATACAAAAAAATCGCCACCGCCCGGGAAAGAAGAAGGAAATAAAGCAATAGTAAGAAATGTGGGATCTGGAGAAATTCCTGATATAACAAGGGATGAAATAATGAATACCATACAACATATTTATAATAGCAAAGAGCCAGAAGACGATGAAATAACTATAGAAATGATAAGGGATGGAAGAGTATCGTTAATACAATAGCTTCAAGCTTTATTTAACAGGTGCTTATTGTTAAAAAGGCAAACAAATTTAAATTGGAGAATTACAGACCCATCAGCCTGTTATCGGTACTATAAAAAATTCTTACTAAAATCATAACTTATAGATTAACGAACAAATTTAACTGTTATCAATCACGTGAACAAACGGGATTTAGACACTTTGGACCATCTTAAAACAATTAGATTACTAGTGGAAAAAGCAAATGAATATAAATCACCATGTAGATAGCAATGGTTGACTACGAAAAAGAATTTGATTCGGTGGAGATAAGAGCAGTATTTAACGCCTTAAATAATAGCAGAGTCGACGAAAGATATACAACTCTTTTTGAACACATATATAAAAATGTCACATCACAAATAATACTCGAAGAAAAAACAAATAGAATCAAAAATTAAAACAGGAATTAGACAAGGCGACTCAATATCCCTAAAGCTGTTTACGTTGATTCTAGAAGCCATGTTGAAATCGCTGAACGATTTAATCAACTTCAATCACTTAAGGTTTGCAGATAATGTCACTCTGATCACCAACACGAAAGAAGAAGGACAAGAAATGCTGATGGAATTAAATAACCAGTCTCGAGAAATAGGTCTAATAATAAACTTCATCAAAATCAAATATTTGCACAACGAAACTGAAGATAACAGCCAGGAACTATTAACAGGAGGTGAAAAAATAGGAAAGGTACAAACATTAATATATTTACGACAAAAAATCGAAATATCTAAAAATAATTTAAAGGCTGACTTTGACAGATGAGTCTTGGTCTACTTTCGGAAGGTGACAGGCCACATTTAAATTCGACATCACATACAATAAAAGCAACAGTGTTCGATCAATATGTACTGCCGGTATTAACATATGGTACTAAACGTGGGTTTTTAAATAAAAGTATAATATACAAACTTCTGGTAACCTAAAAAGCAATGCTAAATAGTAGACTCCAAGATCGTATTCCTAACATCGACATATGAAGAAGATCACAAGTGAGAGATTTAATAA
This sequence comes from Pachyrhynchus sulphureomaculatus, assembly GCA_019049505.1. Lineage (NCBI taxonomy): Eukaryota > Metazoa > Arthropoda > Insecta > Coleoptera > Curculionidae > Pachyrhynchus > Pachyrhynchus sulphureomaculatus. The sequence goes on from CM032456.1 coordinate 79,981,563, forward strand.
AACGAATATGTATATTAAAGTGGAATTGGGCAGGGCGTATCGCAAGGATGAATGATAAGAGATTGACACGCCATATAGCGGAATGGAGGCCTAGAGAACATAAAAGATGCAGAGGTAGATCACAGACAAGATGGATAGACGATATAAAAAAACTAGCGGGACATGATTGGACATGAAAAAGCAGACAACAGAGCTCATTGGAGACCACTTGGTTGGGTTTACATCCGACTGTGGATGGAATAAGCTAATGATGATGATGCATATGTGTGTATATATATATATATATATATATATATATATATATATATATATATATATATATATATATATATATGTATATATAATCTTCTTCTTCAGCCTTTATCGATCCATTGCGGGATATAGGCCACCCTCATAATGCCATCCATCCAACGTTTGGGGAAGCGTCCTCTCGATCGCTTATCCATGTATAGTCTCTATTTCAGTAGAGATTAGGATCATCTATCATCTATATATCTAGTAAAATAGTCAACATAGCTCCATGTGAGTTTAGCCACCATCTCTGCTACATCTCTGACCTTAGAGATTAACTTAATATAACTGTTGCTTTTACGACTTTCAAGAATATAATCAGCATTTGTCGTTCCATAGCACGTTGCGTTGTTTTCAGTTGATTCACAAAGTGCTTGGTAAGTGTCCATGTTTGGGCTAAAATTTTCCTAAATCTTGGTTGTCAGTGTAATTTGTTGATATCAAGAATATAACACATATTGGAACGCATTTTTCTAACATTTCAAATTCTATTGTTCATAAATTAATAACTACCTTTTTATTTTCAGATATAGCTATCACCAGAAAGATAAATAGGTGGAATAAAACGTCACCACAAAAATGAAGCCGGCTGGCCACCGTCCGATCCTTAAAATGTGCCTCATCGAATTTCTCAAAGATGCTGCGCATGTAGAAGTTTTATTATATCTGACAATAACAAAGAATAACATGCGCTGCATTTCTGAGAAACTCCCAGCCGTTTTGATGCACCATTTTATTCCAAGTCTTTATCGTTCTGTAGCAATAGCTATATATCCTCTGCTACTATGCTTCAATGAGATAGGTCAAGTGTGGTATTTATGTACGTAAACTGTAAAAATAACAAAATAATTGTGAAGGTGAATACAACTATATAATTTAGACATAAGAATGATAATTAAATTATAATATTTACTGACGTAAAACTACTATAGGTCAAATTAATAAGAATAACATAATGAAATTTTTAAAATATTTTCTTGTTTTTTCCCCATTATATGATAAATTTGTATTTTCTCTGCCACAGTATTGTATTGCGGAAAAAATCACTCTCTGAAATTTTTTGAATGTTTTTACGTCTCAGGTACCTAAATTACGAATAACATAATATCTCAGTTCTGCCAATCTGCCTGGGTAAAAAGGGGATAAAGAAAATGGGTGACGATATATTCTATATATTTTCAAAATTATCGAGAAAAATGTCCAAATTTTAAGCATATTTATCTAAGGGTATTAAAGGGGTTGTTTGGTTTATGTCAAATTATGCGGCCTTTTCAGGGCTCCTTCAGTCTGGAGAACGAAAAATTTGTTATTTTTTTACTATTTTTAATTATTGAAGCATATAAAATGTTGAGAAGGGAATATTTCGTACAACATATATCGTGTTTATACGTTTCAAGGTTCTTGAAATCTAATATTTGAAAAATTAATTTTGTTTTCAATTGTTTGTGTTCAAATATATTGGAGTTATTTAGGTTGAGGTGTTAGAGGAGTTAAATTTCTTGGAGTGAGGATTCCGATAATTCAAATTTGGTTGCTTCGTAAATATCAGGGTATACGTTCTTTTCGGGGTATTTTTAAGTCTAGTATGTGTATGTGTTTTCGTTCATTACTTTATTTATGGTAAACGTACGTATGTAAACGGAGTTAATGAGGTAGGAGAGTTAGATTCATCGCTTCTTACATACTTTTTAAATGTATTTTTTAAAGTTTGTGGCGCCTTATAATCTAAATTAAATAATTTATACATATATATATATATATATATATATATATATATATATATATATATATATATATATATATATATATATATTTAATATATATATATATATATATATATATATATATATATATATATATATATATATATATATATATACATACATACAGTGTGACAACTTAAGTCGGCATCATATGGGATTTGTTTTAAATAATCACTTTAGCCCAAATCTGGTTATGGCATCCATTTGTGCTTCAAATAATATCAGAAATAAAGTATAGTAAGTCATTTTTACGCAAAAATTTTTGAAAAAAAAAAAAAAAAAAAAAACGGATTATTTGGCCAAATCTTAAACAAAGTTATTAGACAAAATGGTTTATTTTGTGATTCTAGATCTGTTTGTCAAATTCCAACGGCCTACTACGATTTTGAATTTTTGGCGGTTTTTTTGACATTTCGGCAATTGTTTTTCATCTTGATTTATTGCAACCTTATTTAAATCATTTAATATGTCAAAAAGTAGGCACCTATAATCTATTTAAGAACAAAATGAATATTATATTCACACATTATCATGAATCATATTTGATGCAAAGTTCGATTAGCTTTTGTTTTTAAATAGAAAAATATTTCTCGCTTACGTATTTTGATGGTGAACACACTTAAACGTTTTTAAATTAACACAAATCTTACATTTTTATTTTTTTAATAATGCATTTAAATTTTTAACAATGTAATGTTTCTTATTATAAACACCAAATTAACAACTTGCTGCTTTATCCTATTTGTTTTTTTTATACTTCAGCTAAAACCACTGTTCAGATCAATAATACATTTTAGATTCTAATTAGCAACTGTAATAAAAATGTTGCACATATTCTAGTTATTAATTTGGCAGTTACGCGTTAATAATACAACCGAAAAATTACATTAAAATGCTTTTCGTGTCATTGTTGACGTAACTGCTAATAAATCCAGCCATATTTTAGTCGTAGCTATTAAAATTAACGTTCGCAAAATTAGAAAGACCCTTTATAGTTGTGCCGATTTCCTCCTGAAAACTTACCTTCTACAGGAAAAAGAGCTAAACAGAGAAATTAACACGCTAAGCAAAACTCGATATTTCTCTGCGTTTATTAATAGTAGGTCCTGGAAACAATCGAAAACTAGAGATCGCAATATGGTGTCGTTATCTGTCAAATATTTATTTAGCAATTCAAATTAGAATGGAAAGAAACAGATGGTGTCACAACATGCTTTCTCTTCAAGAAAAAATTGAAATTGATTATTGTGTGGGGAAAATACACCTCATCGCACTGTTGTAAATGTTTTTAACTAGCGTCATCCTGAAAAAAACTAGCAGCAATCTACTGTGAGTCGAATTATAAAAAAGTTTAAATCGACTGGATCTGTGGGAAATGTTTTCCGAAAAATCGTGTTACACTTAAACATACCGAAGATACTGAGTTAGATGTATGCTTAAGTGTAGAGGAAGAAGGCAAAACCAGTGTTAGAATTATTTCGAAGTCTAAACCGGAGATCGACAGGGAAAGTTTACGTAAAATTTTACATAAAAATAAATTTAAACCATACAAACCGAAATTGATAAACACTCTACAGGATAGAGATTTTAATATTCGGTTGTTATTTTCAGTCTGGTACCAAGGAAAAATAGAAGAGGACTCCAAATTTCCGTATAATGGTTTACGGACTGATAAAGCCACGTTTACTTCTAACGGAGTAGTAAGTTTACAGAATAGTCGATGGTGGGCCCAAGAAAATCCAAACTTCATAGTTGAGTGTCGTGAGCAATACTCGTTTAAAACTAACGTTTGGTGTGGCATTGTAAATGACCAACTAATAGAGCTATATTTTTTTAGATATAATTTAAACTCACAACGATATTTAGATTTTTTAAATAACGAAATTTTAGAAGTTCTGGATAACATGGCTGTGGATCTAAGATATGCTCTATGGTATCAATTAGATGGTGTACCAATACACAATACTTTGCAAGTACGAAACACTTTAAATGAACTATTTCATAGCAAGGTCACTTGGCGAGATTAGGATAATTGTTGGCCACCTCGATCGCCCGACATCATCCCATTGGATTTCTACTTATGAGGTTATCTCAAACAAAAAATATACAAGTTTAGACCATTTAAAGATATCAATCATCTAGAAACTATAATTAGGCAGTGTGTTAAGGAGATACCTCCCGAGTTTGTGAAAAATTCCGTCAAAGAAATTTCTAGAAGAGCCATTCGTTGCATTGAACGAAACGGTGGACACACCGAAATGAAGAATATTGCAATATGCGTGTATTTGATACAAAGTATTTATTAAATAGGTTAAAATAGCCAATTGTTAATTGAGCGTTTATAGAAAGAAACATTACATTGTTGAAACTTTAAATACATACTTAAAAGATCAAAATGTAAGATTTGTGTTGATTTACAAACGTCCAAGTGTGTTCACTATCAAACTACGTAAGCGAGAAATATTTTTCTATTTAAAAACAAAAGTTAATCGAACTTTGCATCAAATATGTTTCATCATAATGTGTGAATTTTAATATTCTATAAAAAAATTATGGACACGACTTCATTTTGTTCTTAAATAGATTATAGGTGCGTAGTTTTTGACAAACTAAATGATTTAAATAAAGTTGCAATAAATCAAGATGAAAAACAATTGCCGAAATGTCAAAAGACTACCAAAAATTCAAAATTGTAGTAGGCCGTTGAAATTTGACAAACAGATCTAGAATCACAAAATAGACCATTTTGTCTAATAACTTTTTTTAAAATTTGGTCAAATTATACGTTTTTTTTTTCAAAACTTTTTACGAAAATGTCATTTTTGACAGGTGACGTCATGCGTAAAAATGACTTACTATACTTTAATTCTGATATTATTTTAAATTTAGAAGAAAAGGAGTCAGGATTTCGCGCAGACTAGCCTAATGTGGGTATTTCCACTTCCGCCAGGTATTGCCACATCGATGCAGCAGCATGTGGCCTCGCATTATCGTGTATTAGCATGAAGGTTTCGTCAACAAACCCAGCGTAAGGAACGACGTATTCCTGCAGGATCTCCTCGATGTACCGGTGTGCAGTTAATCCACTGCTACAAGTTTCATTCGTCACGAAAACCAAATTGGTTTTCGCATCCAGTGAGATGCCTCCCCCCCCCCATGACAGTCCCCTTCCATCATTGCCTTGTAGGCACATTCGGAACTCGTCGGAGAATAAAACGTACCGCCATTGCTCTAACGTCCAGCTGACATTTTTCCGGGCAAATCTGAGTCGCGCTTGTCAATAGGTTGCTGTCAATTAGGGTCCGTTAGCTCGTCTCTTCGGAGTTTAGTTTCTTTAGGTCTTCTTCTGACTGTCCAATGACTGACACCCCGACTACGAACTTGTCGGAACTCCTGCTGGACCTCAGCACCGGTCAAGTGACGATTTCTTAGAGTTGTTTGATAATGAAGTCTCTTGGTAACATTTGTAGGCTCTGGAGACCGCCGACTGGTTCAGTTGCAGTTGGGTAGCGACTAGACGTTGGGTATGCCCTTCTTGCAATTGGGTAATGACTTGTGCCGTTTCTTTCGGGGTGGTATCCATTTTTCGATGACGTAATTAGCGAGCAGGTATAGTATAGATGTTGACGGTCCAGGGTCCGATAAAGGAATGATAAGAAAATATAGTTATATTTACTTTTATAGGGATGAATAGCGCGTTCTATAGTGTGAGTAAAACCGTTTTAATCAGGAAAACTTTTTGAAAATCCAACTGTTTTTAGTATTATTGGAAACAGTAGAAAATCAGCATTCTAATGATACCAAAAATAATACCACTGTTAAAAATTAAATTCAAAGATCGGCGTTAAATGAAGCAAAATCGTTTCAGTCGTTTTTTTTTTTTTTTTCGCTCACCAGTGTATATACATATATATAACCACGAGGAAATTTTTATTTTTTGAATCTAAAATATATGTACTAAATTGTTACAAGGATTTGAACATTTATTTTTTGATTCCAAGTTATGTTTTACTTGCTTTACAATTATTAATTAAAAAATTATGATTTTCGTAAAACCGCAACTGTTGCGCGGGCAATTATCGAATATTTTTATCCTATTATATATTTAATTTTTTATATGAACTTCCATTCAGCAGCGTTTTTCAATAAGATGGTGCATCCATTCATAGTTCGCTGCAAGGGCGAGAATAGCTGGATGAATGCTTGAAGACCAGTGGATTGGAGGTTATTCTTGCTAATGCTTAGCCAGACTCATAGACCTTTCAGAAATATTACACGCGTGCGTAAATAGCATGACTCCACACATGTTAAGAAATGTGTTCATTTATTTTTTCTGTGCTGTATCGTCCATGTCTTGGTTACCTTTAATAAATATTAATTCACTTATTTTCTTTTCTTTATTTGGCAATAAAATTGTGACGCTAGAAAGTCCTTAAAAAGACAATGCATGCTATAGGGCAAAAATATTCGATAATTGTGGGTGCGACAATTCCGAATAATATCATTTTTTTTTAATTATTGGTTGAAAAGTAAAACATTACTTAGAACCAATAAATAAATTTTAAAATTATTCTATTAATCTAATCAATATATAATCTCTCATTAGCTTTATTAATCACTCATAATAGTTACTTGTTCAATGTAATTGATGTAAACATGATGCACATCTAATAGCCCCGTGTGAAAATTACAGCTTGATAAGAGGTGGAGATATACGAAATTATAGGTAACCTGAGTTTCAGTTAAAACAAAGCAATCAAATTTTAAAATAGCCAAGATTTTCACCACACTTTTTAACATACTAGCATCAGTTCCTTTTCAATTATTCGAAATACTCTGAAAAATACATATAACCAAAATATTCAAGGGCCAAACTCCTTTTAAAGTCCCTAAATGTTTTTAGCGTCTCCAAATGTTTACTGCAAATAATTAAGTTTAAATATGCTTCAAAAATAAATGAAAAATATAATAAGCTTTATAAAACTCATCAACTTTCGTTCCTTCCATCTTTCTTTCAAAGCAATATCGCTCAAAAACTATCAGTGCTCTCCTTACTTTAAATAATATATACGTACCCAATTTGAATCTCATTTCGTTTTAAGAGGTTACATGGGTTTCGAAGGCTAAAAAAAGCTGATTTTCTCTAATTTATTTTTAATATAATAAAAGATTTATTTTATTCAAACTTTTAGGCATATAAAAGAACAACATTTAAATAATATTTCCTAAAATTTTCATTTAAAAATTTTGAAAATTCAGCTGTTGGGACCTGATTTTCGAAGACCTCTCGGAAAAAGTATCCTTGCGGATAGGCAGGATAACTCATGATAGCTTTATCTGAAATCAAATAACCAAATATTTTCTGTTAGCAGCTAAGTATAGCTCCTGACTGAACGAAGGATTTTAAAAAAAAAATCGAAATTTGAATTTTTGGCAGAATTGTATACAAAAAAGTACAATTTTCGATAAAATTTACACCACTTATTGCCTTGTAAAATAAGTTGTGATCAAAGAAAAAAGAATAGATAGATAGGATTGACTAATCACTAGTCAATCCTATCTAGAAGAAATGTGCAAAATTTCAATAAAATCGGTGAATTAGTTTTTGAGAAATCGTGCCTACCGACTTCAAAAAAAGAGTTTTGAGAAAGAGGCGATTAAAGTTTTAAGTAGAAATAAAACGGAGATTTTTTTTTTTTTAACTTACATTGAATCGGCGATTCTAGCCCCATAAAGCAAATATTCTGCTGCAGTAGCAATATCCAGGGCACCCTTTTGTTCTTGCCTGAATCGAGCGGGAAAGACACACAAACAATAGCTAAGCAGCTGTCTCGATACATCCACGACGCTCCCGACCGGCCGAACCTAATGACAGGAATTTCCAAAGGCTCTATTTCCTAGAGTTTTATTACGATTGATTTGAAACTTTGGGAATATATTCTTGACATGTTATACTATTAGATAAAAAATAAAAAAAAGGATTTTTTAAAATTTCAAAACCCATGTAACCCCAGAGCCATAGTGACACTAGACACATGACGGATAGATTGTATGAAATTGGAAACTTAGTATTTGTGACCTGGAAACCCTGAACCCGAAAACAAAATAACATTAACAGCTTTTTAAATACATTATAAGTATTTAAATGAAGTACATTTACTTCTAATAGCCATAAAATCAAAACAGTGAATTAGTCATTGGTTTCCTATCTTCAATATTGTAAATTTTAAAAAGTGGAGCAATTAAATTAGTCATCAGAATAAGATTTCCCTATCTTAAAACAAAATAACATAATCTAATTGAAATATCATTTAACTTCAAGACTTCAAAATAGTATCAACAAAAATAGTAGGTACAATTTCGTTCAAGTAAGGAACCGATAACTGTTTTTAATACGTAGCTAACAGAAAATCAATGAATGAATCATTGGAAAATCTTATCTACATCGATAAATAACATTTAGGGTAGAAGTTATTTAAACTTGAGCAACTAGCGGTAGTGTATCAGTTATACAAAAATTGTAATTCAGTTTAAAAGTTCTAAAATGACTTCTCAGATAAAAAAATTAAGGTAAAGTAAGTTCACTTGAAATTGTCCTTTATGTAAAGTGTATACACATTCTTGCATCTAAAGGATTGTTGTGATTTTAATAACAATAGAACAATTTTTTTGTCAATCAATACCACTACATAATAAGTCATAGTACCGTATGTTAATGCACTTAGTAGGACCCGTGGATTAAGTAACTAGATTTATTTAACTAATTTGATGTAGTATTCTGAGTAACTTATGATGATAAATCATGGTTAAGAATTATGAGATTGACGACTATACTTCTCAAGGTGTGTAGTCATCATCATTTCCAGCCTTTTTTCATTTTGTGGGTGGGTTGTACAACTTAATTATGTGTATAAGCATTAGAAAACATAAACGCAAAAGTCGGTACAGTCATTTACCCAGTGCTTTCTTTACAACCCTTCCTAATTTGCCTTTATCACATTAAAAAATACTTTAATCCAAACTTTATTACTTTCTATTTATATAATGAAGATACTTGCAACTGAACGAAATGAAAAATTAACATCATTTTCAGACTCCACGACTGTAGGAACCCAGAAATAAATATATAAAAAGATATTTCAAATAATCACTTTCAGTCCCACCCTACTCCTTCAACCCCTTAACTAACTTTTTACCTACGAATACATCCAGAGTTATACGAGTACAGTATTGTCATCCGGTATTTCATTTCGTGCCCACAGATAAATAAGCCGTGACCTAGGGGAAATATATGCAAAAATCTTAGAGGGTAATTTATTCAGCAATTTTTACTTTAGTAAGGGAACAAAAAAACAAATAATTGTAATATCAGTAATAAATACAATATTTTAAAAAATACTGTACAAAAAAGTATCATATATTATTCGTAAACACTCTTTACTTTCCTTCCTAAAGAAAAGTATTGTATTCGTCAAAAAAATCACACTTCGAGACATTTGCTTTTCTTCACATTTTAGGTTTTCTATATAACGCAAACATAATCGCTCATTTCCGTCGGTCTGTTGGTACTATAACGAAATGAAGTATTAATTTCAAAATAGGCACACGGCGAACATTTAACAAGGAAATGAAACCTACAGTTTTTGGACGATATCGTTTTAGGCCAAGGGGGTGGGGGTCGATAAATTTTTAAGGGTTTTAATAGTAACATAGACGTTTTTATAGGTTTTTTTGTTGAATAATAAACAAATTTTAACATAAATATTTATAGTAAAGTATGTAAGAGGCGCAAGGGGTAAGGAATGTGATTGGACGGGGTTGTTTCCTATATATCGTGGCATGTATGCTTTTTAAGTTTTTTGAAGTTTAGGAATCCACAAATTAGGTAATTTTTTCATTGCTTTCAAGTTTGACCACACAGGCGAAGGAGCTATAAGGGGTAGTTTAATCTATAATATATATAAAATGCAACATCTCTCTGTCTGTCGGTCCGTTAGTGCGCTTATCACTGGAGAACCACTTATCTGATTTACGTACTTTTTTTTTTTAAACATACGTATGTTGTCTGGCCAGGTTATAGGCTATATTTTATTACGATAGGTAGCATAAGGAATGAGAATTGACGATAATAGTGAATGAAGTCGGAAAAAAGTTTGCCGCTAGCGCGTTCCCTTGCGATACACAGCCTAAATCATTAAATATGGAACAATATTATGTAGCAGATAATATCTATAATCTATAATATATATAAAATGCAATGTCTGTCTGTCTGTCTGTGTGTCCATTAGTGCGCTGATCACGCGAGAACCACTTATCCGATTTATGTGTCTTTTTTTTAAATTCATACGTATATTCTTTGGCCAGGTTATGTAATAATAATTATCGATATCTATATCTATAATATATATAAAATGCAACGTCTCTCTGTCTGTCTGTCTATATGTCTGTCTGTCTGTCTGTCCGTTAGTGCGCTTATTATTGAAGAACCACGTAAAAATAAAAAAAAGCACGTAAATCATTCGATTTACGTGCTTTGTTTTAAAGATACATATGTTTTTTTTTTAAGATACATATGTTCTCTGGCCAGGTTATAGGCTATATTTTATAACGTTAAGTAACAAAAGGAATAAGCAGTGACGATAATAGTAAATCAAATCGGAAAAAAAGTTTGCCGCTAGCGCGTTCTCTTGCAATACACTGCCTAAACCACTAAATATGGAACAATATCATGTAGCAAAGGATATCTATAATATATATAAAATGCCACGGCTCTCTGTCGGTTTGTCCGTTTGTGCGCTTATCACTGGAGAATGCTAAACCATTAAATATGGAACAATATGATGTAGCAAAGAATATTTATAATATATATAAAATGCAATGTCTCTCTGTCTGTCTGTCTGTCTGTCTGACCGTTAGTGCGCTTATCACTGGAGAACCACTTATCCGATTTACGAGTTTTTTTTTTAAACATACATATGTTCTCTGGCCACGTTATAGGATATATTTTATTACGTTAGGTGACATAAGGAATAAGCAGTGACGATAATAGTGAATCAAGTCGGAGAAAAGTTTGCCTCTAGCGCGTTCTCTTGCAGTACACTGCCTAAAGCATTAAATATGGAACAATATCATGTTACAAAGAATATAATATATATAAAATGCAACGTCTCTCTGTCTGTCTGTCCGTTAGTGCGCTTATCACTCGAGAACCACTTATCCGATTTACGTGTTTTTTTTTTAAGTCATACATTTGTTCTCTGGCCAGGTTCTCTATAATCTTCTATCTATAATATATATAAAATGCAACGTCTTTCTGTCTGTCTATCTGCCTGTCTCTCTGCCTGTCTGTCTGCCTGTCTGTCTGTCTGTCCGTTAGTGCGCTTATCACTGGAGAACCACTTATCCGATTTACGTGCTTTTTTTAAAACATACGTATGTTTTCTGGCCAGGTTATTCATCTATAATATATATAAAATGCAACGTGTCTCTGTCTGCCTGTCCATTAGTGCGTTACTTGCTTTTTTTTTTTTAAAAAACATACATTTGTTCTCTGGCCAGGTTATAGGATATATTTTATTGCGTTAGGTAACATAAAGAATAAGCAATGACGACAACAGTGAATCAAGTCGGAATAAGGTTACCGTTAGCGCGTTCTCTTGCAATACATTCCCTGAACCATTAAATATGGAACAATATCATGTTGCCAAGAATATAATATATATAAAATGCAACGTCTCTCTGTCTGTCTGTCTGTCCGTTAGTGCGCTTGAGAACCACTTATCCGATTTACATGTTTTTATAAATTTATACATATGTTCTATATAATTCGATATAAGCTTATATAATGGGCGATAAGGTGAGATAATGGGAGATAAGTATAAATAATGGGAGATAAGGAGAAATAATGGGACATAAGCAGAGATAAGTCTAGATAATGGGAATTATGGTGAATTAATGGGAGATAAGGAGAAATATTGCGAGATAAATCGAGATAAGCCTAGATAATGGGAGATAAAGTGAGATAATAGGAGATAAGGGGAAATAATGGGAGATAAGGAGAAATAATGGGAGATGAGCAGAGGTAAGCCTAGATAATGGAAATTATGTAGAGATAATGGGAGATAAGGAGAAATAATTGGAGATAAAAAGTAATAATGGCAGATATTTTATTACGTTAGGTAATATAAGGAATAAGCAGTGACGATAGTGAATCAAGTCCACGCGAGCAGAGCCGCAGGCACTGCTAGTATTGTATAATTTTAATAGCATTTTCAGATATTTACAGGTTTTCTGGTTGATGTACTGGACTAATTTTAAGCTGAATATTTATATAAAAATATATAAGGGATGAAAGGGTAAGGTTGCTTCCTATATATCGTGTTCTAGGTCTTTTTCGGGATTTGTAGAGTCGAGAAATTTGAAAATTGATTTATTTTTTTAGTACTTTCAATTTTAATGGGGAAAAGACTGAAAGAGGTGGAGTGGTCAAATACTGTATGGTTTCAATAATGTTATGGGAATTTTTTCGTTGCGATAATGAACAAATTCATAGCATAATCTTTTTACTATTTATAATTATACAACGTATAAGATGTGAGGAAGGGAGTTAGAGGAGTGATTTCGTATTTATTGTACTGTACGTATTATTTAGAGTTCTTTGAGTCAATGAAACGAAACATTACAGTGTCTTTCGGTATTTACAATATTAACGGGGATCGAGGGTGAAAGAGGTTAGAGTCAATAAATATTGTATTGTTTAAATAATATTATTTTTTTGCCCGATTTTTGGTAAAGATATTTTAAAAAATTTGATTAATCATTTATAGTGAAAAATATGTGAGAAGAAACAAATGAGGAAGAGTGTTTGAAGGGTGGTCGTGCATATGTAATAACATATTTCTATATCAGTGTTCTTACTTTTTCATCATTCCCAATTTTAATAAAAATAGTATGTAAAGGGGATTGGGATCTGGATACAGAGTAACCTAAAATATGTTAAGTTGATTATCTTCTTCTTAGTGTGCCCTATCTTCTCAGGACGTTGGCGATCACATTTGCCCATCTGATTTTTATCTATTGCCACTCTAAACAGTTCAGTAGTTATCATGTTTGTTCCCTGTCGTAAGTTTTTTAACCAGGAGTTGAGGCGCCTTCCTGGTCCTCGCCTACCGATTATTTTTCCTCGAATTATAAGTTACAGGAGCTCATATTTTCTGCTTCTCATAATATGGACAAAGTAAGTGCTTTTTCTTTCTTTAACAGCTGGAATTAACTCTCGTTCTTTTCCCATCCGATCAAGTATTTCCACGTTTGTGGTATACGTTATCCAAGGAACACGCAACATTCAGCGATAGCACCAGATCTCGAATTACTCCATTCTTTGTTGTGTTGTCTCTGTGATTATTGCAGCTTCTATACCGTATAACATGACCAAGAACACGTAGCATCTGTTCATATTTTTAAGTTTACTTGACAGTTACAGAGTACACTGCACACTTTATTAAAAAGCTTCGTGCTTTTTCAATTCTTGAGCCTATTTGAATTGAGTGGTCCCAATCTTCAGTAATTACGCTTCTTGAATAAGTTATTTTTATTACCCTTTCAAGTGTTTGTTGATGTACTTTAATATTTATGTTTGTATTAGGAGTCTTACTGACCACAATTGTTTTTGTTTTGATCGTATTCAGTTTCATTCCATATTCCTCACATGCATCAACAATCCATTCATAAGTCTTTGTAGGCCTTCTTCACTGTCCGCTAGAATGACAGTATCATCAACATGGCGGAGGTTATGTACACACATACCATTAATTGTAATTCCATTTTTTTTTTATTAAAAAGGGCTTTATTGAAAATTTCCTTCGAATAGACATCGAATAACAGGGGTGACAAAATAAAACCCTGACGTACGCCTTTCTTTATTTTTATTTTTTTGGACATGTGATTCTCAACTTTTATTTTGGCATTCTAGTTCCGATATAAACTTGATATTATTTGTAAGTCCCTGTCATCAATGTTACACGATTGTAGTATTTTCATAATTTTCTCATGATTCACTATATTTTGGAAATCTATGAAGCACAAATAAACATCAGAGTTGACATACCTACAGCTCTCAATCAAAATGCGGATGGAGGATAGTGCATCCCTCGTTCCTAGTCCGTTCCTAAAGCCGAACTGTGGTTGTCCAGTACGTTCGTCTAGTTTTTTGTATACTCTTTGATGGATTATTTTAAGGAAGAGTTTCAAGATGTGGTTCATTAGACTTATATTCTTGTATTCCTCGCACTTTATAGGTTTTTTTTTTTGTTGGCAATGGTATAAAAACTGATGTCAACCAATCATGGGGTATATCACCTGTGTCATATACGCTGTCGAAGAGGTCCTGTATAATGTCCATATGTTTTTCAAGAAATTTTTTAATGATTTCTGTACTATCTGTCGTTTTAGTGTTCCGTACGGAACACTTATAAGATCACTTCGGTGTCTGTCTGTCTGTCTGTCTGTCACACACCCGATTTTCTCCGAAATTATTTGACATAGAAAGGTGAAATTTGGTAATAATATAGGAATTGATGGCCTCATCAGAGCCATGTAGTTTTGAGAATTAAATTTTGACTTAAGGGGTTAGTTTTGGAGGGTGAAGTCGGAAGTGAAAAAAAAAAATTTTTACTAGGTCATCGAGTGTGATGTCAAATGAAAGCTTGTGAAAACACGAGTAAAAAATATATATATAATATTATACTTCCGCGCACTTTTCTTTGTATTATTTTTAAATATTCGCGAAAAATCGCTGTCCCGGGACTTATCTTGAAAAGTACTTATCAAAAAATTTCGAAAAAATTCTGGAATATTCTCCACGGGGTGTAGATTGAACGAAAATTATCACGAGTGCATTACCTTTAATAATTTATATGGTATATAAAAAAAACAAAAATTTCAAGGTCATCAGATTTCAGTAAAGATTGGAAACAAACTTTGTTGAAAACTCATTTGGGGTGTATTTTGTGAAGTCACTGATCATTTTATACCTCTGTAACAAAATTTTTTTATTTTAAAAGCAATCAACGTACGGAACACTAATTGCGCAAGTTTAACTTGCACTTGACCGGTTTTTTTTGTTTTTAAGCTGATTTGCTGCTACTAATATTTCTTCTTTATATATGGGGGGGGGGGTCCGTTGTATTAAGCTGATCTGTAATATGTTGTCTAGTGGTGTCACTATACATTTCCCCTATATATTCTTCCGTTCTATTTATTCTTTCTTATATATTCAGTAGTGGTTTACCTTCTTTATTCTCTATCACTTGTGGTTGTCTTAGTCCAGCAGCTTTTTTTATTTTCTTGTATAAATTAAATGTGTCGTATTTCTTTTCTAATGTTTCTATTTCTGTGCATTTTTCATTTAGCCACATGTCTTTAGCCTCTTTTTTCTTTCTTTTCGTTAGGTTAAGCGTTTCTTTTTATTTTATATTATTGTTGTTCTTATATTTTCTTCTTACTTCCACATATCCAGTATTTCCTCCGTCATCCAGGATTGTTTCTTTTTGGTTGTATTTTGTTTCAGCTGCTTTTCCATTCCTTCTTCCAGTGTTTCTTTGATGTGGTGCCATTTTTCTTCCGGTGTCTGCTAAGTTCCCAGCTTGTTTGTATCCAGACTTCTACTAATCTATACATGAATCCTCTACTTTATGATTTCTTCTTTGAGTTTGTCGATGTTAATATTTGTTGTTGTATGTTGATGTTTTAACTTTTTTACTCTAATCTTGATAGTTGTAAGCAGCAAATTATGGTGTGTAGGTATATCTGCTTTACGATATGTTTTGACAGATTTGACTATATTTCGCTGTCTTCTATTGATGGTTATATAGTTTATCTGATTTCGGAAAATTTTATTATCTTTTCCATCTGCAGGAGCTTTCCACGTATATAACCATCAGGGTGGTAATTTAAAATAAGAGTTCATAATAGAAAGGTGCTTTTCCCTGCACAACTAGATCAGTCTCTGACCTCTATCATTACGTTTACTCAAGTTATAATTCCCCACAATATCTTCTTCTTTTTCATCTCCTACTTTGGCATTGAAATCCGTCATTATCATGTTTATCTCATTTTTCTTAGTATGTTGTGGAGTCTTATTTAAATCTTCGATTTCTTCATCAGTAGTTTGTGATGTTGAGGGGTAGACTTGTATGATGTTAAATTTGTGGGGTTTGCAATTCATTTGAAACAAGACTATTCTGTCTGAGAACGGTAAATATCCTTCCACTATTCCTGCCACCTCCTCTGAGACCACTATTGCTACTCCGTTTTTATTTTCAGTGATTAAATTTCCCGAATAGTAAACGGTTTAGTTCTCATTCCTGTAGGTGCACGTGTTCGGCCATCTCACCTCACTACATCCCAATATATCGATGTTGAGTCTTTTCATCTCGCCTATCAGATTTGTAGCTTGGTCCGCTTCAAACAAACTTCTGTCATTCCAAGTTCCTATTTTTCTTTTCGATTTCCATCGGGAGATTCTTCGCACCCTCTCCCCACTTAAGGGGTGCCCGGGACTGACGACCCTTTCTTCTATTTTTGTCGGCATTGTGATTTCCTGGAAAAAAATAGTGTAGTGGTTTTCCGTTGCCTTTTACACCTCTGTGCAAATGCCGCTTCAGTGTCTCTCACCACGCCATTTGCTATCTGCTTCACAACCACCCCCCTCTGCTTGTGGGCAGTTTTGAAAAACCAGCTGCCGTTGTTCAGGGTTGATTATAGAAAGGTTCAAGTGGATTACAGAAAAAGTTTTCGAAATATAAACCGTTAAATTAGTCCAAAACTTGACCTCTAGCAGAGTAGGTAAATTATTATATTAACTTCCCTTGCTAAAGGGAAAGAAACACCCTCTACATTTTCGCTTTTCTTTATGTTTTCGTGTTCTTAGATCGCGAAAAATGTATATTTCCATCTGTCAAACAATGTAATAATATTTCAAATAGGGAATAAACCTACACAGTATATATCACCACTACACCAAACACTTTATTTTTGCGCTCCACGTGCGTTTCGCTAACCATGTTAGTTTTCTGATGAACCGATGGTTGACGAGACGAGCGTCGAGTGCAAAAATAAAGTGTTTAGTGTAGTGATGATATATACTGAGTAGTGTCGTTGTGCCAAACTTTCCACATTCCCAACATAGAAGAAACCTATAGTTTTTGAATGGTATCGTTTCTAGGAAATGGTGTGAAATGAGTAGGTGTCGATATATTGTATGTTTTTATTGAAAAATAACTTGAGAAAGTCATTCAGTACTTAGTTTTTTTTTATGGGTCTAGAATACGTTCTGCAGGTTAAAACAATCCAGGAGCGACACGTGTGCGGAAAAAGCGATTCACGTTGATCGTGAATCGCTGTACATTGTACTATAACACTGGTCAACACAAGTCTTGTTTCCTTTATTTTTTTTTCTGTTATTGGGTATTTCTATGGCCCTGACTATGAAAAAAATACTGGGAGATTGCTAACAGCTTTACCTTTTGAAATATACAGTTTTATTATGTTGCCAAAAAAATACAAAAAAAATAATACATTATGTTAACAAAATTTCTATTGAACACTAGCAAATGATCTTTTATAAGATTTCCTTGAATGAACGACTTTAGGTAGATCTCGTTGCAAACTCCAGCAGTAGTCTGCCATCATATGTGAGTCCCACCGCCCCTGATAACGCTCTTCCATTGTCCGAAGATCCTGATGAAATCTTTCACCCTGCTCCTCACTAAGATCACCCAGATTTTGTGGAAATCGGTCTAAATGCGAGTGCAGGAAGTGGATTTTTATGCTCATGTTGCACCCTAGCTCTTGCAAGTTCGATAGCATGCACTCAACAAGCTCGACATGGTCGTCAGATTTCTTTTTGCCTAGGAAGCTACTCATAACCAAAACAAATGAATTCCAAGCTTTGGATTGGACTTCAGTCATTGATTTGACAAAATTAGGATCTTTCACGAGTTGCCTAATCTGTGGCCCATCAAAAATACCAGCTTTCAATTTTTCTGAACTTAATCCTGGAAACTTGCGTGAAAGAAAATTGAAACATTCGCTACTTTTGTCAAGCGCCTTCACAAACTGTTTCATTATGCCGAGTTTAATATGAAGTGGTGGAAGTATGATGCGGTCTCGGCTAACTAAAGGCACGTTTACAACATTTTTTGTACCAACTTTTAGCTCTTCCCGCACTGGCCAAACTTTTTGTGACCAATGGTGTTGTTTGTCAAGACTATCCCAGAGACACATGAAACACGGGAACTTTGTGTACCCCCCTTGTTGACCTAAAAGAAAGTTAACCATTTTCAGATCAACACAAATGACCCATTTGTGGTCTTGATACTTAATTTTTTCCATAACCTTAGAAACATTTACGTATTCTTCTTTTAAAGTCGTCGAATGTGCAATAGGTATAGATCCGTACTTGTTACCGTTATGAAGCAAAACACACTTTAAACTTCTTTTGCTGCTGTCTATGAAAAGACGCCTATCACTAGGTTGGTACTGTTTTAATCCCATCTGATGCAAAATACCACCAACATCGTTACAAAAAACTAAATCCTTCTCTTGAGAAAAATACGGTAACAGATTTTTTTCTCGGGTACGATAAAATGTAATGTTGGTTTCCGGAGTAAGCAAATTTTTTTCTTTTAAACGAGATGCTAAAATTTCAGAAGCTTCTTTTGATAAGTTCAGATCTCTTACTAAGTCATTTAGTTCTTTCTGATTAAATGGTTGAGGTTCTGAAAGGCTACATTTGTAGTCTAAATCAGATTCTTCACTTGATGTATTTCGTTCGGGTTCACAGAGATTTGGATCATCAGAAGATTTAGATGTGCTGGGTTGTACCTCTTGTGATTTTAATTGAGGTCGTTGAGCAGAAGATAAGTTAGGATATGACCACTTATTTCGATTTCCAGGGTTAATTCCGTTTATTTTCACAACGCAGAATTAGCAATCGTCATGATGGTTACGAGGTTCTCGCCAAATCATGGGTGTTACGAACATTATTGCATCTCTTTTTCCACTGAACCATAACCGTAGACATACCACACATTTCTGGCATACAATATGAGGAACCCATGGCTTGTCCTGATTACACAATTTTATTTTAAAATATTGATGATACGCAGTTTTCACAAAGTTTTCGATATTTTGCAAATATATATTCACCACAAATATAGCAAAAACAATCGGGATTAAGCACACAACATCTTCTTGACGAAGCCATATCTAAAACAACAACAAAATATATTTTAGTGTCCCATAAAAAACGAAAATCTAAGTAAAAATAGTAAATGAGGGTAGTTAGCTATAACTCAAAAACAAAAGCTGTTAGAGAAAAATTGTTGCCATATTTAGAAAATACGCGTCAATTTAAGATAGAAACAAAAAAAAATCACAGGAAACAAGCAATTTTCTTTTTTTTGTTGACCAGTGTAATTGTTCAGATACACCAGAAGAACGTAGCTTAGCCAACAATCAGTTCACGTTGATATTGAATCGCTGTAAATTTTACTCGATTGGCAAATTATTCCAAAGGGATGATGTTCTCCATATAAAAGACTACTTGGAAAGAGTTGTACGAGAAATAACAAGCTGAACCTCATACGGATGTGAAGTATTAACTCGACGTGTATTCCTAACATGCACCGCCCTGGAAAAAATTAAGCAGGCTACATCCATCGAACACTTTCCATGAAAATACTCGGAGAACAGACTCAAGTCGCCAACCGTTCTTCGATGTTCCAACGAATCAAGGCCGCCGGCTAGTTCCGGATCTCTGAGGCGAACAGCTTTTCTCTGCATAGAATCCAACCAATGCAGTGTATATTTGGAAGCAAAACCCCAAACATGGGAGCAGTATTCCATAGTTGGCAGAATTTGAGCTTTGTACAGAATCAACAGTTGTTGTAGAGTGTAAAACTTTCTGGTTCGAAATAATATTCCCAACTTTCGAGAAATTCTCTTTGCTATTCTTGCAACATGTTCATACCAAGACATATTTACTCCGAAATTAATTCCCAACAAATTGAGTGACGATGCTAGAGGAATGGAGTGCCCCGACATAACTAAGTCGGGTTCAACAACATTTGGTTACTGTCACCCCAAGATAGAATTTCTTCCAGGTCGGTTAAGTTGAACGAGTTCCTTATATATAATTCGTTTGTGTAGCCGATGTCCAAGCGTTGAAACCGAATAAAAAGATAAGCGTTCTGTCATCTGCAAAGCTGTAGATTGGATTCCTGGTGTTTTCCAGCAGATCGTTTATGTAAATGAAAAAGAGAGTAGCAGCCCTGGGACACACCGGCGTTGATAGTGAAGGTGTTAAAAAGATATCCGTCGACTACCACTCGTCAAGAACGCTCTTTGAAGAAGCATGAGAGCTACAAACAGAATTTTTCAGACAAACCAGAAGAGCGTAGTTTAGCCAACAATCCATTGTGCCAACACGGTCAAATGCCTTCGATATATCAAGAGCAACCGCAAAGTATTCAATTGCGTTGTTCCAAAAATGTATTACATAAGTCAGAAGATCTCCTGTTGATCTATGTTTACGAAAGCTATATTGACGGTCGCTAATAAGGTTGATCCTTCAAGATATTTTAGAAGATGCTGATTGATAGCCGTTTCCATGACTTTCGATGTTATTGAAAGCAGTGCGACTGGTTGGTAGTTATTTGACAAGATCTTCTTGCCTTTTTTAGGTATCGGCTGTACCACAGTTCCATCAGGACGAATATATTAGTTTAGAACTATATGTTTGCAAGAAAAGCACTGGGTAAATCACTTTACCGAAGAATAGGTTTTTCAAATAGAATTTACCACAAGCTTCATTTAAAGCAATAAAATTTTATATATAAAGTAACAAGATAGTACTAAAATTTTATCAATATCGTGAAATGAAATGTATCTCATGTATAAGTAAAAAAAATCACACGTGTCCAAATCCCGATTAAACATATCCTTAAATTATACATAATCATTAAAACAAAACTTGTGGATGTAATTATGGTATAACTACGCTTTATTAAGAATTTTTCTTTCATGGCCTAGACACGATCATTAACAGATAATTTCATTGTTTTTAAAACAAAAATAGAAATGACAGCTTCGGCAATGCAGGTAATGGTAAATTTTTCCACATACAATTAATTTATTAAAAGCTTATATAGTTATTAAAAATGTATTGGTTGCCTCTCCTCTCCTATTAGCAGAGTCGCATCTAATATTCTTTTATTTTTCTTTAGAGAAACGCTATTTGTACGCATATGCACTCTGCATCTCTTTGAATTTGGCTGCACTACTGTGTAGAGGTACTGTATTATAAGGGAAACACTGACACAATGCTTCCCTTATAATATAAAATATACTAGAGATTTAGAATTTTACCAAAGAAAGAAATACAATTGAATAGAACATGAAAATACTGGCAAACTGTAGCAAAAAAAATATAAACCAAATTACTTCAATACCAAACTATCTGTTACAAAAATGTTCACTTTGTACCCGAAATAAATATTGCTACGTGGGTTGCTATTTATATTTCTGGCCTTGGCAACAGTAGCTGTTGTCAGGTGCCATCTGACGTTTCTATTAGAAACTTGACATTGTTGAACATAACCTTTGAACAAACATTTTGTCATTTGAGCGCAATTGTGTTGTTTACAGTAACTTAAAAAATTCAACTCGGGCAAAAAATGGAATTAACTCATGAACATTTTCGTGCGATTATTTTTCATAACTTTCTACGTGGATTATCAAGACAAGAGTGCATCGATGAACTTAATTCTTTATACGGCGATGAAGCACCATCCTACAGCACATCGTTGCTGTGCGTGAACTGATAAAGCAAGATCGTCATGTCACATACCGTGAGATTGAGGCGTCTTTGAGCATTAGTATGACAAGCATCAATAAGATCACGCATAATCTGACAAACGCTCAAAAGAAGGCTCGTGTCGATTGGTGCAAGGAAATGTTGAAAAAAACGCGATCAAGGTGCATCAAAGGCTGTGTATACCATCTACACAGGTGACGAACCATGGATTTATGCATATGAGCCCGAAACAAAACAGCAATCGACTGTATGGGTCTTCCAAAACTAGCCAAACCCAACAAAAGTTGTGCGCGGAAGAAGCACATCAAAGCAAATGGTTGCCTGTTTCTTCGGCATTACCGGTCACGTAGCGACAGTGGCGTTAGAGCAACGTAGGACAGTCAATTCGGAATGTTACACGACCATTTGTTTGCCAGAAGTCTTCGGAGAAATTCGGAAAAAGTCGAAAAAGAGACCAATCATGACAATGCGAGCTCTCACACATCAGCTCAAACAAAGGACTTTTTGACCGGCCAAAACATCGAATTGATGGGTTATCCGCCGTGTAGCCTTGATTTGGCACCCAATGACATTTTTTATTCCCGCACACGAAAAACAAATTACGTGGTCAACGATTTTCGACAACCGAAGAAGCGGTTGATGCATTCAAAACGCATGTTTTGGAGTTACCTCAATCGGAATGGAAAAAGTGCTTCGAAAATTGGTTCAAACGCATGCAAAAGTGTATTGATCTTCATGGAGAATATTTTGAAAAACAATAAAACCAATTTCGATCATAAATATTTGTTTTTTCATTATTAAGCCAGAAATATAAATTGCAACCCACGTATCAGAACCTAATCATTCCGTTACTAACCTGAACTAACCTTATTCTGAGTAAATAGGAAGCAACCTATCTGCATGTTTGTCCGCGAATAGCTTAGTTTGTTCAAACATATCACAATAATTAAAGTTATTCATAACTGTCAAAATTTTCCCCAAACGTCTTAAAAAGAAGAAGAAATCTGGAACAAGGGCTAACATCTTTATACATAAATTAAATAGTGTGAGAAGTTGGTGCACATTAAAATATGGAC
The DNA here is from genome assembly GCA_019049505.1 of Pachyrhynchus sulphureomaculatus. Classification (NCBI taxonomy): domain Eukaryota; kingdom Metazoa; phylum Arthropoda; class Insecta; order Coleoptera; family Curculionidae; genus Pachyrhynchus; species Pachyrhynchus sulphureomaculatus. Next base: position 80,004,569 of record CM032456.1, read on the forward strand.
GTAAATTATTCTAAAATTTATTCACAACAGGTGAGTAATATATGTTCTAAGAATTTCAAGGCAGTATTTCATTTTATCAGTTTATTCATAGATAAAAATAAATTTCCTAAGCTTCTACTGCACAACCTGATAAGCTGAGTTAGCTTACTGATGATCTTTTCAAATAAATATATTAATAATTGCCAAATTAAACCAATTGTAAAATTACATCTTTTTAAAGAATCTGGCTGTTAATTTATTATAGGTACACATAGGTAAAAACAGCAACAGTGCGTATAATATATTTTATTATGACTAACCTAAATAAACACCAATTAGCTAATTTAATAGTGGAATAATAATTATTGTGATATACTAACTCCCATTTTCCGGTAATCAAAATTCCTTCATCCTTAGTTTAAGATCCCAAATCTTTTTTTAAACTACTATGACATGACAATAACCAACTAGAGTTTAAGGCTACAAAAATCCATGCTGAAGTTTTTCCTAAAAAAAATTAACGTTGGTGAACCCGACATTGTTAATTCGAGACACTCCATTCCTCTGGCATCGTCACTTAATTTGCTGGGCGTTAATTTGAGAGCAAATATGTCTTCGTATAAACATGAGAGAGCTGCCCAAAAGCTGGGAATATTATTTCGAACTAGAAAGCTTTACACTCCACAACAACTGTTCTGTGCAAAGCTGTGGAGTGTAAGCTGAATTTGTTGGATTCTATTCAGAAGGGAGCTGTTCACCTAAATGAAGACCGAGATAACACCAGCAGCCTTAATTCCTTGGAACATAGAAGAACGGTTGGCAACTTGAGTCTATTCTACAAGTATTTCCATGGAAAATGTTCTATAGATGTAGCCCCCTTCATTCCTCCCAGAACGGTGCACGCTAGGAATACATGTCGCGCTAATATTTCACATCCGTATAAAGTTCAGCTTGTCACTCCTCGTACAACCCTTTTCAAGCAGTTTTTTATGAGGAGAACCTCATCCGTTTGGAATGAGTTGCCCAGGACTGTGTTTCTCACCTAGTCTAGTTTACAGCGATTCAAGACCAACGTAAATCGCTTTTTCCGCACATGCGCCGCCCCAGCAGCGCTATAGGGTTTTTCCTGCAGTGCGTGTGCTATGCTCATAAAGAAAAATTGGTATTTTGACACATTTTAACCGTGTCTAAGTTCGGCTTGATTCAGTTTAATCTTCTTGCTCTAAATTTTACTGATTTACCCCATTTCTTGTAACACTTGTATCATATGTTCGTATTTGAAGGTCATCGGATACTCCTCCTATTTTATTCGATAACAATTATGATAAATACTGTATTTTGGTCGATAACGGTAACAAATAAACTAATAATTTAAAATATCAAATAGTAATAATATAAATAATAATGAAAATATGTTTATAAGAGCAAAAAATGACAGTAATATGGGAGTTGACACAAATGGGTGAGATTTTAGTTATTAATTGCACAAGTATAAAAAAAATAATTCTCTGTCTTTTAAGTGGGACACGTGTTTTCTTAGGTATTTTTTATGCTGAATCCACAAAAAAGATATTCATCTTGAGGTTTTTTTCAGAAAACATACTTAAAATTGCCAGAAAACTATTGAATTGAAAAAAATAAATTTTAATAAATAAAGTAAAACAGTATTAATCGTTAAAATTAGGGCATAAAACTATTATTTCGGACATCTTGAAATATTCTGAACCTACATTTATCATAAAAACTTAAAAATTTTAGGTTTTAGTGTTCATGTTTAACAAAAAACATGCATACACCACCTTTAGCTACGCTACGTAGCAAAATGCTGTTTAAAATAAATATGTGCAACTGCTAAATTTAAAAATTGTCTTTAATTTTTATTAATATTGAACAAAACTATTATTTCCAGTGTTTTTTGAAGTTGTTAATTCTGGTTTAACATCAAAAAAAAATTTATGTTCAGTTTCAACAAAAAACTGGCTTTTAACACTTACCAGTGCTTTTTTTAAAATGCTTTTTTAAATAAATAAATGCAATGAAATAATAATTTTGTTCAATATTAATAACTTTTATAATTTAGCGGTTGCACATATTTATTTTAAACAGCATTTTGCTACGTAGCTTAGAAAGGTGGTGTATGCGTGTTTTTTGTTAAAAATGAACACTAAAACCTAATATTTTTAAGTTTTTATAATAAATGTAGATTCAGAATACTTAAAGATGTCCGACATAATAGTTTTATTCCGTAATTTTAATGATTATAGAGTTTTACATTATTTATTAACATTTATTTTTTTCAATTTAATAGTTTTCTAGCAACTTCAAGTGTGTTCCAACATAAAAAAATACTTAAGAAAACACGTATCTCATTTAAAAGAAGAGATTTTTTTTTTTGGTATACCTGTGTTATTGTTCCAACCCGACTCGACTTGAGGTCGATACTTTTTAAAATTATTTTTAAAACTGTTACATTTCCAATTTTTAGTGTTCCATACACACTTATAAAATCACTTCAGTGTCCGTCTGTCTGTTTGTCTGTCACACCCGATTTCCCCCGGAACTATTTGACATAGAAAGTTGAAATTTGGCACTAATATAGAAATTCATGGCCTCATCAGAGCTGTGTAGTTTTGAAAGTTAAATTTTGACTTTTGGGGGGTGAAATTGGAAGTGAATTTTTTTTTTCACCAGATCATCGAGTGGGGTGTCAATGAAAGGTTGTAAAAAGACGCGATCAAAAATCTATATAATGTACTACTTGCGCATAATTATCTTTGTATTATTTTTGAAAAACTGCGAAAAATCGCTGTCCCTCACCTTATCTCGAAAAGTACTGATCAAAAAATTTTGGAAAAAATTTTGGAATATTCTCTACAAGAGTGTATTACATTTAATAATTTATCTGGTATATAAAAAAAAAAATTCAAGGTCATCAGTTTTCACTAAAGATCGGAAAAAAAACTTTGTTGAAAACTCATTTGAAATATGTTATGTGAAGTCGCTGATCATTTTATACTTCCGTAACGAAATTTTTTATTTTAAAAGCAATCAATGCACGGAACACTAATTGCGCAAGTCCAACTTGCACTTGACTGGTTATTTAGAATAAATATTATATTGTTATATTATTGAACAGCTATATTTGATTAATAATATGATTGGAATTTTCCACTTCGATCTATCGAAATTCCTGTGCTTCGGTAGCGGTTAAATTAGATTAGATAGTGTTAAAGTGGCTGTATGTATAAAATGTTATTTCTATGGAAATAAACTTATGAAACATTACCGGTACCTGAGAACTTTCCAAAACAAAATTCTAAAATGCAAAATTTTTAAAAAACAATATTTTCGAAAATTTTATTTAGATCATTTTAATTTTGAAAATTATTTAGAAACCTAATAAACTCATATAATGCAACGTATTTGCATCAGTCTGTAGGTGTTTTGAGGGCATGTAGGGCTGGAAACAGCTGCTAACCCTAGTTTCTTCTCGACAACCCCGCTATAAAATAGCAAAAAAAACTTTATCCCGTAAATTTCAAAATTACAGTGCACAGGACATTATTTTAAGAAATATACTGTATAAATAAAGCATTAAAAAAAACTGTGTTTCATTTGCTTATTCGTTTTAGTGTTCTGAACGGAACACTTATAAGCGGCTGTATCAGGAAAGTATTTGCAATTTAAAATTTATTTTTAACCAACGACACCTGTTGTGTGCGTCTAATTGGTGGCATAAGAAAGTATGAGAGGGGATTGAGTGCTGGAATGAAAGAGATTGGGTGGCTAATTACGAGCGAAAGAAGGCATTTACATCGTTTGATTCTATTTAATAAGATAATTTTCAAAATATTTCCAATTATTTGTATCAGAAGATTAAATTTAGACATGATGCTCATGCTTTAGATTTGAGGCATAAATTTACCATCTTCATCATCTTATCATAGAAAAGCTTTATTTGGACGATCATTTAGCTATCAGATATCAAAACCCACCGCGTTTAAACATAGAGCACGCAACATGTTGATAACATTGTCGTCCCGTGCATGATTTGCCTTCTGTTTTGATCCGGTCTCTTATGTCACCGTTGCCTCGAAATGTAGTATTATTGTGTTTTTACCATGTCTCAAACAACATTTGTGTCACAGTTATATTTATGTATTAGTTTTTAGTTCATATATATATATATATATATATATATATATATATATATATATATATATATATATATATATATATATATATATTTATATATATATATATATATATATATATATATATATATATATATATATATATAAATTTAGTTATTATTAGTGAATCAACTGTATATGTTAAATAAGAAAGCCTGGCTTCAATTTCGCCCTTTGTAATATTACCCTGTAAATTACAATAAAGACATTACACTTCGGTGTCTGTCTGTCCGTCTACCATACCACTCATCAGAGTCGTGTAGTTTCGAAAGCTAAATTTTGACTTAAGGGGTTAATTTGTGGGTGTGAAATCGGAAGTGAAAAAAAATTACCAGGTCATCAAGTGGGATGTCAAATGAAAGCTTGTAAAACACGAGTTCAAAAATATATATAATGTAATACTTCGGCAAACTTTTTGTATTATTTTTTAAAAATTGCGAAAATCTAGGTCCCCCCCTTATATCGAAAAGTACGGATCAAAAGATTTTTAAAAAATTCTTGAATATTCTCCACATGGTGTAGATTGAACAAAATTAGCCCGAGTGTATTACCTTGAATAATTTATCTGGTATATATATAAAAAAAAAAAAAAAATTCAAGGTCATCAGTTTTCAGTGAAAATCGGAAAAAAACCTTGTTGAAAACTCATTTGGGGTGTGTTTTTTGAAGTCACTGATCATTTTACACCTCCATTACACACAAAAAAATTTTATTTTAAAAGCAATCAACGTACGGCACATTAATTGCGCAACTCCGACTTGCACTTGGCCGGTTATTTTTTATGACATCAACGCTATAAGGTATATATTCAAGACATGTATACAGTAATACCCCGCTTAGCGCGACCCCGTTACGCGCGGTTTCACTATAACGCGAATTTCAAATTTCGCGCTCATGTAGTCATTAACTTCTCTATGGTCGCGGGGGGATCCCCGCTTTCTCTGAATATTCTCTTTGAAGAATTGGGAATTCCCTGTCCTTCGACTTTGTTCTATGGGGATTTCCTCGTTCGTTTCGTGTGTTCATTTGTTCCGTAATGTTAGTTCGGTCGGCTGGCAGTTTTGTTTTAATATTTATTGGAGATACATACATACATAATTTAACCCTACGTTAAAAAATGCCGCCTGTAAAGAAAAAAGAGCGTAAAAGCGTCACTTTGGAATTGAAGATGAAAGTGTTAAGAAGAATGGAAAATGGAGGCAAAGCAACAATTGTTGGGAGAGATTTTGGACTCTCAGAATCGACTGTGAGAACGATTTATAAAAATCGGGAAAAAATTAAAATCTCCAGCGAAGGTTCAACACCTATAAGTGCAACAAAACTTTCTCGTTCGAGATCATCTATCTTAGAAAGAATGGAGAAATTACTGTCAGTCTGGATCGAAGATTTGAATAAGAAGAACACACCACTAAGTCAAGATCTCATATGCACAAAAGCAAAATCTTTGTATGAGATGCTGAAAACAAAAGAAGGAGAAGGGAGTGCCACTCCGACTTTTGCTGCCAGCAGAGGCTGGTTCCATCGGTTCAAGCAGCGTTCTAATCTTCACAATATCCACATAACAGGCGAGGCGGCCAGCGCGGACATTCAAGCTGCAGCTGAGTTTCCAGACAAGTTTCAAGACTTCGTTAGACGAGAGAAAATTCCTGCTTGTCTCATCTTCAATGTTGATGAGACCGCACTTTACTGGAAAAAAATGCCATCTCGAACATTCATTTCTAAGGAAGAACGTCAAGCCAGTGGTTTCAAAGCTGCGAAAGATCGACTAACACTTCTGCTGGGTGGTAATGCCACTGGTGATTTCAAACTGAAACCTTTACTAGTGTACCATTCAGAAACACCCCGTGCAATGCGAGGCACAGACAAGACAAGTCTACCAGTTGTGTGGCGATCAAACAGAAAGGCGTGGGTTACACGGGAAATTTTTCAAGAATGGTATTCTAATAGTTTTTGCCCATCAGTCAAATCATACTGTGACAGAAATGGGCTTGAACCTAAAGTTATATTACTCTTAGACAATGCCCCAGGACATCCAACCTCACTTGATACGCCCAGAGACTTAAAAGTGTACGTAAAGTTCCTTCCACCAAACACTACGTCAATATTACAACCTATGGACCAGGGAGCAATAGCAAACTTCAAAGCTTATTACCATCGCCGCACTTTTAGCCAACTAATTCATGAAACTGACGGGGAAGGAAGACAGTCTATGCGAGAGTGGTGGAAGTCATACAACATTATGAAGTCTATTCACAACATAGAAGAGGCTTGGAAGGAAGTTAAAATGAGTTGTATGAATGGGGTGTGGCGTAATCTTTGGCCAGATGTAGTGGAAGCACCTAGAAGAATTGTCCAGATGCAGAGACAAGTGCTTGAAGACATTGCTGCAATGATTGAGGGGTCTGAACTTGAAGATGTCACGGTAGAAGATCTCGTAGAACTTGTAGCAACGCACGACGATCCTATTAGCAATGAAGATCTGATCGAGTTACAGAATAATCCTATCTACGATGAGGAAGAACAAGTAGAAGAGAAAGTTTTATCTTCAGGGGAAATACAAAATGCACTTTCAAAAATTTATTCAGGTTTGGACATATTGCAGAGTATAGACAATAATGATGACCGTGTCTTGACCGTGTGTCAAACAATTAAAAACAGTGTTGGGTGTTATGAACGTATTTTACAAGAACGTAAACAAAACGTTACCCAAAAGACAATAGATGTATTTTTCCGTAAAAAATAAGAGTATGTATTGCATAAAGTGTTCTTAGAATTAAAGTGATTGATTAAAATGATTTGTATTTTTTTGTATTAAATTTTGACTATGTTTAATCATAAACCTCGATATACGCGAATTTCAGTTAACGCGATTTTTTTCGGAACGTATCCCTCGCGTAAAGCGGGGTATTACTGTATATATATATATATATATATATATATATATATATATATATATATATATATATATATATATATACATATCAGCATATATATACAGCCAAGTTCTGCCTACTCAAATCCTTTCTCTGTGCTGAGTCATGTCTTCGTTCAGGTTTCGTTTTTCTATTGTGTTCCTCATGCGTTCACTCCAGGAACGTCTAGGTCGCCCTCGCTTCTTTTTTACTGGAGGCTGCCAGCGAAATATTCTCTGTGGACATATATTTTCCGACATTCTCATTAAATTTCCAAACCAGCATAAACCGCGCATCTCAATTCTATCAACAACTGTCTCTTCTGCCTTCATCTGTCGTATTATTTCATCATTGGGTATGTGTTAAAGCTTAGATATCCCGGCACTACGTCTCAGATAATCCGTTTCTACTGTTTGTAATCTGCGCTTCATTTCTGCGCTTACCACCCATATCTCACTTTCATAACAGAGAACTGACTCCACCATTAATTGGCCTATTCTTTTCTTTGTCTTTTTGGATATGTTTTTTATCCCACCATGGGGAGTTGAGACAGCCTATTACTTTCCTGCTATTTTGAATCCTGTGTTTTATTTCTCCTCCTCCTAGCCCTTTTCGATCTACAATGGCCCCAAAGGTATTTAAATTCTTCAACTTGTTTTGCAAGTGTATCATCATTTATGAGAACTTGAAATTGAGTCTCACTATTGACTACCAGATACTCTATTTTCTGTATGCTTACTTGCAGTCCCCAATTCTAGTATTCGGTATAGAGTATCTTCAGCATAAATTCCATATCGAATGAATCCTGCGCCATAAATCATCAGCAAACCTTAGTGAAAAGAGATAGTTTTCATTTATTGGTATACCCATTTCTATGCATTTTCTTTTCCATTCCCTTAATGCTAGTTCTACGTAGAGATTAAATAGTATTAGTGATAGACTACATCCTTGACGGAGTCTTTTGGTTAATAATATCGGTGTTGATAATTGTTTTCCTCTTTTTACATAGGATATATTGTTATAAAGTTGATAATAAAGATGATAGTTATCAGATGGGTATTCATGTTTAGTTCAGTCAGAGTTTTCCAAAGTTTACTTTGTCGTATAGAATCATATGCCTTTTCAAGATCAGTGAAGGCGAGATGTGTTTCCTCTCCAGTTGAGATTTTTTTTTTCTAATATTTGTTGTAGTGTAAAGAGATTGTCGATACAGGAGCGACCCGGTACAAAGCCATTCTGATCTTCACTTATGATGTAGCCAACATTTGCTTTTAATTTTTCCTGGAATATTTTTCCAAACAACCTACTGATTAACATTAATGTCTCTGTAGCAACCCATTCCTGGGGGATCTGTACTGATCTAATACATTGGTTTATTAACTTCGTTATTCGGGTTATAATTTCTTTTCCTACATAGTTTACTAGCTCTGTAGGTATATTACCTGGTCCTGGTGATCTTGAATTTTTCATGTTCATAATGTTTTTTGGTTTCTTCTTCTGTTATTAGTAGGCTGTCGTCCTCCCTTTCTTCTATTGTATGTTGTAACTCCTCGTATTCGTTGCGGTTTTCTGTCAGTAATTCTTCATAATGGTTTTCCTATTCGCTCATAATTATTAATTGACCGTCTTGTTGTATATCGTTTGTCTTCATCCCCTTGACTGTCTTCAAGACTTCTGTAGACCGAAATCTTCCTATCATGCCTTCAATCTGAATACGTTTCTGTTCCCAATACTGGCTTTTTATTTCTTTAATTCTTCTTCTTAGCTCTTTATTTTTTTCTTTCTATTCTTCTTTCACTAGTGTTTTTAGCTAACCACCTGTTATATAGTTTATTCTTTTCTGCTATTAGTCCTTCTATCTCTTCTGTCATCCAAAAGGGTTTTTGTTTTTTTTTCTTCTTATCTATTGTTCCAAGTGCTTGATAGGCAGCAATATGGAGTGCTTTCTTGATGTTCGTATATTCATTTTCCTCTTGTACATAAGTTTTAAGTTCATTCTTTAATCGATTTCCATATAGTGTTCTAATACTAGATTCTGACAACAGGTATACTTTGTATTTTTCTTCTTCTACATTTTGCTTATACTCTACTGTCTCTTCCTGTGCTGTTCTGTCAAAGTTGGTTTTAAAAGGCCAAATAATTTTTAACTCAAGCATGTAGTGGTCAGACCCACAATTAAGTCCTCGTTTTACTCGACAGTCTTGAATCTTCATAGCTGAACTTTGTTTTATAATAAGATAATCATTAATTGATCTCTGTCCTAGTGTCGGTCTTTCCCATGTGTATTAATGTATGTTTTTGTGTGCGTAGAAGCCATTTAATATTTTTAGGTAATGCTCATTACAGTATTCTATTAATAATTCGTGCGATTGATTGATAGTATTTTCTCCATGTTGGCCTATTACACCGTCTTTTTGTTTGGATCCAATTCTTTCATTAAAGTCTCCAGTTATTACTTTTTCTTGGTGGTTTTTAGTTTTTGCCATTACTTTTCTTAAGTCTTGATAAAAATTATCTTTCACTCTGCGTTGAGTCATCCGTTGGACCATAAACTCCAATTATGACAGTTTCGTATCAATAATTCTGTCTGATTCACATTCTAACTTTTAAAGTAATCAAGACATGAATTTATCAAAAAAACTATTTCTTCTTAATAACATAATAAATTAAATAATTAATAATGGACGGTTCTAAAAATACGGTACGGAAACCAGTAATAATATTAGAGAGATTTTGCAACGCTTATTTTGGTAGGCCAGTGTCTTTATCGTTATTTGAAGCATGCGTCCATTATTTGAAGCTTACGCAGTATTGAAACAAAATAAGAGAAACCTTTATTAAGGATAACGATTTCCCTTATTTAAGAACTTATAAGAGAGGTTATTTAAAGTTCGTTATTTTTATCGCTATTATGATAGGACCTGGTTTTTTTTTTTTCTAGTTAGGTATACAAACCACTAAGAAAATACAGTAAAATTGAAATGATATTCTTTTATTGCAAATAATACTAAGAACAGTTAATTAGTGTTTAGATTATGTTGGTATTTTGCAATCTTTGACATAACGGCATTACAGTGTGTGTAGTACCAAATTGAATTGAAATTTTATTTACAGCGCAATCGTATTACCCTGGAAATTTGAAGTAGGCGATAGTAACCTGGTAGACACAGCTTTAATTTAAAAACTTGTTTTGATCCATCTAATACTAATAACCGGTGTGCTGAACCATGAAATGAATGAGAAAAAAACCCTCAGTTTAAGAAGATGAATAGTAACCTATCCTTGCAATTCCTTTGCGTTAATACTACGCATGCTTAAGATAACGATAAGGACATAGTCATGTGGAAAATAAGCGTTGCAAAATCTCTCTATTGTCTTAATAAAGGATTCTATTTAACTTTATTGAGTAAACAGGGTACTTCACAATTAGGTACACGTACACATTTTTTAATCAGCACGTTTATTTATTTGTTTTTCTTTCCTTAAATTATAATATAATTGAGCCCGACAGATTTATGTAGGAAATACATTTAGATGTTACCTAATCTGGAGGTCATTACCTGTAATACAAATGAAAATACTTAATCTGTCAATCAAAATAATACTTTACTACTACTACTAATTATTGTTTTCTTTTAATGTAAAATTATGTCATCATTTTGCACGGGAAGATTAAATTAGATTTTTACTTTCAAATTAATCTAGTTTAATAGCCTTTGTAATTGAAGTGAAGTAACATGTGGAGACGATTATCGAGTTTCTAGAGAGTAAATTTTGTAATTGCATATCTAAAAAATTATAACAGAACCCCACCTGTAGGTTTTATCAGTAGGTGCCATTTTTTAAATGTAATCATACATGATTCTTAAGTGTACCAGTGTCGGAGTATTAGAGAAGGTTGCCATTGTTGACGATATAACGTGTTTGGAAAATAAGTCCCTGCTTACGAACATATACTGTTGTATTAAATGTGCTTTTAGTGATTTTTGCATTCTAAGGCTTTAATTATGCGTCTTCATCTTCGCTCTGAATTCGTTAGGACTAGCAAGAAAATGTGAGCCAATAGTTTTAACTTGTGCCTTGCAGAAACATAGCATTTTGCTCAATATTTTTATATATTCGTTAAAAACAATGCGGAAAGCTTCATAGAAATTGCGATGCAAATTAAATCGTGTCGTTTTGTTACAGGTATGTAAATTAACGTTTATCAATTTCGAAATAGCTTTTTAGATAACGCCTTATTACTATATTTTGTAAAAGAATCTTGTACTTTTAGTAATCATAATTATGGTAATGAATGATTGTTGTTATTCAATAAAAAAAACGTTCAAAAATAAAATCGGTACCAGTATAATATTGATAGTAGCAGATCAATCATGTCTACGAATATCGTTACTATGGTAAGTAACAACAAAATTCCGATTTTCTAAATACGGGTACATATTTGTAATTGCCACTTTGATATGAAGTAAGTGCTATCTATCTCATACCAGAATAATTATAAGATACTTTGACAACAAGATTCCTTGGCTCGTGGAGCAGTCTTAATAAAAAACACAGCCCGGCCAGATGATGTATATGGCCTTAAATATATATATATATATATATATATATATATATATATATATATATATATATATATATATATATATATACATATACATATACATATATATATATATATATATATATATATATATATATATATATATATATATATATATATATATATGTATATATATACATATACATATATATATATATATATATATATATATATATATATATATATATATATATATATATATACAGATATATATATATATATATATATATATATATATATATATATATATATATATATATATATATATATATACGATTCGTTTAATGTATCAAACCGGTGAATTCTGAAGAACAGTTGCAGGAAAAATATATTAATAGGAGCTCATCAATAACTACAACTAATGAGTTATTTGACCCTGAACTTTTATAATTTTTTTAGCGTGTACGCAAATGATAGTATTAAATAGACACGGCAAATACAATTCACTCGGATTTTGCTAATAACTCGGTCTGCTGCAGTGTTGCTATACTTAAAATCCAAAAATTCTTATTTTATATTAAAATAAATTCAAGAAAAAAAAACGACCTATTACTATATTATTTTTACCGCTGGCCTTGCAATTCGTGAAAGAAAACTAGCTATTATCATTTCACTGCGCGTGATATTCTTTATGTTACCAATAATTTGCAGCACGCATTTTCTTGACGTATAAACCAAAAAACTTCTGCTAAAATGTACAAAAAAAATTGGTTTAAAGTTTAATCTTTTTTTAAGAAATGTTTCAACAATACCTGTAATTTAATATTTTGGCCAATATATTTATTTAACAACACTTTTTGTCCTTTTTTTACTAGAATATCTGAGTAACTAATAATGATAATGTTGGCGGAAAAAGAGATGAACGTTTGGCAACATTGTTGGAATAAGTATTATAAAGGAGTCGGTAAATGGTATATATATACGAGGCTGGTTTGAAAATTCCGTGCAAAAATAAAAACTACTTATGTGTTTGGAGTAAACCTTTTTTATTTTTCGACATAGTCTCCTTTTAGGCTTATACACTTCGTCCAACGATGTTCTAGTTTGTTGATCCCTTCCGAATAATAGGATTTGTCCAAGTCTGCAAAATATCCATTAGTTTCTGCAATCACCTCCTCGTTTGAAAAAAATCTTTGTCCCGCCAGCCATTTCTTCAAATTGGGGAACAAATAGTAGTCCGAGGGAGCCAAGTCTGGAGAATAAGGGGGATGTGAAACGAGTTGGAATCCTATTTCCATTAATTTTGCGACCACAACTGCTGAGGTGTGTACTGGTGCGTTGTCGTGATGGAAAAGGACTTTCTTGTGGGCCAATCGCGGGCGTTTTTCTTGCAGCTCGGTTTTCAAACGGTCCAATAACGATGAATAATATTCACCTGTAACAGTTTTACCCTTTTCCAGATGGTCGATGAGGATTATCCCTTGCGAATCCCAAAAGACAGTCGCCATAACCTTTCCGGCCGAAGGAACGGTCTTCGCCTTTTTTGGTGCAGATTCCCCCTTGGTAACCCATTGTTTAGATTGTTGTTTGGTCTCAGGAGTATAGTAATGTATCCATGTTTCATCCACAGTGACGAAACGACGCTTAAAGTTCTCCGGATTCTTCTAAAACAGCTGCAAACCATCCTTACAATACTTCACACGATTCCGTTTTTCGTCAAGCGTGAGCAATCGCGGCACCCATCTTGCGGATAGCTTTCTCATGTCCAAATGTTTATGCAAAATATTATGTACCCGTTCAGTCGAGATGCCCACAGCACTAGCAATCTCACGCACCTTAACTCTTCTGTCATCCATCACCATATCATGGATTTGATCAATGATTTCTGGAGTCGTAACCTCCACAGGCCGTCCCATATGGCCAGTCCGAAAATTTTGAAACCACTTATAAACCGTTCTAATCGAAGGGGCAGAGTCACCATAATGTTTATCAGGCTTCTCTTTAGTCTCCTGAGGCGTTTTGCCTTTCATAAAGTAATGTTTAATCACCACACGAAATTCTTTTTCGTCCATTTCTTGAAAATCACTCGACTTCCTTGATTCACACGAATGCCAAACACAAAGAAATAGACCAATATGGCTGAAACTTGGTGTGCGTTCATTCAAGAGATGCTACTAACTAAACATGACCTCGATACGCGCCGGTGGTGCCATCTCTCGGACTTTGCACGGACTTTTCAAACCAGCCTCGTATAAATATATATATATATATATATATATATATATATATATATATATATATATATATATATGGTATATATATTATCATGTATATATATATATATATATATATATATATATATATATATATATAACATATGGTGGATTGTTGAATCTGGTAAATATTATTACGAAATGACAAGAAATTTTATTAAATGAGATGACTGTTCGTAAGTGTGACTCTCGTAACGGTTGTGTTTAAAGTTTTAAACAGATGCAACGCGTAGTTATTCCCTGACAGCTTGTGCAGCAGATGTTACACGTTTCGTAGAAATGGATCAAGCCGAATATCATACAGTGACAAAACATTTTTATTTAAAAATGTGAACTGCAGCCCAGATAGAAACTGGACTGAAGGAAGTCCATGAGGAGTCTGCACCGGCACACAGGACCATTTATTACTGGATACATGAATGTAAACGTGGACATCCGAGCACTACAGATACCGTACGTTCAGAACGCCCGATTGCAGTTCCTTCTGAAGAAATGATCGATAAAATTAATGGTATCGTGAAGGAAGATCGTCGCGTTAACCTTCGTGAGATTACTGAGATGATAGGCATCTCATATGAATGGGCATATAATATCAAGAAGAGAAATTCTACAAAATGAAAAAGAGAGTGCGCGATGGGTGCCGCTTTTGTTCAGATCAAAAAAGCACCAAGAAGGACATTTCAAAATTCTCTTTGAAAAAGTTACACCATAAGGACTTCGGGCATAGTTCTATGACTGTTGACGAAACGTAGATCCACCATTACACGCCGAAGATAACACGGAAGTTAAAACAGTGGGTTGGCGAAAGTGAAAGTGCATTGGCGGGAAAAGTAATAGCAACAGATTTTTGGGAGTGTCATGATACTTGACTATTTGGAAAAATATAACAGTAACTGGTTCTTATTACACAACGTTATTGGACCGTGTGCATAGAAAGTAGAACCAACCAAATTAGCGCACAAAAAAAGTGCTCCATCGCCAGGACAATGTGCCTGCTCATTCACACATCGGCCGTTCAGCAGATAGATATCGAAATCGTTCCCGACGTATCCTATTCCTCAGATTTAGCCGCAAGTTACTTTATCTTTTTTCCTAACCTCAATAATTGTCTTGGAACAAGAGATATTTGTCGCATGAAGAGGTTATCTGTGCTGTAAAGGAATATTATGCAGAGTTCGAAACAATTTTTTTCTGAGGCAATAGAGAAATTGGAATCTCGCTGCAGCAAATGTATTGAGTTCAATGAGTATTATGTCGTTAAATAATTTTTTTGCACAAAAATTTTACTTACCTCAATTTTTTAAGACTTTTCAATTTACCCTCGTATATATATGTAGAAAAAACAATTTCTTGCAGTGGAATTATAAGTGCTTAAATTTTTCCCCCAATTCACGAACCTCAAAATCAACGACGGCATTTAAAAATTAATAATCTGGTAGTGGATATTTCTCACAAGGAAGTATAGTTTTACTTGTTCATCCAGAAAATGGCTCAACATACGTCATACTGCCTTGATCTCCTCCTTAATTTACAGAAACTTCTAATATTCTATCACTCTATTTTTTAAAATGATTTTGCGCAATTCAGTCAAACCTAATTCATTACTTACAAAATAATTAGGAGATTTTTTTTAATTTACTTAAGATAATATCAAAGAGTTATTTAATTGATTCAAGGTTAAAACATTAAATTGTTAACTTAACCGTATATACATAAAAAAATTTACATTAAAAAATGATAATTTATTACTTAATTAAAACAACAACAGAATTTAAATATTTATACACAACCAACTATTATAGCTGCTTTACTCTAACATTAAAAAAACTTTAGTTTATTAGAAAGTAAAATAATCAGAAACTAATTCTCCGTAGTGATAACATAACTTCATTAAAAAATTAAACTGGATTACTAATTTAAGGATGAATAGAGTTGGCAAAATTTTAAGTTGATTGACATACTGTATGTGTGTCTTAAGGTTTTTATAACAGGTATTAGCTTCTAAAAAACATATTAATTAAAGTTTTTTTTGCATGTATTAATCTCGATAAGAATAATGAATTTTGCAAGTCATGAAAATAAAAATGAAATGAAAAAAACCCAGATATGATAAAAATATACTCTGTGTCCCAAGAACCAAATGTGAGAAATAGTATTTTGCTTCATATATACTGCTAGATGACATTGTATTCAACGAGAGTCATATAAAAATAAAATTATATTTTTTTTGTTATCATGTTATATGGCATAGTCAAAGGAGGGGACGCATATGCCCTCCCTACATCTGTAGACTAAAAAATAGGCGCATTATTTCAGTTAAGATGTAGCTACATATTCTTGATCACATATGTAATACCTAGCGAAGGGATGAAGCGTATACTTTCTCAGCCATACCGCTTCAAGCAAAGCTGGTGAAAGTAGGCTTTTAATAGTAATAGGTAGTTTTTTCATTGCTTTCAGTTTTACTCCAAGAAGGGGATGAGAGGTGGCGATCGTCAAATATTGTATTTTGAGACTTTTTCCAGGAGTTTTTTACGACAGTATATAGTTAAGCAGGTGGGGTTAGAATTTTTTCAGGTTTTTGGTTGTAATAATGGACAAATTTTAAGCATAATTTTTTATAATAAAACATATAAGGAACTAAAGAGGAAAGGAAGTGAGTTAATACGATCGTTTCATATTTATCATGTTATATACTCGTAATTTAAGACATAGTGCTTATAGGAAAGATGAAGTCTACAGTTTTTCAGTGATATCGCTTCAGATGAAAAAGGTAAAAGGAGTTGGTGTTTTCATAAATTTTTATGGTTTTAACACTAACATGCTAATTTTTCTTATTTTTAATTTTCTCACTATAGGAAACTATTGTATTCACCAAAAACTCATCCTCAGAGATTTTTGCTCCTCTTTACGTTTTAGGGTTTCTAGATCACGAGGCGCCCATAGGATAGAGATTAAAATGTCTGCCTTCTATATCGGAGGCACGAATTCGATTCTCGACTCGGGAAATAATAAATATAAAAAAAAAACCTTTACAATGTGACGGTCGTCTCTCTCGCGAAGGCAATGGCAAACCACCCATACTATCTTGCCTAGTAAAGCCTTCATACTTCGGCCGTTCGAAATCGGCATTAAACTCTAGGTGGCCTCTGTTTTTGAACTTAAACAAAAGGGCACTGATCTCAGACAAAGGCGAGAAGGTCGTCTATATCCGTATTGGATATGGCACTTTATGAATAAGAAAATCGCGAAAAATATTTCCGTCGGTTTGTTGGTGAGATAACTCTCGAACGAAATGAGATTTGAGTTTAAAATTTGGAACACATATAAAGAGAAATATCCCTGTAGGGAAAGCGAGCGAAAGAAGTTGTACGGTTTTAAATAATAAAATAATAATTTTTCTGTCTTTCTCTTGAGATAATAAACAAGATTTATGCATAATTATGTATAGTAAACTATATAATGGGTTTAAGAGATGGGAAGGAGGTTAAAGTGGTGTATATTGTTATGTCGTTTTCATGGTTCTCGGACTCCAGGAGGCCAAAAGCGTCAGCGATATATATTCTGTGCCGGTAGACATATTAGAGTAGCAAATATTAATTCCAAAGGCGTTCCCGTAATTGCGCGGTGTTTTTTCACCGTTTAGTTCGATTATTACTTTTTCCCGGCCGGTAACTTTATAGAACTGGAAAGCTATTTTGTTGCATCAATCTTTTTTGTTTGATGCCTCTGAAGATTTTTTTTATTGCACTTAAAATACTTCAATTTACGTTTAAAGGTACTAAATTCACTTGGTGGATAAAAAAAAATTATGTCAAAGTGCTCTCCATGTAGTCTATTTTTATATAAAGTAAACGACTGGACATTACCTAATATAATTAATATGTATTCTTCGAATCGCTGTCTTTGCCATCTAGTTAATGTAGATAAAGAAACACAATTAATTCTCTTAAATTATTAAATTTTAGTAATGACATTACTATTAAAATAAAATGACGTGAAAGGGCTGGAGATACTTTTTCTGATATGGATAGCCAATTAACTTGTCTAAAGTTGGGTGCAATAATTTTCCGTGACACTCGCTGATTATATTATTAAAACGCTATGTTTGTAAAAACAACAACGGAGAAAGCATATTTATTAAGATGGTAATTTCAAACTTATAAAACTAAAAAAAAAAAATATTCTAACGTAAAATATTGTATTTAGTTTAGGTTTTTATGGTTTTAACAGTAACATGCTAATTTTTCTTATTTTTAATTTCCTCAGTAAAGGAAACTATTGTATTCACCTCCTCAGAGATTTTTTGCTCCTCTTTACGTTTTAGGGTTTCTAGATCACGTGGCGCCCATAGCATAGAGATTAAAGTGTCTGCCTTCTACACCGGAGGCACGAATTCGATTCTCGATTCGGGAAATAATAAATATAAAAAAGACCTTTACAATGTGACGGTCGCCTCTCTCGGGAAGGCAATGGCAAACCACCCATACTATCATGCCTAGTAAAGCCTTCATACTTCGGCCGTTCGAAACCGACATTAAACTGTAGGTAGCCTCTGTCTTTGAAACACTTAAACAAAAAGGCACTGACCTCCGACAAAGGCGAGAGGGACGCCCACATTCGTATTGGATATGGCACTTCATGAAAAAGAAAATCACGAAAAATATTTCCGTCGGTCTGTTGGTGAGATAACTCTCGAACGAAATGAGATTTGAGTTTAAAATTTGGTACACATATAAAGAGGATTATTCCTTTAGGGAAAGCGAGTGAAAGAAGTTATACGGTTTTAAATAATAAAATGATAATTTTTCTGTCTTTCTCTTGAGATAATAAACAAGATTTATGCATAATTAGGTATAGTAAACTATATAATGGGCTTAAGAGGTGGGGGAGGAGGTTAAAGTAGTATATATTGTTATGTCGTTTTCATGGTTCTCGGACTCGAGGAGGCCAAAAGCGTCAGCGATATATTCTGTGCCGGTAAACATATTAGAGTAGTAAATATTAATTCCAAAGGCGTTCCCTTAATGGCGGTGTTTTTCACAGTTTAGTTTGATTATTACTTTCTTCAAAAAATTTGTAAGTTTTCCCGGCCGGTAACTTTGTAGAACTGGAAAGCTATTTTTTCATTTTTTATTTTTTTTATGGGTCTAGCACACGTGCTACAGGGAAGTCCCTAAAGCGCTACAGGAGCGACACGTGTGCGAAGAAAGCGATTCACGTTGTTCTTGAATCGCTGTAGATTGTACTCGATGGGAAACACAGTTGTGGGCAAACTATTCCAAAGGTATGATGTTCTCCATATAAAAGACTGCTTGAAAAGCGTTGTACGAGGAGTAACAAGCTGAACCTCATACGGATGTGAAGTATTAGCGCGACGTGTACTTCTAATATGCACCGCTCTGGGAGGAATTAAACGGGCCACATCCTTCGAACACTTTCCATGAAAGTACCTGTAGAATAGGCTCAAGTCGCCAACCGTTTTTCGATGCTCCAGCGAATCAAGGCCGTCGGTCAGTTCCGGGTGTCCAATCAGACGAATAGCTCTTCTCTGGATATAATCCAACAAATGCAGTGTATGTTTGGGAGCGGAGCTCCAAACATGGGAGCAGTATTCCATAGTTAGTCGAATTTGAGCTTTGTAAAGAATTAACAGTTGTTGTGGAGTGTAAAGCTTTCTAGTTCGAAACAATATTCCCAACTTTTGAGAAGCTCTCCTTGCTATGCCTGCAACATGTTCATGCCAGGACATATTTACTCCCAGATTAACGCCTAACAGATTGAGTGACGATGTTAGAGGGATGGAGTGCCCCGACATAACTATGTCGGGTTCTGCAACGTTAACTTTTTTAGAAAAAACTGCTGCCTGGGTTTTTGTAGCGTTAAATTCCACTTGGTTACTGTCACTCCAAGATAGAATTTCTTCCAGGTCTTTGTTAAGTTGAATGACTTCCTGCTGTCTGCGGATATTCGTCTGAGTAGTCGATGTCCGAGCGTTCAAAGTGAATGAAGAGAGAAGTGTACTGTCATCTGCAAAGCTGTAGATTGGATTCTCGGTCTTTTCCAGCAGATCGTTAATATAAATGAGGGAGAGAGTAGGAGACAGTATGGAACCTTGGGGCACACCGGCGTTGATAGTGAAGGTGTTAGAAAGAAATCCGTCGACTGCCACTCGTAAAGAACGCTCTCTGAGGAAACATGAGAGCCACAAACAGAACTTTTCAGACATACCATAAGAACGTAGCATAGCCAACAGCCCATCGTGCCAAACACGGTCAAATGCCTTGGATATGTCAAGAGCAACCGCTCGAGACTCTCCAAAGTGTTCAATTGCGTTGCTCCAAACATGTGTTACTTAAGTCAGAAGATCTCCTGTTGATCTATTTTTACGAAAGTCATATTGGTGATCACTAATAATGTTAAATCCTTCAAGATATTTTATAAGATGCTGATAGCCTTTTCCATGACTTTCGATATTATTGAGAGTAGTGCGATTGGTCGGTAGTTATTTGGCAAGGTCTTCTTGCCTTTTTTAGATATCGGCTGAACTGTGGCACATTTCCAGCAGAAAGGAAATATTCCCTTTCTGTAGGATAGGTTGAAAAGTCTACAGAAAACTGGTGTTAGTTCCCTCGCACAGTTCTTGAGAACTATGGCAGGTATTCCGTCAGCGCCTGAAGCCTGTTTGGTGTCTAGCTTCATCAAAATACGTTTCATGATACGCTGTCTGAAGACAATATCGGGCATCCTTGACTGCACTATGGGAATAGTAGGTGGTGTTTTTCCTTGATTTTGATGCATCAATCTTCTTTGTTCGATGCCGCTGAATATTTTTTATTGCACTTAAAGTACTTCAATTTACGTTTAAAGGTACTAAATTCACTTGGTGGATAATCAAAAATTATGTCAAAGTGCTATCCATGTCGTCTGTTTTTATATGAAGTAAACGACTGGACATTACCTAATATAATTATTATGTATTCTTCGAATCGCTGTCTTTGCCATCTAGTTAATGTAGATAAAGAAACACAATTAATTCTCTTAAATTATTAAATTTTAGTAATGACATTACTATTAAAATAAAATGGCGTGAACGTGCTGGAGATACTTTTTCTGATATGAATAGCCAATTAACTTGTCTAAAGTTGGGTGCAATAATTTTTCCGTGACACTCGCTGATTATATTATTAAAACGCTCTGTTTGTAGAAACAACAACAGAGAAAGCATATTTATTAACTTGACAATTTCAAACTTATAAAACTAAGAAAAAAATTATTCTAACGTAAAATATTGTATTTAGTTTAGATTAGTTCAGGTTTCTATCGATCGATACCGAATTTGAATACATACACACACGCACATTCATCGCAAATAAATTTTCGCGAAGAAGCGTCGTTGTTAACAACTAAATTCAAACTAATATTTCAGGAAGGCATAAAGTAACAAAGCAACATTGAATGGAAAGATACGAGGGTAGATTTAAAACTCTTGTAAAGTAAATCACATGTTTTTGCAAAAACAAAAATATATTTTCCAACATAATCTACATTGAACTCAATACATTTTGTCCAACGAGATACCAATTTTTTTGTTCCCCCAGAAAAAAAAAATCGCTGCATAATACTCCTTTACAACACAGATAGCCTCTTCATTCAACGAAACTTTCTTCTCCCCAATTTTTGAGTTTAGGAAACAAAAAAAAAGTCACCTGAAACCTGGGGAATAGGATAGGTGGGGAACTAGTTCAGAGGCTGATGTGTAAGTAGATGTCTTATTCTGGTGAAGCAGTACTTTTTACACGCTTATCTTGGACGCCGCTGCTTTAACTCGTTATGAAAATGGTCCATCATGATGATACACTGTGAGTCCCAGAAAATAATTTCTATCACTTTTCCCGCCGATAAAACTGTTTTTTGCTTTTATCGGCGTACTTTCACCGTCGCACTATGGCGACAATACGTAATTTTTACCCAATTTAATTTTCTGACCACAATTTTCAAGGAATCTCAGGAATTTTTTTTTTTAATCTTTGTTCTTGATTTCTCTATCGATCTGACTGAGAGGATTTTTTGATTATTTACCATGATTTTTACTAATTTTGCTTTGTTGTCCAAAAAATATCTCTTTAGGTAAAGAAATGAGTCACACAATTTTCAAGGAATCTCAATAATTTTTTTTTTATAACCTTTATTTTTAATTTCTCTATTGATCTAACTCGGTGGATTTTTGATTATTTACCATGATTTTTATCATTTTTAGGGTTCCGTACGGAACACTTATAAGATCACTTCAGTGTCTGTCTGTCAGTCTGTCTGTCTGTCCGTCTGTCACACCCGATTTTCTCCGAAACTATTTGTCATAGAAAGTTGAAATTTGGTAATAATATAGGAATTGATGGCCTCATTAGAGCCATGTAGTTTTGAAAGTTAAATTTTGACTTAAGGGGTTAGTTTTTGGGGGTGAAACTGGAAGTGAAAAAAAATTTTTTTACTAGGTAATCGAGTGTGGTGTCAAATGAAAGTTTGTGAAAATACGAGTAAAATATATATATATATATATATATATATATATATATATATATATATATATATATATAATGTAATACTTGCGCGCACGTTTCTTTGTTTTATTTTTAAAAAATTGCGAAAAATCGCTGTCCACCCCGCCTTATCTCGAAAAGTACTTATCAAAAAATGTTGAAAAATTCTAGAAAATTCTCCACGAGGTGTAGATTGAACGAAAATTATCACGAGTGAATTACCTGTAATAATTTATCTGGTATATCAATTTTCAGTAAAGATTGGAAATAAACTTTGTTGAAAACTCATTTGGGGTGTGTTTTGTGAAGTCACTAATCATTTTATTCTTCCGTTACAACATTTTTTTTATTTTAAAAGCAATCAACGTACGAAACACTAACTGCGCAAGTTCAACTTGCACTTTACCGGTTATTTCAATATATATATATATATATATATATATATATATATATATATATATATATATATATATATATATATATATATAGCTTTTTTTTTTTTCAAAAAACACCTTTTAGGCATTAAAATGAGCCTTAGTCACGCAATTTTCAAGGAATCTCAATAATTTTTTTTATAATCTTCCTTTTTTTGATTTCTCTGTCAATCCGTCTGGGTGGATTTTTGATTATTTACCATGATTTTTATTAATTTATCAATATATATATATATTGCTTTTTTCCAAAAAAAGCACCTTTTTAGGCAATATAATTAGCCTCAGTCATGCAATTTTCAAAGAATCTCAATAATTATTTTTTTTAAAAATCGTCGTTTTTAATTTCTCTGTCTATCTGTCTGGGCGGATTTTTGATTATTTACCATGAGTTTTATTAATTTAGAAATGTATATGGCTTTTTTCATATATAGGCAATAAGCTTAGTCTCAATCATGCAATTTTTAAGGAATGATTGATAGTAAGGTGTACAGGCACGATTTTTTCCCAAAGATGTTCTATATGCAATGTTTCTCCGAAAGAAATTGACAAATTAGAAATTATTGAGGGAATGGAAGTGAATGTAGAAGCGTACAAGTATGGTTTTTCAACTCTCCATACATGGATAAGGAATATGGAGTGCGTACTACATTTAGCATATAAAATACCTTTAGAAAAGTGTAATGAAAATACTTTATTGAAGAAGACAATTCGTGAGATTTAGAATAACATTCAGAAAGAATTGGGTATATTACTTGAGTGTGTCAAGCAAGGGGCATGGGCAGGTAATACGAATAAAGGCGATACAGTCAAATCCTAACGTTATTGCTAAAGTCACAGTTGTTAATGAAGATTTTATTAAGAGTCTTTACATTCAAAAACTTCTGCATTGAAACAGCCAAGAAATACATAGAGAAGTGCCCATGGTACCCAAAGCGTTATTCGTGTAACACACAACACACGCGATACTTTACTACTCTACCTCCACATGATGTATCGTGGGTAATGCAAAAAAATCTGCAAATTTCAGAGGCATATCGTACTTCGTAGCCTTAAAACCTCGTAATAGATTCAAATCTTGATCGATATCAAGAATGAAGATTATATAAAGAAATTATTCAGATTCCTTGAAAACTGTGTGACTGAGACTCATTTTGTTGCCTAAAAAGGTTTTTTTTTTTTTGGAATTAAAAGCAATATATATATATATATATATATATATATATATATATATATATATATATATATATATATATATAGATTTAATAAGAATTATGCTAAATAATCAAAAATCCGCCCAGAACAGATCAATAGAGAAATCAAAAACGAAGATTAGAAAAAGAAATTACCGAGATTCCTTGAGAATTGCGTGACTGAGGCTCATTTTATTGCCTAAAAAGGTATATAAGCAATATATATTGATAAATTAGCTAAAATCATGGTAAATAATCAAAAATCCGCTCGGACAGATCGATAGAGAAATCAATAACGAAGATATTAAAAAAAAAAATACTGAGATTCCTTGAAAATAGCGGCCAGAAAATTAATTTGAGCAAAAATTACGTATTGTCGCCATAGCCAACCCATTTTTTTGACTGCCGTTTTGTCTCTAGGGAGTAATGGTGGATCGACGTTTCTTCTACAGTCACAAAACGATGCCAGAAGTCTTTTGGATTACTTTGAAACTTTTCCAAACACGATTTTGGAATATCCTTCCTCGTCCGTTTTTAGTCTGGAGTTAATAGGCGGGACACCTGCGCTTTCTCATTTGTGGAACCAATGTCTCCCATGTCAGTAATCTCACGAAGTTTTATGCTACGATTTTTCATTCCGATACCATCAATTTTATCGAGTATTTCTTTAGGAGAAACCTTAATCGTAAAGTTAGTTAAAAGTTATTTACATTATTCGACAGTAAAGAACTGCCATTCAAATACTAATAATTCAATAGTTCGTCCAGTCCCCATCAGCGTAGATGATCGCCTGGAATCTTCAGGACATACTTTGGACGAGATTTTCTGCTTATTTTTGGGGCAAAGATTTACAAATTGCCCGACTTTACCATAACAGCTGGTTCACTGTGTACACATTTTTACTACGAATCTTCTTCTTGATGTATAACCACACGCTCTCGAATAGTTGGTATCGGGCGACTAGGATGGCCAATCTAATGTCGCGATAACGGATTCTCCTTTCCACTGGCTATAATTTTTACTCCGTTGCATGTTTGAGGTTGTTATCCTCTTGAAGCATCCAGTCCTCATTTTTATCGACAAATTATCGTTTGGCAGTCGGTACTAATGCTGTCTTGTAAATCTGGAGCATATTTTCAAATTGTAGATAAACCTCTTTTAAAAGAGGTCCCCAAACATGCATCTTCACAAGGTGTTTCACGGTGCGCTAAACCAAATAAAGCTTCATCGGAGAAAATTACATTGTTCCAGTGTCGGTCTGCGTTTTCCTCTGCCCACGTTAGTCGTTTCTCTATGTGTTTTTCGACCGCTGAGCAATGTTTTCTTGATTGTACTCGGCCACTGCAAATCGTTAGCCCGAAAATGAGTGCGAATCGTTTCATACGATATATCCAAACCTTTCTGCTTTAGTTTTTGCGTCCCTTAACTCAAAGTTATTTGAGGATTTTGGAAAAAAAACATGTTAATAATCATTTTTTCTTTCTTGTCCGACACTTTTCTCTCGAACCACCTTTAACATTTTATAAATAGGAGTATCGTTTCATCCACTTGCGAATGCCCTCGACTTGCCCATATACTTAACAGTCGCTGTAGGGGTCATTTTCGGACCTTTTGGATGATACATTGGAACACAGCCTCAAAGCGTATGTAGCGCTCATGTTCGATAATGTACTATTTAATGATAAATAAGGTTCGAAATGAATATTTTTCCACAAAGCACTGTTTACGCTAGTGCAATTACCTCAAAAAAAAATAAATTTCTTTTACAGACTACAAGTTATAGGCGACACGTTGCGACTTGAATGGCTGTCGTCGCAGAGCTTGTCACTTCTCGTACCACTCTGTTCAAGAATTACATTTAGAAAAGACCACGCACACTTTAAATGGAAATTGGGTTTTGGTGAAATGACTCCAAATTTTGCACAGAGGTAGATCTTGTGCTCTTGAACAAAAGTCTCAATGGGCACAACTCGCAAAAATGCTTCCTACCCCCGCTATTCACCGAATCAACCCCAATCGAACCCAAGCGAATCTAATCGATCATTTACTGACAAGTAAAAAAAAAAAAACTAAGTTCCGATGCTCAAAATAGGATAATAGTCTCACCTAACAAATAAAATTGGATGCTCTTTCAGGTTACGCTATTAGTTTTTTGCTGCTACCCTTACAACCCCACGGGATCATAAGGGGATGAAATATTAGAATTCATGTATAAGATCTTATTCATTCATGTGTAAGGCTCTTTTTTCCCAACAGGGGGCCACGGAGTTTTCGGGTGAACCGAGTTCAGTTTTTTGGACATTAAGGGTATTATTTAGGCCTTACCACCCCTCCAAAGAGTTGTAATAAGGACTGTGAAGAGGTAAAATTATTAAATTCACATATAACCATTTTTTAATCAGACATGTATCCATGGGATTATCGGGTTCGCCGAATTTGATTTTTCAGGTATTAGAGCCTTTCCATCCCTCCGAAGGGAATGTAAAAGGGGTTGTAATGGAGTAAAAAGAGGTTTGACAATGGGGTTTTCGGATACGTTATATTTTTCTGGTATCGTTATCGCTCCGAAAGAGTGGAATCATACCATACCATATCATATCATATCATACCAGATCATACCATATCATACCATATCTATAATATATATAAAATGCAACGTCTCTCTGTCTGTCTGTCTGTCCGTTAGTGCGCTTATCACTGGAAAACCACTTATCCGATTTATGTACTTTTTTTTTTAAAACATACATATGTTCTCTGGCCGGGTTATAGGCTATATTTTATTACGATAGGTAGCATAAGGAATGAGTAGTGACGTAAAATAGTGAATGAAGTCGGAAAAAAGTCTGCCGCTAGCGCGTTCCTTTGCAATACACAGCCTAAACCATTAAATGTGGAACAATATTATGTAAGAGAATATCTATAATCTATAATATACATAAAATGCAATGTCTCTCTGTCTGTCTGTCTGTCCATTAGTGAATTTATCACGCGAGAACCACTTATCCGATTTACCTGTCTTTTTCAATTCATACATATAATCTTTGGACAGGTTATATAATAATAATAATAATAATAATCTATATTTATAATATATATAAAAATACAACGTCTCTCTGTCTGTCTGTCTGTCCGTTAGTGCGCTTATCCCTTGAGAACCACTTATCCGATTTACGTGATTTTTTAAATTCATACATATGTTCTCTGACCAGGTTATAGATATATATTTTATCACATCTATAATAAATATAAAATGCAACGTATCTCTGTCTGTCTGTCTGTCTGTCCGTTAGTGCGCTTATCACTGGAGAACAACTTATCAGATTTTCGTACTTCTTTTTTTAAAACATACATATGTTCTCCGGTCAGGTTATAGGCTATATTTTATTACGATAGGTAGCATAAGGAATGAGCAGTAACGATAATAGTGAATGAAATCGAAAAAAAAAGTTTGCCGCTAGCGCGTTCTCTTGAAATACACAGTCTAAACCATTAAATATGGAACAATATTATGTAGCAGAGAATATCTATAATCTATAATATATATAAAATGCAATGTCTCTCTGTCTGTCAGTCTCTCCATTAGTGCTTTTATCACGCGAGAACCACTTATTCGATTTACATGTCTTTACTTTTTTTAAATTCATACATATATTCTTTGGCCAGGTTATATAATAATAATAATCTATATCTATAATATATATAAAATGTCTGTCTGTCTCTCTGTCTGTCTGTCTGTCCGTTAGTGCGCTTATCACTAGAGAACCACTTATCCGATTTACGTGCTTTTTTTTAAACATACGTATGTTCTCTGACCAGGTTATAGGATATATTTTATTACGTTAGGTGACATAAGGAATAAGCAATGACGATAATAGTGAATCAAGTCGGAGTTTGCCGCTAGCGCGTTCTCTTGCAATACACTGCCTAAAGCATTAAATATGGAACAATATCATGTAGCAAAGAATATAATATATATAAAATGTAACGTCTCTCTGTCTGTATGTCTGTCTATCCGTTAGTGCGCTTATCACTCAAGAACCACTTATCCGATTTACGTGTTTTTATAATACATATGTTCTATATAATTCGATATAAGCCTAGATAATGGGAGATAAGGTGAGTTATGGGAGATAAGGAGAAATAATGGGAGATAAGTCGAGATAAGCCTCGATAATGGGAAATAAGGTGAGATAATGGGAAATAAGTATATATAATGGGAAATATGGAGAAATATTGGGAGATAAGGAGAAATATTGCGAGATAAGTCGAGATAAGCCTAGATAATGGGAAATAAGGTGAGATAATGGGAGACAAGGAGAAATAATGGGAGATAAGGAGAAATAATGGGAGATGAGCAGAGATAAGCCTATATAATGGAAATTATGTAGAGATAATGGGAGATAAGGAGAAATATTTGGAGATAAGAGGAAATAATGGGAGATATTTTATTATGTTGGGTAACATAAGGAATAAGCAGTGACGATAGTAGTGAATCAAGTCCACGCGAGCGGAGCCGCGGGCCCGGCTAGTTATATTATATTATGTAATCCACTGATATACGAGGTGCGACAATCAAGTAATGAGACTGATTTTTTGGAGCAAAACGTGGCAACCCTTCAGACTTTATAGACACTCCATATTTGACCTTAATCCTCACGCCACTAATATCCAACCGGTACATCCATGCAATTTCTATCTTGAGTAATGGTGTACTAAGTGAACACGTTCATTCTGTTTTCAATTTTTAAAATATTTTTAAATATTAAATAAGATCTCTACCAAAAATGCCTAATATCTCTTGTTATATATGAAATTTAGCATTACAACCTAGTTAAATGGTTAGAATTTATAATAATGATGCTAAGGCTATTCTTTGGCGAAGTTCGATTGGTAACGAAGCTAAAGATGTACAAGATACAAAAATTTGCAATAACTGTAATATATCCATTACTTAAGAATGAAACATATTACAAGCGGATCCGACTTGTTTAAAACTAAACGTTTTAACTTAAACAACAAGTAATACTTGTTGTTTGGAAATAATGTAAATGTGCATAGACTGTTTATTCAATATAGAGTAAAAATTTTTATAGATAGAAATAGTTACGTTTCAGAGAATGTGAAATCATGTCGATAGCACTTGAACGAAAAAGGCAATTTATTAGATATTTTGTTGCCTGGATTAAGATCATTAAAATCAATCAATCAATTAAAAATATTTTTAGAAAATCTTCGTAACATTTCAGTTAAAAATTCTAAATATGATAGGTATGAATATGTGGAAAACCTTACGGAAGATGAATTTCCTCTGTTGACATCAATTAGCAAAGCAAACTTTGAAAATCTATTTACATTTAGTAACCTTACGACCCCGTTTTTTCGAGGTTTGTAGGAGATTATTATCCTAGTTTGAGCATGGGAACATAGTTTTTTTCGGTGGTCAGTAAATTATCGTTTGGATTCGCTTGGGGTTGATTCGGTGAATAGTGGAGGTAGGAAGCATTTTCGCGAGTTGTGTCCATCGAGACTTTTGTTCAGGAGCACAAGATCTACCTCTGTGCAAAATTGGGAGTCATTTCACCAAAATCCAATTTCCAATTAAAGGCTACAAGTTATAGGCGACACGTTCTTACTTGACCGGCTGTAGTCGCAGAGCTTGTCACTTCTCTTACCACTCTGTTCAAGAATTTCATTTAGAAATTTCCCTGTATATGTGATGTGCCCCTGAAAAATATGTTTCAATGCTTAGCCCATTATATTTTTCGTTTATTAGAATTAGAATAAACACTTTTTAACAAAAAAAAACAACTTTAAAAAAACAGTACACAAAATTTTGCCAGTATAAAGTAAAAAATAATGTTTTTAAAACCCTCATAAAATACATTTAAGATAAGATATTGCTAAGCAGTATATATCACCACTACACCAAACACTTTATTTTTGCACTCGACGCGCGTTTCACTAACCATGTTAGCTTCATCAGGAGCGATGATTGACTAAAGCTAAACTACAAATCTACCCTATTTATACTTAGCTTAACCCTTGAATTTCTCAGGCGAAACTAATAGCATAGGCAAGGCCATCAGTTCCGGTCAAGTAACCAGTAGAGGGGACTATAAGGAATAGGTCCTCTGTCTTTATTTAAACTACTTTTACATTTTATAATTTCCATACTTTCGTATGCGTTCAACAATCTCCTATCAGATACATTTTTTTATTAATCTTAGATTATCTAATTTACAATATGATCAGCTTCAAGGGCATGTTCGGTAATGCTAGACCTTTCTGATCTACTGTATTTTAAGTGTGCTAAATGTTCTTTAAATCGTGTTTTAATTGACCTTTTAGTTTGCCCAACATATTTTTTGTCACAATCATTACAACTAATTTCATAAATTCCACTTTTCTCACAATTAGGAATCTTATCTTTGGGATTTTCTAAGATATTCTTCAGATTGTCTGATGACTTATAGACTAAGGTGAGACCTACCTTATTAAATGCCTTATTGAGTCCCTTGCTATATTTCGGATTATATGGTATGGAGACACACTTGATCTTATTTTCTTCGCTTGTAAAAAAGGTGGAATTCTGAATATTCAACCTGAACTTATGTCTATTTATTAGCTTATTTACTAAGTCATCGTCATAACCATTAACTCTAGTTATATTTCTAATATGATTCCTTTCTTTATTAAAGTTTACTCTATTCAGAGGGAAAGTGACCAAACGATGAACTAAAAAATGTAATGAGGCAAATTTATGTTGTTTGCAATGAAATGAATCATTAGGAATATATCTATTTATTACTGCCCTTCCTATAGATATCAAATTCTAATCTATTATTATTTTTAATAATTAAAATATCTAGAAAAGACAATTGTCTTTGTTCTCAACTTCGTAAGTGAATTTAATGGAATCATACCGGCTATTTAATTTAGAAACAAAATCATCAATATTTGCTTTCTTTGTATCAAAAATCGCGAAAATATCATCCACATACCTATACCATACCCTTGGGAAATATTCGAATTTTTGACTGGCTTCGGTTTCAAACTTACTCATGAATAAATTGGCTATGAAAGGTGATAGGCAATTATCCTTAGCTGTTCCTTCTTTCTGAACATAAAATTGACCGTCATATTGGAAATAATTTTGTTCCATACAAAGTTTAGATAATGTTAAGTATTCACGAATAATTTCGTCCCCAAAGTCATTCATTCTAGGTAATTCTTCGAGATATTGTAAAGTTTGTGGTATTAGCACACTAGGGTAGATTTGTAGTTTAGCTTTAGTCAATCATCGTTCCTGATGAAGCTAACATGGTTAGCGAAACGCGCGTCGAGTGAAAAAATAAAGTGTTTGGTGTAGTGGTGATATATACTAAGTAGTATCATTGTGCCAAAGATTCCACATTCCCAACTTAGTTAAGATATTGCTGTAATTTGACAAATCAGTTATTAATACCGTATAAAGAAAGGCTACAAATGTTACAAACAGCTGTTATTTATTATTATGATTTCTTTATAAAAAGATAAAGTCGGCGCCATTTTTTTGTGTCGATGTCAATTTTTTAACTGACTTCTTTTGCTTCGTTTAAAAATTGACAATGACAAAAAAATTATCTTTTTATAAGGAAATCAAAATAATAAATAATAGCTGTTTTTAACATTTGTAGAATTTATTTATACGGAATTAATAACTGAATTGTCAAATTAAAGGAATATCTTAGATGTATTTTAGGAGTGTTTAAAAAAGATTATTTTTTAGTTCTTATTATTATTAGTATAGTGGCAAAATTTTTTCTGCTGTTTTTTTGATATCGTTTTGTTTTATTAAAAAAAAATTACTCGGAAACTACATAACCAATTTCAATGAAATTTATATGGGACTATTTCGGGTGTGTACTCTCTCGAATAAAAATCATTCAAATCGTTACATATTTGCCAGAGTTATCGGTGTTTTATTACAAAAATTTAAGTTTTTCAAGATTTTTCCAGAAAACTGCTCTACCCCTGAAAAATATGTTTTAATCCGTAGCCTATTATATTCTTCGTATATATTAGAACTAGAATAAAAACTTTTTAACAAAAAAAAACATCACACAAAATTTGCCATTATAAAGTAAAAAATAATGTTTTTAAAATACTCACAAAATACATGTAAGATAAGATATTGTTTTAATTTGACAAATCATTTATTAATTTCGTATAAACAAATGCTACAAGTGTTAAAAACAGTTATTATTTATTATTATGATTTCTTTATAAAAAGATAACTTTGAAATGGACGCCAATTTTTTGTGTCAATGTCAATTTTTTAACTGACTACGTTTACTTCATTTAAAAATTGACAATGACAAAAAAATTGACGCCGACTTTAAAAGTTATCTTTTTATAAAGTAATCAACATAATAAATAATAGTTGGTTTTAATATTCGTAGAATTTATTTATACGGAATTAATAACTGAAGTGTCAAATTAAAGCAATATCTTAGATGTATTTTACGAGTGTTTCAAAAACATTATTTATTAGTTATTATTATTATTATTAGTATAGTGGCAAAATTTTGTGTGCTGTTTTATTGAAATCGTTTTGTTTTGTTAAAAAAAAATTACTCCGAAACTACAAAATCAATTTCAATGAAATTTATATGGGAATATTTCGAGTGTGTACTCTCTAGAATAAAAAAAGAATCATCCAAATCGGTACATATTTGACAGGGTTATTGGTGTTTTATTACAAAAATTTAAGTTTTTCAGGATTTTTTCAAAAACTACATAACCAATTTTAATAAAACTTTATATGGGATCATCTCGAATGTGTACTCTCTCGGATAAGATTCATCTAAAATGATACAAATTTGTCAGTGTTATGCGGGAAAATACATTAAAAAAATTACATACGCGTTGAATTGAGAACCTCCTCCTTTTTGAAGTCGGTTTATTAGAAGGTATCGCATTAAGTGACTTGGAATCGAGAAAGTTATTGAATAGTCCACATGACAGTAAAGCGCTGGCCGCAATGCAAAGACTGAGACTACTGTAAACAATTTCAATTACAGAGGCACTGTAAACGGAGTGAGCTCATAGATGACTCACCCGGAACCTCTACCAAATCTTCTCAGCTTCTCTAGACGATAAAAAAACAGTTTGCTACGGCCCTCCTAATCCATTAGACGGTTCCAATTGTGTTCGGCAAGGATTCTCGTTGAAAATAAGCTTCAACTCCTCGTCGTCCACTCTTTTTGATTGATCCTCGTGAAAATTGAAATTAAACCCTCGAAACTGCCAGGACCACTTTTCCATATGCATTATTTCACCCTAAGCCGAACATTTCTTTTACCGCCGTGTTTTGCTTTAAGTCGAAATGCGAAAAGAAAATATTAAATTTAGAAAAACTGATTTTTCAGGTCATGTTGACCTTAGAGTCAACTAATATTTCTCGAAGAATAGTCCTTTCAAAGTAATAACACTTTGAAAGGACTCTAAAGAGGGAAGAAGTGCCAATTTAAATGGATTCTGTAGTCGGTGAAAGTAGAGGAAGAGAATAAAATATTATATTTCTTTCTTGTTCTATATATATTTATCTTATCAAATTTATACGGTTAACAAAGCAATCCTTAGCACAATAAACATACAAATATTTTGCAAATTCTTCAAGAATTTGTATCAACAATATTCATAATCACACATACGAGTTTCATGTTATAACACAACAAATATGAATCTATTTTATTCCAAATAATGTTGAAAATTCCCTTGTTAATTAGGGCAGGAACAAATAAAAGTAATTTTAATGTTAAGCTTAGCATGATAAAATTAAAGCAAAATTTGGTAATGGTACGACAAATATAAACAGGCGGGAAATAATTTACCGAACATCTGAATACAATAAGACATTTTCTCTCTAATAATTCAGTCAATATAAAATACATATTGAATAGATTTTCAAAATGGCATACCACATTTCAGAATTACTAAGAAGTATTAACAATATGTATGTTACTCCTCAGTATATACCACCACTACACCAAAAACACTTTATTTATACACTCGACGCGCGATTCGCTAACCATGTTAGCTTCATCAGGAGCGATGATTGACTAAAGCTAAATTACAAATCTACCCTATTTATACCTAGCCTAACCCTTGAATAAATTGGTTTCAATGATTTTCTGCCCTGAGTTGAAAAATACCTTATCGAACACAAACAATTTCATTAAAATGGGATCAGAACAACAGATTTATAGACGTTTGCCGACAAACATTATATAACTTTTTGGTTATGAAACTAGAAAGTATTTTTTTTAATTTTAAGGAATTGCTCCATAGAAAGATTTTATTACACTGGTCGACACTAGTCATGCCACACGAACTTTGATAGCTAATACTCTTTTAGCTAACTACCCTCATTATTAAACTGCAGCTGTTTTGTTTCAATTAGCCTCAGTTTTCTTATGATATGGTAATACTTATAACTAGTACTACGGAATATTTATCTAAACTACTTTTACATTTTATACTTTCCATACTTTCGTATGCGTTCAATAATAATCTATCAGATACATTTTTAATTAATCTTAATTATTTAATTTTACAGCATGATCAGCTTCAAGGGCATGTTTGGCAATGCTAGACTTTTCTATTCTACTGTATTTTAAGTGTGCTAAATGTTCTTTAAATCGTGTTTTAATTGACCTTTTAGTTTGCCCAACATACTTTTTGTCTCAATCATTACAACTAATTTCATAAATTCCACTTTTCTCACAATTAGGATTCTTATCTTTGGGATTTCCTAAGATATTACTCAGCTTGTCTAATGACTTATAGACTAAGGTGAGGCCTACCTTATTAAATACCTTATTGAGTCCCCTACTATATTTCGGATTATATGGTATGCAGACATACTTGGTCTTATTTTCTTCGCGTGTAAAAAAGGTAAAATTATGAATATTTAACCTGAACTGATGTCTATTTATTAACTTGTTTACTAAGTCATCGTCATTCATTATTGAAGTTTACTCTATTCAGAGGAAAAAGTGACCAAACGATGAACTAAAAAATTTAATACAGCTAATTTGTGTTGTTTGCAATGAAATGAATCGTTAGGAATATATCTATCTGTTACTGTTTCTTTGCTATAGCGAAACTCGCGTCGAGGGCAAAAATAAAGTGTTTGGTGTAGTGGTGATATATACTGAGTAGTGTCATTGTGCCAAAGATTCCACATTCCCAACTTAGTATATGTATGTCATATATAATTAACGATAATTAGTAGAGAATGAAACCGGTCAAGTGCAAGCCGAACTTGCGCAATTAGTGTTCCCTACGGCGATTGCTTTTAAAATAAAAAATGTTGTTACGGAGGTATAAAATCATTAGTGACTTTGCAAAACACACCTTTAATGAGTTTTCAACAAAGTTTGGTTTCGATCTTTGTTGAAAACTGATGATCTTGAAATTTTTTTTTTCATATATCAGATAAATTATCAAAGGTAACGCACTCATGATAATATTCATTCAATCTACACTTTATGGAGAATATTCCAAAATTTTTTTCAAATTTTTTGATCAGTACTTTTCGAGATAAAGGGAGTGGACAGCAGATTTTTGGCATTTTTTTTAAAAATATTATGAGCAAAAATTTGCGCGAGAATTACATCATATATATTTTTGAACTCGTGTTTTCAAAAGCTTTCATTTACTCAACGACCTGGTAAATTTTTTTTTCGCTTCCGATTTCACCCTCAAAACTAACCCCTTAAGTCAAATTTTAACTTTCAAAACTACACTCTGATTGGGACATAAATTCCTATATTTGCGTCAAATTTCAACTTTCTATGACAAATAGTTTGGAGAAAATCGGATGTGAGAGACGGACAGACGGACACTAAAGTTATCCCATAAGTGTTCCGTAAGGAACATTAAAAAGAATCATCCAAATCGGTACATATTTGCAGGAACATACATTAAAAAAAGAAAACATACGTGTAGAATTGAGAACCACCTCCTTTTTTTTAAGTCGGTTAAAGATATAACTTACACTACAAAAAAAAAGTGCTTAAAAATCGGCCAATAATTTCTGGTTGGAAATTACACATCAAAATTCAATATTCCTTATTCAACAGTTTTTACATACACATATTTATTATGTTTAAGTAATTTTTATTTTCCTACCTCTTATTATTATTGAATGTTTTTTAAATAAAGAAAAATAAGACTTTCTTTTCTAAACCCCCTAACAATAGACCGATCAATAAGAAATTGTGTTGTATTATACGTAGTAGAATATTAAATATATTTTTTCAATGACATCCTTTAATTATTAATAATATATACACCCACTGTCAAGAAACAAATCGAGCTTCGAGAATAGGAGAAAATAATAGCGCGAATTTGTTCGATTAAATACCTAGACATAGTGGCAAGAGTAACAGTGTGTTTTGACGAACTATCAGAAAAGTTTAAACAAAATACTGCCATTGATTTCAGTGTTAAATGCGGCAACCGAAAGACACTAAATGCTTCAAAAATCATACTGCGATGAAACTAACCCGAGGATATTAAAAATGGTCGTGACATGATTGTGGACGATGAGCAGTGGGGCCGCCCAACAACTCAACTGAGGGAAGTTAATATTCAAAAATTGTGCGATTTTATCCAAAGACAAACTCAAGATGTGCGTGAGATTGGTTAAAAATAAATGTATAATTCCAAAATCAATTATGCACGTAATTTTGACCACTCGTAAGAATTCAAACTTCCTCGAAACGTTTATTGATAGCGATAGGACATGATTGGTTAGGACATGGTGAAACAGTTTTTAAAGTTAAAATTAAGTTTGTGTGTTAAAAACGCTCGTCATATTCACCTGATTTTCCACCCTGTAGGCTCTTTTCCTTGCCCGAGTATAAAAGGAAACGATACAACATTGCTGGCGACCCTCAACACTTACGAAGGGACACCTTTACAGTGTTGAGGAAGGCAATGATGAACAACTTAGCTGAATTTTAGCAACTTCTCTTCCAGCAGCAGTAAGAGGTTTGATAAGGCAAACAAACGTTTTCGTAGTTCTTCATAAATAGTTGCAGGATTGACAGAAATAGTAAGCAAAAATCACATAAAAAAAATTTTCTGCTAAATAAAGGATTTTCTATCTACATTTTCTTCTTACGATAGAGTAAAGTTCATTATCTCATTTGTTTCGGGAATGACGAAAAATATTAAAAACAATAGTTTTATGGAATGTTAACGTGCATAGTTTAAAATTATTTTTGAGTATATAGGGTACTACAAAAAAGTGTGGTCATATGTTTTTTTTTTAAATAGAGCATCCTATTTTCTAATTAATTTTTAAAATCTGCGTAAAATTTTATAACTTTTTTATTAATAATGTTATATACCTAAGCCTAGTAGTTTTTCTAATATTTCAATTTTTTTTTTAAATACTAGTTTTCAGTTTTGTAAAAAATTGCCAGCAGCGCCATTGTTTCTGAAGGTGAAATACTCACAATTGGTACGAGCGTTCTATAGAGATGGAAAAAAAGATATATTTAAAGAAATTTGAGTTGGATGCTACAGGATGTTCAAAATAAATTTATGCATTTCGACTATTTTAAATTGAAAATTCTCAAATTTTTTAAATGGCACACCCTGTATATTATTTTTTCTGATAGATTTTACAAAACCATCCAACTTTTATTAAGTATGTGTGTAATAGTTTTTAATACGCTTACGCTATTGTGAAAACATAAACAAATAGTTAATAATAATTTTAATATATTTTAACTTATCTAATGATTAATTGTTATGACTTAATAAATTTTCAAAAATCTGCCCGTCTACTTGAATACGCATGTTTAGTCGTTTTACTATAGTTGCCTTCACTTTCCTTGGCATAAAGGTCGTTATTGTCCTGCACGCATCCTGTTTCCTATTTTCCATATCTACTGGTGTTGTAGGGAGATTCACATAAACATACGAAAAGAAGTCTAAAGGTGTTAAGTCACATGGTCAAGGGGGCCACTGAATGAATCCATCCCTACCGATCCATTTTTGTGGGTAACGATCGTTTAAAAATTCCTGAACTTCCCGGTGGTAATGAGCAAGAGGTCCGTCTTGTTGAATCCACGTTTGTTTCCTTTCAAAGTTATCAACTTCTTCAAGAAGCTGGGCTAATTCGTCTTGCAAAAAATTTAGATGTCTAGGCCCGTTAAGCGGTTCGCGGAAAAAGTATGGACCAATAATTCGAAAATATTCCACACAATACATTAAACGACTAATGGTTTTGGTTTTGAGCTTCTCGGACCCAAAATGGATCAACTGTTGAATAATAATGCATGTTATGGCTGATAACTGCTGCATTACTGCGAAAAGTAGCTCCATCGGAAAAACATTATTTTGGATAAAAAATTTGGATCGGCCTCTATTGCTCCATTCATGGTGGTACAAAAGTTTACTCGTCGTTCAAAACAACGGTCTTGAAGTTCCATATGAAAGGGATGATACTTGTATTTTCTCGTGATGCGATTAGCCGTAGATTGGGATGTGTCAGATAAGTCAGTTAGTTGACGGCTGCTGGCCTGGGGATTAACTTCAACATGAAGTAAAATCTCCTTTTCTTTTTCACATTATGGTTTACTACTTTCCATTCCGTATACTCAACGCTACCACTATCGTCAATCCGTTCCATTAAGCACGGATAAGATTTTCTAGATGGTATACGTCTGTTAGGGTACTTCGCTCCGTAAAACCCTACTGCCAAAAGACAATTTTTTCCCGCCTCGCCCAGTATATAAACCATATCAATTAATTAATTTTTAGGAAAATCCGTAACTATTACCTTTATACGTCACTTACTACAACAAATTAAACTATTTTTACTTGCTTAATAGACATGTCAAAGTTTGGCAATGCCTATTTCTTGTCTTGGCAACTATGATGTTATAGCGTAGGTGTATTAAAAAAGGTAAAAATTGAAAAATTCAAAATAAATCGAAAACTATTAAAAATAGGTATATGACATATTAAAAGTTGGAGGCTGTGCTATTTAAAAAATTTGAGATTTTTCAATTTAAAATAATCGAAATGCATAAATTTATTTTGAATACCCTGTGGCATCTAACTCAAATTTCTTTACATATATCTTTTTTTTTCATCTCTATAGAATGCTCGTACCAGTTATGAGTATTCCACCTTCAGAAACAAGGGCGCTACTGGCAATTTTTTACAAAACTGAAATCTGAAATATTAGAAAAACTACTAGGTTTTTATATATATATATATATATATATATATATATATATATATATATATATATATATATATATATATATATATATTTATTTAAAAAAAAAGAGGCGAACTTCTTATGGCATTGGAACTAAGCCAACTAGCCAGCATCTCTTTTTATTATTTTTTAAATATATACACATTTTTTCTTAAACCTAAACTAAACCTAAAGACACACACAACACCCAGCCGTCACACGGAATTG
The DNA here is from genome assembly GCA_019049505.1 of Pachyrhynchus sulphureomaculatus. NCBI lineage: Eukaryota > Metazoa > Arthropoda > Insecta > Coleoptera > Curculionidae > Pachyrhynchus > Pachyrhynchus sulphureomaculatus. The sequence goes on from CM032456.1 coordinate 80,044,132, forward strand.
AACCGCTGACCTCTCGGACAACAGCAGGCAAGGCTAGCGCCTTAGCCACTGCGCCAATCGGTTCGACTTTAGATATATAACATTATTAATAAAAAAGTTATAAAATTTTACGCAGAATTTAAAAATAAATTAGAAAATAGGATGTTCCGTTTAAAAAAGCATATACTATATCGGTCACACTTTTTTGAAGTACCCTGTATACTCAAAAATAATTTTAAACTCTTTACCTTAACATTTTCCAAAACTATTGTATTTAACATTTTTTCGTCAATCCCTAAAAAATGAGATAATGAACTTTACTCTATCGTTGACTCACCCTGTACATTTCAGCAGATTCCAGTCGTTTTCCTGAGCCAGGGTCAAGAATCCAGCACTCACATCCATACAATAGCACGAAGAATACATACGCTCTCACCATTCTCATTCGGAGATCGAGACTGAGACTTGTGCGATGGAAAAAATTTATTCATATTTTTGTATGTTACTTGGACCTGAAAAATTCGGGAATATATTTCCTTTCTTGAGTCCCACCTGCCATTTATATTGGTTCTCAAGTGTTTAAATGGAGGGCTGTTCAACTATATTGTCCCTAATTTCGAGGGATTCTTTGTCATTACCATCCACTTGGTTTTTCTATTTACATCCTATAGCACTATTACCTGGTCTGATAAGTTGATGTGCTTATTATAAAATTCTATAACATCGTAGCACATTAAAAGTATTTTACTACAGTCTTGTTGGCTGTGGCATTAGTCCAATAACTTCTTTTGTTTCAACCATAAATATGACAGGATTTCTTTCCTCATAACGATTGGGATAGATGTTTTACCTCAATGAGCTAACAATTCACCAATAACTTGCATTTAGATGCATGTATTCTAAGATTATTTTCGAATATTAAACAATATTTAAAAATTCACCGAGAGAAGATTAAATATTTGTACATGTTCACATTCGAGTATCTTTCAAAACAATTCAACAATCCCAAGTTTCAATGTATATTTCTGACGTCTATTTCATTACTGTGAAGAAGGCAGGCCCGGTTTTTAGCTAGCTCAGAGTTTCTCAACCTTTCAGTATTTGCGACCCAATTTTCAAACATAATTTTCATCGCACCTCTCCCCCCTCTCATACAATAACAATGCATGCCATAATAATGTATTTTCAGTATTTTGATGCTAAAGCTACACTATGACCTTAATTACAAACCTTGCAAACTACCAAGAATAAGTAAATTTATTCATCTTTGGCAACACATATCTGCTGCGTTGACAAAACTAGAATCGATGCCTCTCTATTGCTCTCTATCACGTCCACCATATCAGTAGCGTCTTCGCGAGAAGTTTCGAGTTGTCTCGAACATACGGAAAGTCTGCCCAAAAGTGTATAAATGCTGCACCTAGTTGAATTACAGCCCATCTCAGTTGAGTTGATTCTTCTACTGCTATCGGATTTATCGTGAATGTGTATGTTGTAATTTACGTGTTAATTGAAATTCAAGGTATTAAGTATTCACGGCAGTAAATTTATACAGAATCATGGATACATTTTTAAGTGGGCGTAAGCCAGCATTAGACGATAGTGAAGCATCAACAAGTGCAGAGACGAGCGTGGTTCCGAAAATAAAATCAAGAAAATATTCTCAAGATTACTTAAATTAGGGTTTACCAGTACTGAAGTAAATGAAGAAGAAAGGCCCCTGTGTGTTATTTGCTCAAAAATCTTGGCAGCAGACAACATGAAACCAAATAAACTTAAACGACATTTGGCAACGCTTCACAGTGAGTACCTTAACAAAACCCGAGAATTCTTCGAATTAAAATTGTAAAGCAGAAAATCATTTTTTTATAAAACTTTGTCTGTGAATGAAAAAGGTTTACTTGTTTCTTACAAAGTTTCATATAAAATAGCCAGATGTAAAAAGCCGTGAACCATTGGTGAAGAACTTATTTTGCCAGCAGTAATCGAGATTGTAGAATTGAAGATTGCCCGTCGAATTGGTGATATAGCTGAAGATGTACAGCATCAGCTTTTCGGGAAGTTGCGTGACAAATTGCTTTCAATTCAGCTTGATGAGGCAGTAGATGGCAATAAAAATGCTCATTTCATTGCCTATGTTCGATTTTGTGATGGTATGTCAGCAGTAGAAGAACTATTTTTCTGCAAACCCATAGAACTCAAAGCAACATCACTAGCATTATTTGCTATCTTAAATGATTTTATAAACGAGGCAAATATGGAGTGGAAAAATTGCGTCGGAATATGTACCGATGGTGCTCATTCAATGTCTGGAAGGTTTCAAAGTGTACAAGCACTTAAGAAAGAAAAATCTCCACTGTGTGTGTGGACACATTGTATGATCCACAGAGAAGCTCAGGCTTCCAAAGAAATGAGTCCTGCTCTGAATATTGTGCTCAGTACAGTTGTGACCGTAGCAAATTATATTAAAATGAGACCTCTAAAATCTAGAATTTTTTCTTCACTTTCTAAAGACATGGGTGCAGCGTTACTATTTTATTGCGAGGCAAGATGGTTATCACGTGGGAAATGTTTGCAACGTGTTTATGAATTAAGAAATGAAATCGCCATTTTTCTAGAAGAGGAAAACCGACCGGAAGCTGATAAGTTTCGAGATAGTTTATTTGTGATGAAATTGACTTACTTGGTAGATATATTCGAGAAACTAAATACCTTAAATCTTCAACTCCAAGGAACAAATACACATATATTCGATACAAGTGATAAAATTAATGCGTTTTGTAGAAAACTGGAATTGTGGAGCAGAAATGTAAAGCAGAAAAAACTAGAAATGTTTTCAAATGTGGGTGAATGTGTTAAAACATACAAGACTGAAGAACAACACGTGAAAGTTGTTTTAGTAACCAGTAAAAATCATCTAGCCATGTTGACAAACAATTTTAAAAAGTATTTTCTTACTGACGATAACTTTGTAGCAAGTTACGAGTGGGTTAGGGATCTATTTCAAAATACTCCCGAAGGGCTCTCAACTTCCGAAGAAGAAATCTTCATAGACTTCACGGCAATTGGCGAAATCAAAAGATAATTTAATAATAAATCCACTCTTTGAATTTTGGGCAGGGTGAATGATGAGTTTTCGGCACTGAAAACAAGAGCATTTCGTATACTGTTACCATTTTCAACATCCTACCTTTGCGAAACCGGATTTTCTGCGGTTGCTGGTTTGAAAACAAAATATAGATCTCCACTAAATATAAAAAAAGAACTCAGAGTGTCTATTTCTAGTATTAAGCCATCCTTCGAAAATCTTTGCTCTGCGAAACAGGCCCAAGGGAGTCACTAATAATTATTAAACTTGTTGATAATTTAGTATTGATATGTTAATTATTAGGTAAATACATTGTGCAGTACTAATACAATCCTATTTATAGGTGTATTATATCAGTGTAAATGTGTATTTTATTTTTTATTATGTCAGAATGTATTTTGTTTTGCTTTCCTTTCAATAAATTATATTAAATGTTTTTAATGAATGTTTTTACTAATAATTTCTTTCCGATACGTTTGCGCCCCCCAATAGTGTAATCATGCCCCCCTAGTGGGGGCGCGCCCCACAGGTTGAGAAACGTTGAGATAGCTAGATGTATGGTCACATCTACAAAATTTATTTTTATATTTGTTTCTGATTCAATGGCAAATTTGGATGAAATGTGTTGAAGTTATTTAAAATATGATTTTGCGTATTTTCCGGTATGGCGGCAATACAGTTGTCCACATATCTAAATAAAAATGAAATGCTGTATTTTAAGTTTGAAATGATCTTATTTTCTAATTCCTCGAGTACCATTTGGGCTGCAACATATGAGATTGCAGATCCCATGGAACAACCTTTCGTTTGTTTGTATATGTTATATAAAAAATACGTGGATTTGAGGCATTCCTCAGTAGCTACCAAAAATTCTTCAATAGGGATATCTTTTCAATATCCTTTCATCTTTTCTTGATAATATTTAATACTAAATCGATTTATGTATTTGTCTAGAATGAGACAACATCCAGTGAAATCAGTATGTAATTATTTGGAATAGTGATATTTTGAATTTTGTCTTTAAATTGCTATGAATCTTTGATAAACGAGAAGAGGAAGCTAATAAGCTTCTTGCGTCCGGATCAAAATTCCTCTAGTATCGTCAGTCAATTTGTTGGGCGTTTATTTAGGAGCAAATATGACTTTGCCTGAACCTGTTGCATATAGAGCAAAGACTTCTTCTCAAAAGATGGGAATATTATTTCGCACTAGAAAGCATGACACTCTACAAAAATTGTTAATTCTGTACAAAGCTCAAAGTCGAC
>CM032456.1:80060963-80092064 GCA_019049505.1 Pachyrhynchus sulphureomaculatus
TCACTCTTTCGTTGAATGAAGAAGGCATAGCAGAGACGAAAACCGATTTTGCAAGCTTTACCAAAGAGTACTACCGGGACGGCGTAAAGAAAATCGCATGACCACGTGTATAGCCCGCAGAGGGAACTATGGTAAAAAATAAATAAAAAGGCTTTGATAAAATTTGATATTCGTTACTTTTGCATGGATCGAGCCTAGTGAGTTTTTATAATCTAAGAATATGTTTTTATCCCTTTTAAAATGTTGTTAACAATATGCTTTAAGGTGGATTTAAATCTGAGATATTTTCAATGAATATATTGAATATATGAAAATATATCTTTATCTTAATGCGAACTTCAAACATTTCTTGCTTCAAAGAACTTGAAATTGTTATTATACACTATTTTAATTTATTTACCTTATAATCATTTTCTGTGATTTGCAGAGGAAGAAAATTATTTGGTTTCTAGTTCAAAATGCAAAATATTGAATATAGATCCATTTTCACCGGATGCCAAAAAGTATTTTAAACCAAAAAAGTACAAGTCCTGCACTAAAAATGAATTATTAACCTACGTGACAAAAGAAGACAATATTGCTACTGTTCATATTGATGCTTTAATTATTCCTGAATACACAAACAAATCGATCTCATGTTGTTATTCAGATGTTTCAAGAAGTACATCAAAAAAAAATCCTGACGATTCCGTAACGTAAGTACTAAACTTATTTACGGTCCTTTGCATTTTTTTTTCCTTATAAAGGTACTTTTAAGTATGATTAACAAGACAATTCATTAACAGAAGTTAAAATTAATATTTGAGGTGAAACCAAAATACGTAAATAAAGGATGTATTTTTCCTATGGAAATTAAACCCCATGTACATAATAGTGTGTGTGTAATCAGCTATGAAAAAACTCACCAATAATAAGTACTCAGGGATGAATGGCATTGTGGCCAAAATTCTTAAAGCGACAGGAGAGGCCGGTGTTAATCCACGAAATATGAAATAAGATCTGGGCAACAAGTGAATGGCCTAAAGAATGGACACAATCGATGTATATATCGATTCACAAGAAAGGCCCACGAGACGTCTGTGAAAATTACCGAACTCTCTCTGATATATCGTGCTAGCAAAATTATGCTTCACATCATCCAAGAACTATTGAAACCACTTCTCTTGCCTCAGATTTCCCAAGAACAGGCAGATTTTGTACCCGCTAGAGGCACAAGAGAGCAGCTAATCAATGTGAGACAAATGATAGAAAAGTTTTACTAATATAATGTCCCTGCCGTGTTCTTGGTTATACAAAGGCCCCACAGTACAATGGGATCACTTATGGGTAATTCTTGAAGAAATGGGGACACTAGACCACCCAGTCTTCTTAAACCATAAATTATACAGCAACAACATCGCTTATGTTAGAGTTGAGAAAAATCTGTCGAAGCCATTCCAAATCGGAAAGGGAGTGAAGCACGGTTGTATCCGGTCTCCACTACTCTTCAATATTTATGGTAAATGGATTATCCGCAAAGCGACGGAAGAGTGGAATGGAGGGGTATCAGCAGGAGGCAAAAAGTTCTCGAACTTAAGATACGTTGATGATACTACGAGTATATTAATGGCTAGCTCCGAGGAAGAAATGGTTGCACTACTGCATCGAATCGAAAAGGTTAGCGCAAATGTCGACCTCTCACTAAATCGAAAGAGAGGTTATTTTCTTATAATGGATCGAGCTAAAATTTTGCCTCCTCTCAACAAAATCAACAATATACCATTGAAGAAGGATATTATATACTTGGTCGCCAGAATTTCTAACAAGGGAAGCTGCGAAGAAGAAATTAAAAGAATAGCGATGGCTAAAATTATAATGACAAACCTAAGCAAAGTATAGAAAGATCACAGAATAAATAACATGACTAAAAAAAGGCTTGTCAATTCGCTAATTTCCCCTATAGCCACACATAGAGCCGAAACATGGACTAGTAATGTAGCATACCGTAAAAGAATAGAGGCTTTCGAAACTACATGCTACAGACTGATGCTCAGAATTTCCTGGACAACTCATAGGACAAATGCGCCTAATCTGAGTGATCTTAACATCCAAAATAGTGATCGGCTGTTACCATCGATTCAGAAACAAATAAGGAGGGATGGCATGGAAAAGTTGCTGAATCAGGGGAAAGTCATCGGTAGAAGAAAAAGAGGTAGATCTCCCAACAGATATAGCCATCAGATCATGTCTACAATGCAGGGGGAGTTACCGGAGAACATGAGAAGTGTCGAAGGTAGAGAAGCCTGGAGAGCTGTTGTAAATTCTGTGTCACAATGCAATGGAGAGACATAATATTGAAGGATTGTAAAAAAATTATTGAACAGCAAGATAGGTAAGAGCAACATTGTGTTCTATGTGCTGGCGATTTTTCAAGTCTAAACGGCGAGAATGACTCAAGTAAGCTGCTGATTGGCTTGGGCAAAAGTTACAACTTATCCCCATAAGATGGAGTATACTTCTTTTCTTCTTTATTAAAAAAAACGTCGTTTTTGACGTTCAGTGATTTCAATGCTACTCATGATTAACTTTTCGCTGATTAATTGTTCTTGTAACTGCATTTCTCCATCGGGCTCTGTCTTGGTTTATTTTGCATTGTATTTAACAGTCTTGTAATAACATGTGTCTATCTAGTTTCTTCTTTTAACTTCAGTTTTTCTCTAAACCACAAGACTTTCTATGTTGTTGCTACGCATGAAGTTACCAAAGAATCTTAATGATCTTTGATATGTCATACTGGATAGACTCTGGGTTGGCTGAATTTCTTGCAAAATATGTTAAGTTTTTAGTCGCCCAAGGTATTCGAAGTATTCTACGCCAGCACCATATCTCAAATGTTTCAATTCGCCTTCGATCTTCTTGACGAATAACCTATGTCTCAGGAGCATATTCGAAATATAAAAAATCACTGAAATTACCAGGAAAAAAAAAATTTAAGAAGAAAATTTCCGGTAAAATAGATAATGCATATTTTTTTTTTATTTTTGGCAATTTACCACTAAAGTTTAAAAGTCCTGTTCATATAATGGAGTATAATTTTTAAGGTGAGAAAATTCTCTATAATAAGATTCACGATTAATCCAGTCATCAGAGGCAAATTTTGACGAAAAGCTCTCATTAAACGTAAACAGGCTGTATTTTAGCACACAAGCAGTTTTTTGGACGTAGACTACGATAATAAAATGAAAAATTGGGTTTTCCTCAAATATCTCGTAAAATAAAAAAGATATCAAAAAACTAATAGCATATGAAAGAATGGGAAATTTTACAAAATAATATTATATAGAATGTTTAGTTTTTTCTTAATTGAGAAAAAAATATTTAAAATAAAATGGCTGGTTTAACCCCTTCAGTTTTAGTGGGAATTATGCTTTCAACCTCATTTATGATTAAATTAACGTTTCTGTTACTGCTAAATATTTGAAATTGGCTATTAAGTGCGTTCTCAGGGTGCGGATTAAGATTCCAATGACAGATTTGAAAAATTCAAAATAGCGGATCCTATATTAACGCCATTAACAAAATTCCTTAGAGTAATTTAGAATGTTTATGTTTTCAGTAACCATTTTCTGTGTACCTGGATATTTAAATGAAATATAAATACTTTATAGTTAAAGCTTAGACTTTTATCTTTCATTTCATCATATTAAACTTAAAAATAAAAAAAAAAATATATTTTTTTTATTTTAAGTTTAGGTTCTATAATTAATAATAAGCAAAAAATACATTTATCATGAACATTTTTTAAAGTTTCAGATGATTTTGTAATATCAAGTATACTGCCACTGAAAAAAAAATTGTCCACTTTTTTTTGACCATTTCGTACTTCTTTGAACGTAAAATTGCCGGCGACGCACTACAGCAGGCAAATTTTCATATTTTAAAACTCAATTTTTAAATAACACAGGCAATGTGGGTATTTTTAATGATTCTTATATTGAAACTTAAGGTATAATAATGATATCTGCACAAGGTTTTTTTTTCAATACTATATTTTATTAAACATTTGTAATTTACTGTATGCCCGGTAAAAATCATGCAAATAAAAATTTCGTTTTTAGTTTTACAAATTATAAAATAGCAAAAATACAAACTATTAGTATCATCGGAAAGCTGAAAGTCTCCTCTTTAAAAAGCTGTCTTTTATTTTTTTTTTACACTTAGTAATAATAATCGATAATATCGATTAACCTTCGAGCGGTACGCCGTAGACTTTCAAATTAACCTGTTTGGTGCGCTACACTTTTTGAATCACCTATCCGAATTTTTAATAAATTCTCGCGCTAATAAAAAAAAACTGAAAAAAAAAATTCTATATATACTGTTTTCCCCGCTTTTTCACATGATGCTATTAGTTTTTCGATATCTTGTTTATTTTTTGAGATATTATCGAAAAATCTAATATTTTATTTTATTTTGGATTTTGTGGGCTTAGCGCGCACCAAACTTTAGCAAACTTTTTTTTATCGTATTCTACGTTCAAAAACAAATACCTATGTGCCAAAATGCAGCCTGTTAACATTTAATGGGAGCTAAAAACCCTTGACGCTGAGCTAGATGAAGCACATTTACATAAAAGAATAATCACTTTAATTCTGTTTTTTAGAATAACTACTTGCAAAGATTTTCAAGAAAATGTAACCCTTACACAAGAAGCGATTTTGATCAAATGTACCGAGCAAAGTTCAAAAAATAAGATCTATGAGAACGTTCATAGTTCAGTTCGAATAACGAAGGAAGTAAAAAAGAAGATTAGTAAATTTGACAATAGCACAAATAAACCATTAAGTATTATGTTTGTTGGTATTGATAGTATTTCCAGATTAAATTTTATAAGAGCGTTACCTAATACTTACAAATATATTGAAAATAGTGGTTGGCTTACTTTGAAAGGTTACAATAAGATGGATGATAACACTTTTCCAAACCTAATGGCAATCCTAGCAGGTAAGTTGACACTTATAGTTGTTCTCACCGACTCTCTTATCTTAAAGACAACTAGATCTAGTTCACTTTAAATTAAAATACTCTGTATCATTATCGTTTAACTAAAACTTATTAAAGTATATTTGACAAAAACGCCAATTTAGTAATGTGACTTCTTTTTTTTATCGTTCACCTCCCCGCCTGAGTAAGGATTTTACCTTTTTCATATCCTAAGGATATCGGCGAGGATGTCGTAATACCCGTCAACGTTGTCCAAGTGCTGAAACATACATTTCTGCATTTCACAGTACCTTTTAGACAACAGGGTAGTACTGCCACGGACCTTGTTGCCTTTCTACGAACAACTACTACCTATGTAACAACTACTACTAACGGATTGTTAAAAGGGCGCTTCATCGAAGTTTCTCAGAGATGCCGTAGATGCAAGTAGAAGTTGTATTAGGCATACTAATAACAGGAAAAAAATATGCGGAGCATTACTGAGAAATTCGACAAGGCATTTTAATGATCTTGCGGTTACCAGCCAGTTTCGTTTTATTCCAGCTGTTTGTCTTTTTGTAGCAATAGCTATATCTTCTGTAACCGAAGTTAATAATACAATTGCAAAAAATAACACACACCTAAAGAAAATTCTTTCATAAAAATCATGATTTGACTTTTATCGGCTCTTTTCCAGCTGTATAATGAATTATTTGTATTAATTGATCTACTAAAGTTATTCTACCGTAATTTACGAAGTGCTTTATAACTCTTAAACTTTTAATTGTTTTGGCTTTTACTTGATGGAAATCCATAACTAACGTAATGAAAGACAATTTGTCAAAATTTCCACTTTTTATTACAAAATTGCTTGACGCGTTTCGTTACAAGGTAACTTCTTCTGATGCTTTCTGCAACTAACAAACATTTAGGTTTTATTCCACCTTATTATCTACTTTTACAATTAGTTTGAAAATAGTTTATTAGGCTATTCTTGGAATTCATACTGAACTTTATAAGGTATATAAATTTAATAAAGGGGATTTCCCATCGGTCATATTTATTTCTCTTTGTTCATTTAGAATGGAATCTGTGTTTTTCAAACAGTTTATCTCTAAGCATTCCAAAAGGTTTAAATTTTTTCCTTTGTTTTCTACATGTAATATTACAAACTGGTCATTAAAATGATGGTTCTGTTCTATTAAAAAAGAATCTGTTTTGTTGTGTTCTGAAATTCTAGTTCCAAATGAGTGCCCTGTCTGCCCTATGTACGCCTTATTACACGAACCGCTTCAATTTATATACTGATTTTTCATCTTTGTTTTGTTTAACTTTCGCGTTTTTTGTGAGTTTTCCTAGTGAGTTATTAGTTTGTAAAGCTATATTTGTATTATTTTGGTTTTAGTAGTGTTTAATTTTTCTGAAGATGTGCCAAAAAAGGTTAATGATTTATAATTAATATTGGTGTCTTTAGTTTTAGGGTAGACTTCAGAAATAGCTTTGTTTTTAAGTTTTTTATTAAGTACTAAATTAACCATATTTGGGTGTAACCATTATTTACACCAATTTGTTTTATTAAATTTAATTCGTTATTGACATTATTTTCAGATAAAAGAACACTCACTAGCCTATGTAACATATTGTGATATGCTGCAAATTTGTGTTGTTTTGGGTGGTTTGAAATGTTGTATATTGTTGTGTCTGTGTGTGATGGTTTGTGAAATATTGAATATTTATGTTTGTTGTTATCCCTTGATATAGTGAGATTTAGGAAATTAAGTGAATTATTTTCCCTTATTTCCATTGTTATATTTTTGTGGATGGAATTGATGTGATTAAAAAATGTATTCAACTGCCTATCCGTGCCATTGAAATAAACTAAAATGTCGTCTACATAATGGCATGTTTTTGAATTATATTTTCGATGTTACTCATAAAAATTTCTACTTTATAATTCTTCACAAGAAGTTTGATGAGGTAAGATTTAGACTTCTTTTTCAGCGTTGAGTGTAGTGTTATGAATAACAAATGTTTTTTTTTATAAAAATAAAATGTAAGTGTGTTGGTTTAATGTATTGTAAAAATATAAATTAACGAAAATATTCCCGACTTGACGAGAACATAAGTGACGCCCAGTTCAGCAATAGAAAAACTGTATTCGCCTTGCAGATCCTCATTTAACCAGCGCACGCATCAATAGAGATAGATGTCTTTACATACTTTATAGATTTCGAAAAAAGCATTCAACATAGTCCAACACGGTAAGCTCAACCCATTTCTATCAAAACTCTATCTACAAAAAAGGCCAGGATTCGTATCCAAGACTAAACATCTGAGGAGTTGAGCGTAAGGAGAGGTGTTCGCCAGGTCTGTGTATTGTCGCCTCTCTTGTATAATGCGAATTCGGAACGGCAATTAAGGGAGGCACTGCACAGCACCTAGGTGGGCCTGGTAGTAAATGGCGAAATAATAAATAATCTGAGATACATATGCCGACGACACTATCCTTAAAGCCGACACTCCTGTGGGACTTATAGGCCGGGTAGCAAATGTAGGCTATAGATGGGATATTAAGTTTAACTGCAAGAAAAACATACACTCTAATAATTAGCAAAAACAGCATCCGCAACCACCATTATCAATATACCTCTCGCAACAACCGACATCATTATATACTTGAGCTGCAAAGCACTTTGAAAAAGGATTGAGAGGACTCTCGGGAAATAAGATGCCGAGTCTAAAAGACAAGGGGCGCATTTAACAGGATGCAAAATATACAATGCAATCTATCCGTCAGCATTAATACCCGCGGTCAGGGTATTGCGGAATTACGTCTCTTCAGTCCTTCCTCTATGGAGCGGAGACGTGGACTCTTACCGATGTCTCTCCTGGAAAAGGCATTGTGGTGTTACCGTCGTATGTTCAGGATCTCATGGGTTCATCATGTGACAATCGAAATGGAATTGCAACGCGTAGACAGAGAACTAGAATCCCTAACAACTGTTAAACGCAAGAAAATGGATTACTTTTGCACATCATGCGAAAAAGGAAAATACCGCCTTCTCTAACTCAATCGGTAGGACGCCAACAAATATCACGGTTGCGAAACTTACGACTGAGGGCGGAAAATGACATCAGCGGCATTATTCAGCTCATCAAGAAAATAAATGAATACACATTTTTATTATTGAGAATTTGATTTGGTAATTGACAAACTATAATATTCATAAGGTTATCTCTTCACTAATTCGACATTTTTTAAAAAATGTTTAATTGTCGCATCTATTAAAATAATCAATTCCTTCTGGGTATAGCAATATGATTCTTAATCCTTATAATAATTATTAATATAATAGATAGGGAAAAATAATATTAACATTCTTTTTCGTCTTCGGATACCATGAACCGTTCAACGATTGTTGGTTATCATGTTGGCTACCATGTTGATGATGATCGTTTTTATTGACAGCCGCTCATAAAAGTTGAACCGTAGACTTTCCGTACCACTAACTCAAATTTTTCAACTACGATTTTCTCCTTCTCCCTGGACCACGTCTGCGGCATGGAATCTTTCCCTCTATAATCAGATACAAGATTTCGTATTTTACCGGATGTCTCATAATGTTGCCAAAATATTCTGATTTGTGTCGCTTGATGGTCGTGACCACCTCTAAGTCCTTGTCCATGTGAGTGAGAACGCTTTTGTTACTAATTCTGTCCACCCAACTGATTTTCAGCAGTCGTCAATATACCTACATCTCGAATATGCCTGGGGCAGGCGCTTTAGGTAGCGTCCACGCTTCCATGCTGTATAAGAGAACCGGAAAGACATAGCAGCCTACCATTTTCATGGTCATTGATTTTGTTACCAAAATACTTCAATTTATCAACTCTCTATCTTTGTGCCCTGACTGTAATACCACCATCTTCAATATTAGATTCTTTGCTTATAATCATATATTTTGTTTTATTTGCATTGAGTCTTAAACCAAGATATGTATAAGTGTCAATTATTTTATCCATAAGTTTTTTGTAGATCTTCTCCGTTATTAGTGATAAATTAATGTACCATCGGCATATCTGATGTTAATTATGTTAACGTCTTTGATGTTGATTCCTTCAGTGGTATCAGTGAGTACTTCATTGAATATCGCCTTTTTTTGATGGGTCTAGCAGACACCATACAGGAGCGACACGTGTGCAGAGACAGCGATTTACGTTGTTCTTGAATCGCTGTAAATTGTACTCGGTGGGAAACACAGTCCTGGGTAAATTATTACAAAGGGATGATGTTCTCCATATAAAAGACTGCTTGAAAAGCGTTGTACGAGGATTAACATCATGCGGATGCGAAGTATTAGCGCGACGTGTACTTCTAACATACACCGCTCTGGAAGGAATTAAGCGGGCTACATCCCTCGAACACTTTCCATGAAAATACTTGTAGAATAAGTCGCCAACCGTTCTTCGATGTTCCAGCGAATCAAGGCCGCCGGTCAGTTCCGGGTCTCCAATCAGACGAACAGCTCTTCTCTGAATAGAATCCAACAAATGCAGCGTATGTTTGGGAGCGGAGCCCCAAACATGGGAGCAGTATTCCATAGTTGGTCGAAATTGAGCTTTGTAAAGAATTAACAGTTGCTGTAGAGTTTAAAGCTTTCTGGTTCGAAATAATATTCCCAACTTTTGAGAAGCTCTCCTTGCTATGCCTGCAACCTGTTCATGCTAGGACATATTTGCTCCCAAATTAACGCCCAACAAACTGAGCGACGATGCTAGGGGAATGGAGCGCCCCGACAGAACTATGTCGGGTTCAGCAACGTTAACTTTTTTAGAAAAAACTGCCGCCTGGGTTTTTGTAGCGTTAAATTCCTCTTGGTTACTGTCACCCAAGATAGAACTTCTTCGAGGTATTTGTTAAGTTGAATGCCTTCCTGCTGTCTGCGGATATTCGTCTGAATAGCCGATGTCCGAGCGTTCAAAGTGAATGAAGAGATAAGCGTACTGTCATCTGCAAAGCTGTAGGTTGGATTCTCGCTCTTTTCCAGAAGATCGTTAATGTAAATGAGAAAGAGAGTAGGAGACAGTATGAAGCCTTGAGGTACACCGGCGTTGATAGTGAAGGTGTTAGAAAAAAATCCGTCGATCGCCACTCGTAAAGAACGCTCTCTGAGGAAACATGAGAGCCACAAACAGAAACTTCTCAGACATACTAGAAGAGCGTAGTTTAGCCAACAGCCTATCGTTCCAAACACGGTCGAATGCCTTGGATATGTCAAGAGCAACCGCTCGAGATTCTCCAAAGTGTTCAATTGCGTTGTTCCAAACGTCTGTTACATAAGTCAGATCTCCTGTTGATCTATTTTTACGAAAGCCATATTGGTGATCGCTAATAATGTTGAATCCTTCAAGATATTTTAGAAGATGCTGATTGATAGCCTTTTCCATGACTTTCGATATTATTGTCTTCTTGCCTTTTTTAGGTATCGGCTGAACTGTGACACATTTCCAGCCGGAAGGAAATATTCTCTTTATGTAAGATACGTTGAAAAGTCTACAGAAAACTGCTGTTAGTTTCCCTCGCATAGTTTTTGAGAACTATGGCAGGTATTCCGTCAGCGCCAGAAGCTTTTTTGGTGTCTAGCTTCGTTAAAATACGCTTTATGATACGCTGCCTGAAGACAATATCGGGCATGCTTGACTGCACTATGGGAATAGTAGATGGTGTTTTTCCTTAGAAATCGACAGTAGAATGTAAAACAACAAGTTCGCTTTCTCAACAGGTGCCATCGCAATAGAATTATCTGGCCGTGTGAGTGGTGGTATGATGGATTTGGTGAAATTTTGACTAACTGCCTTAGCGACTAACCAAAAAGACCTGGAATTGTTGGGACAAGCGAGAAGTTTGTTTCTAATTCGTTGATTGTGTGCCTCCTTGGTTTCGTCGATAATTTCTTTGCATCTGTTCCTGGCACGAACAAAGGTGTTACTGTTTATGGTGTTAGGATTTTCACGCCCTTGTCGGTAGGCAAGTTGTTTAGAAGCAACAGCTTCTTTGCATTTTCGGTCAAACAAAGGCTTGCCGTTGGAAGGGCAATTCTTTGAAAAAGGGACGTAAGCCTCGATACCGGCCAAAATAATATCGGAAACCTCCCTGGCTCAGTCAGATGGGTCGTCGGATCGAAAACAAACGTCTAACCAAGGGAAAGTTCGAAAATATTCCGTGAGATCTTCCCATTTAGCCCAAATAGAGGTTGAGCAACACGGGCGATAAAATATAACCCCATTTGATTTTAATTTCATCCGATAGTTGATGCTCGAACCGTACTTCAGCTGTCTGATGCCAGTACAAATTGTCGATGATACGAATTTCTTTGTCGTCTATACCGGAAGTTTTTAAAATCTCTAGAAGTTTTTCGTGGCTTACCCTGTCAAAAGCTTTTTCAAAATGAATTAAACAAAGGAACACATTTTGATTGGCATCGCGACATCTCTGGATCAACACATGAATACCAAAAAGTGCCTCTTTAGTCCCTAATCCCTTTCGAAAACCAAAACTGACTGTTTCCAATTTTTTCAAGTCACTCACAAAAAAATTTTTTAAAATATGACTCATGAGACTAATTGTTAGATAGTCACTACAGTTGGTTGCACTGTCGTTTTTTTGGAATCACGACAAAAGTTCATTTCAGCCAATCAGTCGGTAGTATTCCGCTCTCATATGTGGCATTAAAAAGTTTTGTTAGGGCTGTTATTCCTAAATTACCCAACGGTTTTAAAATTTCAGTGCAATATTATCATTAATAAATACAAAGTTAATAATTTGATCAAATTTCAGTTTTGATATAATTTCTGATCATAAAATGTATAATTTTTAGCTAATTGTACCAATGCACCCAATCCTAATACCGGCAGCTTCTATATTTAAATTTACTAAGAGTCTTGTGTTGCAATATTATTTTATTATCACTTACTGATATGATATTTTATAAGCTAAAAACCGCAACTTCTAGGGCTTTTTACTCTCTTGACAAATTCATAAAGTGACAATGAGCAAAGAGCTCTCAAAAACCCTTTCTAACAAATAAACAAAGGAAATGACGTTTGCTGTGCTGAATTGAGAATTAAGTTTATATTAGAGATAAGTAAATTAATTATATTTTAGTAACGACTGACTCTTGGAAACGTCTAAAAAACCGATATGTAAGTAGATTTCATTACAATATTTTATTATTACAGTACATTCTAAATATTATTACGATGAATACTCTTGAGTTTCTATTCATACAATAGTAACTAAAAAAGTTATAATATACCAATATTTAATTGCTCAATATAATTCGAAATGATGATAAAATTTAGAGAGTCACTGTCCGCACTTTATTTTCTAGTATAAGTCGCAAATAACTTCATCGATTTAATATGGCTATTAGCAGCGGTAAGACAGAAAAGATTCAAAAGAAGCTTTTAATCTCCAATTAGTACTAGGGTGGATTGAAAAGTCCTGTTAAAAACGAGGTAAATAACGTTTTTTTGCAAAAACAAAAATTTATTTCTCCACGTAATCTCCATTGAACCCAATACGTTTGGTCCAGAAAGATTCTAATTTTTCTATTTCTTTAGAAAAATACCCGGTCAAGTGCAAGTTGAACTTGCACAATTAGTGTTCCGTACGTTGATTGCTTCTGAAATAAAAATTTTGTTACGTAGGTATAAAATGATCAGTGACTTCACAAAACACACCCCAAATAAGTTTTTTAACAAAGTTTTGTTTTCGATCTGTACTGAAACCTGATGACCTTGAAATTTTTGTTTTTTTATATACCAGATAAATTATTAAAGGTAATGCACTCGTGATAATTTTCGTTCAATCTACACCCCGTGGAGAATATTCCAGAATTTTTTCAAAATTTTGGAACAGTGCGATTTTGCGCGATTTTTTTCAAAATAATACAAAGAAAAGTATGCGCCTGTAAGACATTATATATATTTTTGGACTCATGTTTTTACAAGCTTTCATTTGACACCCCACTCGATGACCTAGTAAAATTTTTTTTTTTTCACTTCCGGTTTCACCCTCCAAAACTAACCCCTTAAGGCGATCAATTTCTATATAAAGTACCAAATTTCAACTTTCTCCGTCAAATAGTTTCGGAGAAAATCGAGAGTGACAGACGAACAGACAGACAGACGGACAGACAGACACCGAAGTGATCTTATAAGTGTTTCCGTACGGAACACTAAAAATTTCAAAATTTTCAAAATGAGCATAATACTCGTTTAAAGCAGAGATATCATCTTTATTCGAGGAGAATTTCTTCCCTCAAGCCAGTTTTTGAAATTAGGAAACAAAAAATGTAACTTGGAGCTAAATCTGAAGAATAGGGTAGATGGAGAAGAATTTCGAAGCCCAGCTCCCTGCACTATTGCCAATGTAGCGGCCGATGTGTTAACAGGCGCATTGTTCTAATGAAGGAACACTTTTATGTGCATTAATCTTGGCCGCTTCTGCTTCAACTCACTATGGAAACGGCTCAATAGCGTATAGAGCCAGACGCTGTTTTAGCCCTTTCCAAATAGTCAATCATGATAATACCCTATATGTCCCAAAAACCTTCACTTTCTCGCCAATAAAACTGTTTTCTCTTTTTCTCTAAACTGTCACCTTTGCCAACTCACTGTTTTGACTGCCGTTTTGTCTCCGGGTTGTAGTGGTGGATCCACGTTTGATCTACAATCACAAAACGATGCCAGAAGTCTTTGGGATTACACTACAACTTTTCCCGATTCTGTTTTCAAATATCCTGCCCCGTGCATCTTTGGTCTGAAGTCAACAAACGCGGCACCTATCGCACATTCGACTTTTTTATTTTTAAAACTTCATGTTAAGTACCAGTTCGTATGAGATAGCTACCATCTCAGCAACTTCGATGATGCGATGATCTTCCATCACGAAACAATGAAGTTTACCAATCATTTCAGAAATTCATAGGAAACTTCAATCGGGCGCCCTAAACGCAATACAGTGCTCGTAAGATCACGTTTAAATTTATTTATCCAGTAACAAATAGTCTTGACTGCTGGTGCAGAGTCCCCGTAAACTTCTTTTAGTTCAGTTTCTATCTGGGGCGCAATCTACTTTTTTTAAATGAAAATATTTCATCACTTCACAATACTCCGCTTTATCCATCTGGTTACGACAACTGCCAACACCCAACTGGCCGTTGCATCTGTTTAAAACTTTCATCAAAACCGTTACAAGAATCACGCTTATCAACAGTCATACCGCTTAACAAAATTTCCAGCCATTTTATAGAAACTTACCGGGCTTATCCATCCACCCTCGTACGTTTTCATATTAGTGCAATCGACCATTAATATGTTTTTTACATTTATTACAACGTTATCCCTCCGTATATTCTGCTAAAAAAATCAACTCAAATTAAAACAGCTTCTTTACAACCGGAATATTTACATTCTTGGCATTGGGACATTACATGTTTTGTTTATTAAATAATAATGATATTGTTAATTAAAGAAAATTTAAAAATACCAATGACACTTAAATCCCCGCTGATGCAAATATTAATTCAATGCAATTTGTTTACAGTATAAAACAATTAGGTAATATTAAGAAGTACAGGATTAATTTATTATATACTGTGAAAACGCAATTTTAATAACCCACAAATTATTATTTATGTTAAATATAAGCATTTGATAATAGTAATCTAATAACAATGTATCTTCCTTTTATTGTTTCTGAATTGAAAATGAGAAATGTAATTTTTACCTACATATATCCTCCATCAGATAACCATCGTATTAAAATGCGAGCAAATTTATTGCTGGGATGTTATATGATTTCGGAGAGTTGTATTATTGTTTGAAGTATTAAATATATTTCTTTAATATTGTTATAATCTATAAGCATTTGGTGGTAATTTCCTTCAATGATGTCCAATTCCTTTCATAAAGATATATAATGCACTTTACATGTATGTGAGTCAAAAGACATAACTTGCGTCCAGATGCTACTACAGTTTCTAAACGTAAATTTTCGAATTTGCAAGAAAATAAATCCTTTGCTACAAGGTGTCCCAAAAACTGTTTAATTTTAAAATATTCATAATAAAGAAACGAGTTTGCTAAAATAAAAATTATTGTGTATCATATTGTTGAGAAAATTAGTTTAAAAATAATATCATTGACATGTCTATGAGGTTCTCGTCATTCTTTTATTATTAATCGCTGTTCGGCTGGTCGTTTTTTTCCTTGTTGCTATTTCTTGCTAGATGTTTTTTTTAATTGTCCTTGCGATTGGTTTCTCTACAGTTCTTAGATTCCTACTTAATACCTTTTTATTTCTAGGCAAATTTAATTAACACACACATTATATATATATATATATATAATATATATAATATATATATATATATATATATATATATATAATACGTATTGTTTCTCAAAGTAAACTAGAGCTTTTTCAAAATAAATACAAAAAAACTTATTTTTAGGCACAATTCATTTATTATGTACAAAATAGTCCCTTCGGACCCGATACAGCGTTTTGCTCTATAAAATAAGCATGCCACAAGAATTTTTAGCTCATCTTTTGAGATGTCCTTCATTATACTGGGTCGACGCCTTTTGGGTGTCTTCAATGCCCGTATTTAACACTTTCCTTTCATTGACAAATGTAATTTTGGAAATAAATAGATGTCGCACGGACCCAAAATCAGGCGAATACGGTAAATAGTTGATAGTAAAAATATCGTTTCTGGTAAAAAGAATCCGTAATAAATGTCGAATGATGAGGTAGTGTATTATCATGTAACAATAGCCAATTTCCGCTTTGACGATATTGTGTCCGCACTACAATAAACGCTGAAACACCTAGAAAATAACAATTTGGCCATTGGAACGAATTTCTTGTGCACTATTCCCTCCGAATTGTAGAAACAACATATCGATTTTTTTTTAACTTTTGACTTCTGCAAACGACTTTTTTATCGGTTTTTCTTCGCTTGTGTGCTTCCATTCAGAGCTTTGGAGCTTGGTTTCTGGATTACAATGAAAACACCACGTCTAGTCGCTAGTTACAATGGACTACTTGAAGGCCTTGTCCTATTTCTAATCTTCAATCGAGTTTTTACAATGTTGAATTCGAAGCAATTTTTTGGTCATCAGTCAATTCTTGTGATACAAACCGTGCGCAAATCGTTCTAAAACCCTGCTCAGTCAAAATATTATGGACTGAACTTTGAACATATTAAATTCCATTTCCATATATCGTTTTAGAAGATTTTAGCTCTTTTTTCATAAATCTACGGACAATTTCAATATTATCTTTAGTTTAAACCAACACGCTTGTCGTCATTTAGGTCCTCACCTTTTTTAAAAAAAAACGTTTATACTACTCAAGTTTAACACAAAACTTAGTTGTATTTCTTTGATATTCATTTTTCGACTTATAGCTAACACATACCGCCTCTTTAAGTATCTCAGCTTCTTTTCGTCTGAGTATCATCAAAAATTGGATACGTGACTGAAAGACTGTTCCAAACGCATGTTATATCCATCCTCTAGTATTGGCTGTTTTTGAGAAGAAACTTTTACACACCCATCTGTCTATATATATATATATATATATATATATATATAATATATATATATATATAGCACAGGACTCCCTCCCCATTACTCCATAAATTGACGCAGTGGCATATTAAGAAATTGTGCTGGTTTGAGCTCAATACCGACCAAATTTGAAAATACCAAAAATATCAGAAAAACTAAAGTAAAAATGTAATTTCTTAATATAACAAAAGTTTTCTCTAATATTTTGGATATTCAATAAATTTTTATTCGAAAACTAAACCTTTAGAGAAATTATATAAAAAGATAAAAAAAAAAATACTTGTTTTTATTCGTAGAACCACAATGAATTTTTTAAAGCACTTTGTAACAATTCGTTATTTTTTTACGTTTTTTTTCGTTGTAAAAACCATTTACCGGTACATATAGGACATATTAACGAATTGTTAAAAGGTGCTTCTGTGTTTCTACGAATAAAAACAAGTATTTTTTTACTCTTACATAATTTTTCTAAAAGTTTTGGTTTTCGAGTAAAAAATTGTTGAGTATACAAAATATGGCAAATACGCTGTGATAAATAGCTCCGAAAATTGTCAGAGAAAACTTTTGGTTATATTATTATTGATATGCTTTCTGGCAAATTCCAATCTCACGCGTCTATTTCTTTGGCTAAATGAAAGGCTTATTTCTAGCAGTTCGACCATGTAAATTATTATTTCGCAAGATCCGTCGAACTGTTTCGGGGTTACACCTTTTACCAAACTGTCTTTCCCACCTCGGCGCACAACTTTGGCGCACTTTTTTTTGGTTTATTTGATACCTCTCTTAAAATCCATCTTTCTTCACGTTCATTGAAGATCTTATTTGGAGCCAACCTTGACTTATTCTCGACTCTATTTTCATTCCGGTAACGTTCAATGATATGCTGAACAGTTGAACGGACATTTATTTACCATTTTGGCTATCTCTTTGGCTGTATCCATTCCTGTAACGAGTAATAATTAAATTTCTTCTCAGAAATTGTAGTTCGACGAACCCATTCTTAAACAATTTCGTTTTTATTGAATGAAAAAAAATGTCAAACTAAACAAAAAACAATTGCATTGCAATCAAAGGAACGCCGCCTTCGTAAATTTCAAAATGCGATAAGTTTTGACCCCTGTTGTTATTTTGCATCATTTAAGCTGTGACGTTAAAATTGCATATGATTTGATTAATTATTTATTGTTAATTAAGTAAGGCATATTTAAGACAAAAAGTAAATTCATACTTTTTTAGAAGACTCTTTACTAATTTAATTTCAATAAGTTGTTTTTTTCAAATAAATAAAGAGGCACTGAGACCAGTTAGTCTTTTCTTATAGCGACTGCATCATTTAAGCTGTGAGTCACTGAGTATATATATATATATATATATATATAAATATATATATATATATATAATATATATATATATATATATATATATATAGTATTCCCATAAATACTTTTCCGAACTTTTTTGGTGAAATATTTATAGGTTACGTCACTCAGTTGTTATACAGTTATTATGTGTAAACATATTTATGATTTGAATTCTTTAAACAATGCAGTGGGGTAATCGAGAAAAAGGATTGCTATTACAGCCTTATTGGAGTGAGGTATGGAAAAAAAAAGGGACCTTTTTCAAACCTTAAAACCGCTTAAAATAAGTCATGTGTTTGTTTTGCGGGTGATAAAATTATTTACTGAGACGGGAGACATAAAAGGGGTCAACGCTCAGGAAAACCAAGGACTGTTTGAACGCCACAAGCTCTTAAAGCTGTTAAAGGGCGAATTTCCAAAAATCCTCTCCATAAACAAAAAAATTTATCTGGTGAGATGAAAATTTCGAAAAATTCTATGTTTCGTATCATTAAAAAAAGACCTAAGACTTGGCGTTTATTAGAGGTCATTTGCTAACGGAAGATTTATAGCGGAAACGGTGCAAAAATATAAAAGTTTATTGAAAGAATACGCTAATGACAAACAGAAAAATTTTGTTTACCGACGAAAAAATGTTCACTGTAGAACAATCTTTCAATAAGAAAAATGATAGGATTTATGCCAGATCTTCTAAGCAAGCGTCTAAACTTCAGTTCAGAGGGGTTTTCAAACAGCATCAGTTATGGTTTGGTGAGGCGGTCAGCTTTGATGGGGTTACCAGTATTAATTTTTGTGAAAACTTGGCTAAAATATATCAAGACACTATTTTAGAGAACGTTGTGAAACCCCTAAACCATACTCTTTTCAAAAATAAGCATTAGGTCTTCCAGCAAAATTCTGCACCAGGATATAAAGTTAAAACAACACAAGCATGGCTTCAACAAAATGTGCCTTATTACTACATATGATTGGCCTTCTGCAAGTCCTGTTTTAAATCCTTTAGATTATAAACTATGTTCCCGCTTAGAAGCTATGTTTGCTATATATGTCAATTTTCACTTTATAAAACGTGCTTTAACAAAAGAGGCGAACAATTTTCCGTTGAATCAAGTGCGTGTTGCTATAGAGCAGGGTTCCCAAACTTTTTTTTTTCGTAGACCACTTTCAAAATTTTACTGGTTTCGGTGGACCCCCTGCTGCTACATTTCTACCATATTCCCAAAACTCGTCAAAAAATGTGAAGATTAGAGCTGACGGTGGAAATTTGCGTCGTGGCTGAGTTCCAACCCTAAATTCGCAGTGGTAAAAATAAAAAGAAAAATAATATATTTTCTTGTGTTCTATTTATTAAAATATAATATAATTACAGACTTAATAGAATTAAAATTAAACATTAAAAACGTATCGTAACTTCAACAATGCAAATCAACAATTAAAAAAAAATAGTCATAGTTTTAATGGGAGGGATGTACATGATGGATTGACAGCAAATTATCAATATTTGGCTTCAGTTTTGTAAGGAATAACCGCAAATCTCCCCGTTCTGTGATGTTCAATCTGCTTCTTTTTTTGTTAATAGGTTTTTAACGACACTAAAACTTTTTTCGACAAGGTATGACGAGGAAAACGCTATCAAAAGTTTTCTCGCAATTTCCCACAGCCCAGGATATTTTTCGGGTATTTCTGGCTGCAGCCAAAATGTTTGATAGCCTTTTTTAAATTCCACCTTCAGCTCCTCATTGGTGCTAAGCTCGAGTAGCTCCTCTTTTAATACCACATTCGCCACTTCCGTTTCATCAAATGGGATTTATGATCCATGGTGGTTACTTCCATCGTCAGAATATCTTCAAATCTATTTTTGAAGTCATCATGCAGGGCATTTAAATGTTTGAACGTGTGTCTGAATATCTTCATCAAGACATTCTGCCTATGACAAGTTTAGAAACTGGGAGGAATTCGCGCCGACTAATATTTTCCTTCATAAATTTCAATTTTCTAAGAAAAACCGAAAATTACACCCCATTGTTTTTTATTAAATTTTAGGCTGTCCCTTTGTAACTGCAAGTTAATGTCCTTAAATTTTTTTGAACAAATCTGTCCAAATATAACGCGATGTCTGCTTTCAATTTGATCAGGTTTTCTTTTAAAATCATGGAACTTTACTTTCCAGAAACTCTAAAAATGATTCATAAAGTGAGTAAAATCTTGTTAAACATGCACCTTTCGACAACCAGCGTACTTCAGTATGTAAGAGCAATCGTTGCAGTCTTCATCATTTTCGTCGCACAATTGTGCAAATAAACGGGTATTCAACGCATTGCTCCTTATTTTGTTAACTGCTTTAATCACAAATTGAATGCGATTGGTGCGGTGCAACTTAAATTTTTCGCTAACCAGGTGTTGTCGGTGGATGACACAGTAAATTGCAGTTACTCCTGGTATAATTCTTTTAAGATGGCTTATAAAACCCACGATATCGCCCGAAGATGGCAGGAGCTCCATCTGCTGCTACCGAAATAATGTATGTAAATGGAATCGATTTTTCCCCCCTAAACAGTCATTCAGGAACATTTAAATATTGATTCGCCCTTTAAGTGTCCGTCACCAAAGTATTTCGCGAATAGCAGTTCTTTATGATTTTCTTCGTCATAACAAATCGAACATATGCCAATAATAATGCTTCATTACCAGATAAAAAATGACTCGATCCAGTTGAATAGAAAAATGAGTTGTTTGCAGATAATTACACAAGAAGCTTTCATATTATCAGAGCTGATTTCGATCAATACTTATTATAAAGATGTTGTTACTCAAAGGAATTTCTTTTGAGTGCGTCAAATGGAGGTTTGTGCAGAAACAGTATTTTAAAACCCGTCTTCAACAGCGGGTAAAATTAACTGTTCTCCGATAGATGTGAGCGGTTTTTCCTCCCCAGATTTCGCTATAAACAATGAGATATTGTAAGATGCCCGCAAGCCATCATCGTACTTTGAGACTTTGACATGCGGAACATACTGTGCCACGGTGGGTCTCTTTTCATTATTTTTCCTTACAAATGTTTGAAAAATTTTGTAAAATTTCTTATTTGTTTATCAGAGATGAACTTTATTAAGAATATCTTACGAGCTTATATATTAAAATATGTAATGTAATTTGAAAAAATTAATTATAAAAAAAAAAAAAAATAAAAAAAAAAATATAATCAATTTAATAAATAATCAATAGTATAGATTTATATAATTATAGTATATTAATAAAATTTTTGCTTCGATGGTTTTCATAGAGTCCATTGCTCAAAACTCTTTGTTGTCATAAAAGGCCATTACATGGGCAAGCCGTTTTGTCTGCCATTGATGTAAGAAATAACCAGAAATTTCAAAATAATCAAAACACTTGTACTGTCGACATTTCTTCTGAGATTCAGCCATGTATTCGTATCAGTTACCTACCTGTCAAAGGATAAAACAAAATTGTTTGTTTTAGTAATCCATAGAGGCGAGAACTTCTAACAGGATATGGATATTTAACAGAATAGAAATAGGATTTATTAATTATATTGCAATGAAAAACCAAGAATGTTCGGGACAAAATAATTTGATTTTAAGTTATTAATAGCAATAATAAAAGCTTTGTTCCCATATAATGGTTTTCGCACGAAAACTCGGATTCTGAACTTTTTTTAATGTGTATATAAAATATTTTTTGATTATTTTTATTTCTTGATATTAACATTGTTCTGTAAATTCGAAATGGAGAAAATACTTTAACGAATATTTTGAATCATTCAAAATCTCCGGACGATTTAATGATTTATTTTTTTACTCTTCGTTGTTCGTTACGAAATGTTTGGTTACATGTAAGGACACGTACAATTTATGAAAATATTTTTGAGTCATTTAGCATACTTAGAAACACGAGGTCACTAAAATTTGTACAAAACATGCAGAGTCAATCATATATCTCTCCTTTAGTGAATCACCACAGTCGGGGTAAATAAATAATTTATAATAAAAAGTACTAAAAGTTCAATCTTTCACGCTTTCTGTTCTTTTATGAAGTGTCGAATAATGGCCCTGTTCAGTATTTAATTTTTTATTACATACTTACTACACGCAAACATAACAAATACTAATATTATTACAATATAAAATAAAAGTAATGAATAACAAATAGGCAGCTACTTACTTTTTCCGGCACTGGCAAATACTGACATAGATTCACTACACACTTTTCTTTTCAAAATTCCGGAAACGTTTGTCCTTGGCATTCGTATTTATATTGGTGAAGAATCAAACAAGTTCATGCAAGATTGTAAGCACAGCACAAGTCGTATTTTCGTTCCTTTGCACGTCTGAACGGGTTGCGTTGCGGGCGGGGCGAGCGGCGCTTTGCAAGTTTCGACGCGCGTTGTACTAAACATCAAAATATGCAGTTTTTACAAGTAACAGAATGTCGCTGACCTTCTTTAAAATACTCTACTGAAAAAAATTAAAAGGAGGTTAAAAACAAGGAAATTAATGCTAAATAAACAGGCTATCTGTGTGATCCATATGCCGTTCTAACTGAAAAATTTTTTTTTGAAGCCCATGGACCAAAAAAATTCAAAATATTTGCAATATTTATTTTTTTCGCGCTATCTGTTAGGATTGCATGAGAATCGTAGCTCCTAAAAAATTTTAGCCAAAAAAATTTAAAAATTTAGAATCTTAAAAGCTTCAAAATGCTCTTTTTTTTAAAGTCTCAATACGACCATTTTTTCACCGAAATATAGCCTGTCAAAAATCACCGAAAAATTTGGAATTTTTTTTTGCTCCTCTTAATTTTTTTGAGTAGTGTATTATCTGCCTACATTGATAGGTAAAGCCAACCAACATTTTAGTTCTTTACTATCGAAACCAGAGAAATTTTCGTGGACCCCACCCCATTTACAATTGTGAACCCCCATTTTTTTTTTCACGCCAACGTTGGTTTTTTTTCCCCTAGTCGAGTCTTCAGTGCTCCTGGGGGGTACCTGAACCACTTTGGGAATCATGCTATAGAGGAATGCTGCAGCCTAATTGTTTAAGGGTTTGTGCAAAGAATCAAAATAGGGAAAATTTTTGAGTAATGTTAAATAAATTATTATGAAATATGAATTTTAATTCCATAACAATTTGCTTTAATTTTTATAGAAATTAAATGTTTAGGCATTGTTTTCTTTGTATATATTGGGAGTACTAGTATATTATTATTTGGATTTCTTTAGACATTGGTGGATTTTGTTTTCCGTATTGTTTTTAAAATTATACCTGTCGGTAACAAAGACTAAACAATAAAGATTAGCTATAAGGATAACATTTTAAAGACATTAATTAAAATTATGAGTTAATAAAATTTCTATGTGGGCTCACTACTTAGATTTAGATTAGTTGTATTTTAAATTTCTAGATGTTAAAATCATGTATATTTAATTATTTTTTAAGAAGTTTTATAAAACAGATTCTATTTTTAATTGTGCTCATGAAGCTGCCACTGAAACAAAATATGAATTCCACTATAATTGTCGCTTATATTTGCTTATATAATACTATTTTCTAATTGGGGTGATACAATAGACTATTTTTTTGTATTGATTACTTACTAATAAATTAATTCTGGATATTCATTTTATTTATATGAACCCGTTCACAATATATGTTGAGGATCTGCAATTATAAGATTATCGGAATTTAACGTATATAGAGAGTCAGTCTTAACTTGATGCGTCAATAGTGTACCTCTGTATATATTAAAATAGAGCTACATAGTACTTATGTTTAAGGATTGGAGTTATCGTTGATACCTATTCTCCTAGGTCTGATGGGTACCAATTTATGTTATTGATTTTTTCCTCTTTTTCAATCCTAACATTGGATACGGTTCACTAGGCAGAGGTGGGTTCGAAAGTACGAAGGTGGGTGTAAGATGAAAGGTAACTGATTCTTGGTAAAATATAACCTATTCACAAACAATCATGTCAAATTTTTTTAAGTCGATGCGCATGGAGTTTAGGTTCGTGCCCAGTAGTGGCAAGTCCATTTTAAATCACGTTTGTTGATTTTACAACAATGGCAAAGTTAAAAAATTGCTTATAATGCAGTGAAGGAAAGAATGAATTATTGAGTGGAAGATAGAAATCAGAAATCCAGCGAAAGCTTTTTTGCATGACTCCTGCACCCTTCATTGTCGAACGTTACAATTATGTAAGACATGAAATCTGAAATTCAAACGCGAACTCGTACTAAGCATTTTTTGATAGAAGAACATCAGGTCGTACCAAAATAAGGTTACCACATCACAATGTTTGAAAATATCCACGATAATGCTACATACATCATTAAATGTTATTGAAATATCTGCATGATTAATGATAAATATCTATTGTAAAATTTAAGAAATTGTGGCCGTCGGTTTTAGGTTGAAACATCTTAATATTTACCTATTTTTGAAATAAAATATGCAGTATATAACTGTTTACCTGAATTAAGTATAGTATCAGATTCAACTCAGACACGTGTTCTCTGGTTCTCGTCGACCATTTTCGAAGAGGTCTTACAAATAAGACTAAACTTAAGTTACTAAAAGATATTAACATTTGAATGTTAATTGGTCTACTAGATTTAAATTAAGTGGTAATAAAATATGTGAATTAATTACAAGCTCTATACTTAAACACGGCAGTCTAGACGTCGTCTTGTAATAACCCAATTTTATATTACCTTAGACCTTAAGTTTGTTTAGTCTTATTGTAAACCTCTTTGAAAATGGTCGCGAGACCGAAAACACGTGTCAATAGTGATCGGAATAAAGTCAGTGAAACAGTTATATTGTAGTTTATTTCAAAAGTGTAAATGATAAATGATTAGAGAGTGAAAGTGCGTGAGATTGCTGAAGACTGTGCGCATCTCAAAAAAAAAAAAAAAAAACTAAACGGGGTGCGGAACACATTTTTAATAACTCATTTTTGAGAAAGCTTTTTCCGCAAGATATGTGCCGCGATTGCTCACAATTTGACAATAACAACACGCACGTATGTTAACTTGAAAATAATGTTTGGTGATGTTAAAGCGCAATCGGAATGATTTTTGGCATCGATTCATAACTGTTAATGAAATATGGATTCATGACAACACATCAGAGACCGACTAATAACAGTCCAACGGTGAGTTATCCGTAGCGAACGGCGCCAAGAGAACGCCAAGGGGACTTTATCGTCCAATAACGTCATGGCCACAGTGCTTTGGAATGCACGCGTGTAATTCAGGACAATTACCTTGAAAAGGAACAAAACGATTAATGGAGAGTATTATGTCAATTTACTAGATCGTTTCGACCGTCTGTGGAAGAAAAACGTCCGCATTTGACGAAGAAGAAAATCCTGACTTTCATCAAAACCATGCTCGCGTTGCACAGTTGGGGTTATCAGTTATGGCATAAATTCCATGAGTTCCATGAATTGGTTTCGCATCCACCAATATTCGCCAGATTTATCCCCCAGCTATTATTTGCTATTCCGAATATGAAAAATGGCTCGACAGAAAAGTAATTTGGCCTCAAGAAATGAATTGCTGAAGCAAACGCCTATTTTGAAGGGTTGAAGAAATCGTATTTTTTAATAGGATACAAAAGACAAAAAAAAGTTGGATTACGACCCGCTCCCTGATTTTCTCGGTGCGGTATCGTTTTTCTCGGTGCTTTTCAGTACCGAAAAATCGGTAACGAAAACAAGCCGAACGGCTATATTTCAAATGCAAATGCAATTCTCCAATTTTACCGCATTCCCGCACAATTCAGGCATACCGAGAAAAAACGATCGACCACAAAAGCACGGGCAAATTAGAGAGCGCGCCAAAGTTTATATCGAGGTAAAATGAGCCCTATGATGAAAAATAAAATTAAATTTTACACATAAATATGTTTTTTTTTCAAGGCCAGGTACGTTTCTCATCAACCCTCGTACAATATCCTAAAATAATATTTATAAGGAGTTGAGCGAAAAAAGCGTATTGAGCCCATTTTTTCTCGTTAGATAGCCCGGCGGGGTGGGGGAGTGACATGATGGGGGGGGAGTCGTGGGGCTCACGAGGGGTGGGGCGTGGGATGGGAACCCGGGTAGTCGCATCGGCTTATACTTGTAGGCATAAGTTGAAAGCTAACATTCGTAAGTAGTAGACCTCTGCAAAAACCACTTAAATTTGTTTAGTCCGAACTTGATTTAAATCGCCTAATAAATAACTAAGTGAAATTTATGCCAGATAGTCCGCTATAATAATCCCTACAATTTTTATTTCGATAAAGGCACAAAAAAGATTATGCGCATTTGAACTTGTGAAGAAAGAAATTTAGTTACTAATTTATAATAATCACGACTCCCCAGTATCTAAACCCCCCCCCGCAGCCAAAAAGCGTATTGGTTCAGGTCCTTCGTTCTGGAAATTTCAATGTCAAAAATAATTTCGCATCTTCAATCCAACTGGACCAAGAAAGTGGACAGAATTTAAGTCCCCGAAGTTGAGTATAAGAAGACCGGACATGTAAGTAGGCCATGGACATCGCCAAGGAACTAAACACTCAATCACTAAACTCAGTTTTAAGACATTTGGGGAAAGCTGTCTAGCGACTTATCACGGCACGATAAAAAGTGGATCACGTACGACAATAATATGGAAAAAAGATCATGGATCGAAAAAAGAAGAAATGCTCAATCTCCCGAGATTAAAAGCAAAAAAAGGTGAACTGCTGTAAGGATTGTTTGTTAAGTCGGAATAGAGAAAAAATCCCGTGCATCATGATGCTAGTATTACAGCCTGGCCAAATCGATGGAATCTATGTACTCTAGACATATCGGAAATCGATCAGATTAGGAGCAAGCGAACTGAACCAATTCCGCCGGAACAAGCCAACAGGAGGTCGTTTTCCCCCCCAACCATGAAACAAAACACTAGAACCATTCTCATCTGTTTTTGAATGACGTCGACAAAGTTTTGGAGAGTAGCTTGGACTCGGCAACTAATTTAATACATCTGTTAGTCAGGACATTTGAACCGCGTCGGGGCTTACCACTGTTTGTTTTGGTTCTTTCTGCAGGTTACTCCCTGAATGATGTTAGAGTTGGTAAATCAATGTGTCCACTATTTTTTTGCCCATAAACTAATAAGAAGTTTTTTACAGTGAAATCAGAACATCACCACTGAGTTGCCATGATAAATGACGATTGTAAAGTAATCGCTTGAGTAATATTAGAACATGATTGATAGTAATGTGTATTTTGTTATCAACAATTAAAGAGTATATTTGTCCCCTTCAATTTTGACTTGTATACCCGTTTATGGCGAGAGTGAATTTAATGATCTAACGCTAAGTTAATAATAGTAAAATATTTGTTTTAGTTTCGACCTGAACAGTTTCATAATTAAATTGATCGTCCGATTATTCCAAGGAGGTAGATGATATCTTTAGATATAACTATTCTTACGCTTTGATTATCAATATCTATATCCAGTGGGTACTTGAACTGTTGGTCTGATCGCGGTAAGGTAGTTTATGTAAAAAGAATGGTCACTCAATTTACACCAAATACCGCGGATAAAAACTATCTCTGGCCAGATTATATTGTATTATTGCGAACAACTTATTGTTGAAGGATTGATGAGTACTTGTTTGAGCTTTGAATATTTGCTAAGTTACTCTCTTTATATAATGTCGTTTTCCTAGGAAAAAATACACTACTTTCTGCTTGTTTAGTATCTAAGGGTGCGGATATTGTCTTCTGTGAGGTGATTAAGATTATTAAGTTAATTTTTATGAAGATGACACCTATAAAGCGTTGCTTGGCTCGTCTATCGGATTACTGCATTAGTATCTCAAGATAGTGCGTTGGGGAATCAATAAAATCTAGTTATCTGTAGACTTTTTAAACCTATCGTATAGAAAGGGAATTTTTCCTTCCTCCTGGAAATGTCCATAGTTCACCCGATGCCTAAAAAAGGCAAGGAGACCTTGCCAAATAATTACCGACCAGTCGCACTGCTTTCAATAATATCGAAAGTCATGGAAAAGACTTGAATTATTTACTTTTCTTTTTTTTTTCTTGCTATCTATTTATTAGTAGCGTCCTATTCAATTTGGCTTTTACGTGTATAAATTCTTAGATGAATTACGAGGAAGTTCTTTTTTACTTATGTATCACATGTTTGGTTCATATGAATTGAATCCAAGTAGGGTACAATTTCGAGCGGTTGTTCTTGATTTATCCCAAGCTGTATGTTTTTTTACTGTTTGTTTTAGAGATGATAAAATTAATTTCTCTTTTGTACTTAAAGGGACTTTTTTCTTAGTAATTTTTTATCCTTTTTAATTATATATAATATTATAATATTGTATTTTGATACGAATATTATGTTTATATTAGATTTTGAATATATTATATACGAGGCTGGTTTTGAAAAGTAAGTGCAAAAGTCCGAGCAGAGATTGCGACTACCTCTCAACGCGGAGCAGTATCGAGGTTATTGTTTAGTTTTTTTTGTAGCAATTGCTTTTACCTGAAGCATCACCATAGTGTTTCAGCCATTATTTGGTTATATTATGTTTTGTGTTTGGCATTCGTAGGTTGAATCAAGGAGTTCGAGATGTGTATTTTCTAAGAATACGGACGATAGAAAGGAATTTCGTGTGGTATATTATTTTAACATTACTGTAGATGACATAGGTCAATAACGCCATCAGGAGACTAAAAGAGAAGCTTGATAAACATTAGTTGGTGGACTCTGCACCTTCGATGTATAACAGTTTATAAAGTGGACTTTTTCAAAATTTTCAGGTACTGAGCCTACTATGGGAAACAAGTGACTTGTGAACTGTATCTGTGACGGCCTGTCGGAGGTTAGAGATCGCTACAGAAATTCATTGCTACTCAATCCATATTGATATGAGTGACTGAGATGACCAGAAGAGTTGAAGTGTGCGTTGAAGATTGACTGATAGATGCTGTAGGGCATTCTCGACTGAACGTTCATTACATTAATCATTTTGTCATAAACATATGTGGGACATGAGAAACCGTCTATCCGCAAGCATGGGTGCCGCGATTGTACAACGCTTGAACTCAAAAACGGAAAATCGTGATTGAAGTGTGTATGCATGGATGGTCATGCAGGCTTATATTCATGAAGATATACCGGAGGGACTTTAAGCGATTCGTTTCGTCACTGTGGATTAATATCATGTTGATAAAATACTTCTATACTCCTGAGACCAAACAACCAATCTAAACATTGGGTTACCAAGGGAATCTGCAACCAAAAAAGGCGAAAGACCGTTCCTTTCGGCGGGAAAGGTTATGGCGACTGTCAATTGGGATTCGCAAGGGATAAATCTCATCGACTATCTGGAAGGGTGGTTTAAACTATACAGGTGAATATTACGCATCGTTATCGGACCGTTTTGAAAACCGAGCTAGCTGATAAGAAAAACGCCCGTGATTGCCCCTCAGAAAAGGCCTTTTATCACGACAACGCTCAGCATACACTCAGTAGTTGTGTCGCAAAAATTAATGGAAATAGGATTCAACCTACGTTTACAACCCCCTATATTCTCCTGACTTGGCTCCTCGGACTACTATTTGTTCCCCAATTTGAAGAAATGGCTGGCGGGACAAAGATTTTATTCAACCGAGGAGGTGATTGCAGACACTAATGAATATTTTGCAGACTTGGACAAATCCTATTATTCGGAAGGGATCAACAAACTAGAACATCGTTGGACGAAGTGTATAAGCCTAAAAGGAGACTATGTCGAAAAAAAAAAAGGTTTACCCCAAACACATAAGTAGTTTTTATTTTTGCACGGACTTTTCAAACCAGCCTCGTATATATATATATATATATATATATATATATATAATATATATATATATATATATATATATATATATATATATATATATATTTTTAAGTTTAAGTTATTTTAGAAAGTTTTTTAAATTTTTAATGATTTTCTAATATCAACTGTACTTTTAATTGTAACTAAAAAAAAGATTGTTCGACTTTTTTGACCATTTCGTACTGCTTTGAACGTAAAATTGCCGGCGGCCTACAGAAGGCAAATTTTCATATTTTAAAACTCAATTTTTAAGTAACACAGACAATGTGAGTATTTTTAATTATTCTTATATCGGAACTTAAGGTATTAATAATGATATGCACAAGGATATTTTTTTCAACAAATACAGCCCGTTAAAATCATGCAAACAAAAATCTCGTTTTAGGTTTTACAAATTATAAAGCAACAAAAAAAACACTGTTTATATCATCGAAGAGCTGAAAATCTCCTCTTCAAAAAGCAATTTTTTTTTACACTTTGAAAATAAGTAATACGATTAACCTTCGAGCGGTGCACATAAACTTTCTGTACGAGGCGCTGCACTTTTTGAATCACCGAATTTTTAATAAATTCTCACGCTAATAAAAAAATCTGGAAAAAATCTATATACTATTTTTTTGGAAAATTTCCCGCTCTTTCACATGGTGATTAGTTTTGTCGATATATCTTATTATTTTTCGAGATATTTCCGAAAAACCGAATTTTCATCAAACTTTAGCAAACTTTTGTTATCGTATTCTACGTCTAAAAAACGACCTTTGTGCCAAAATGCAGCCTGTTAACATTTAATGAGAGCTCAAAACCCTGGCGACTGGGATATTAGTAATCCTTAAATAATTTAATTTTTAGGTTTCAATCAAACTACAGCTTACAAGATCTGCAATCCCAAAGCACTAGGTTACTTAGATAAATGTCCTTTATTGTGGTATAAATACCGAGATTTTGGTTATGTCACAGGTTATGCTGAAGATGCAGCCCGTATCAGTACCTTCAACTACAATAAAAAAGGTTTGTATATGTAAGGGGATCAATACACTAGTTATTTAAATAAAGTTTAGTAAGTCAACGAATCATTGTAAAATAAAAGTTATGGCTTTTTACCCTCCTTGCTAAAGGAAAGTATTGCATTCGTGATTTTTAGTCTTCTTTACGTTTTAGGGTCCCTAGATTAGAAAAACATAGTCACTCATTTCCGTCTGTCTGTCTATCGTTCTGTCCATCTGTCGATCTATCG